>OX422216.1:445351977-445951977 GCA_949130495.1 Sambucus nigra
TTAACATAACACTTCAACCAAATTTCATGTTCTAAGTTGGTACTTTGAGCTACAATTTCTCATTCATTAATGGGTTAGTTACACTAGGGGCCCCTAAACTTTGCTCCCTAGTCACTTTACTACTCGAACTTTATGTTTCTTTAGTCAACACTCTGAACTTCTAGCACGATTTCCAGTTACCCCTATAGCTATAATACCCCGTATTTTTGGAAAAAAATAAAATTTAATAAGGATTAAATTAATTCAATAAAATTAATTAATCTGGGATGTGAGTAATTATACTCCTTATTATTTATATGTTTTGGAGTTGGACTTTAATGATTTGGAACTAATCAAAAAGGATTTTATTTTGATTAAAAAGTATTTGCATGTGTCATGTCACAATTAAATATATTTTTGTATACAAATATTCGAGACACAATTTTAGAGGTATTACGGGCTCGTTTGGACATTTTAGACCCTTATGAATGCTCTCGGGGTATATAAATATTTGTTGGGTAATTTTGGGGATAATTAAATAATGTATTCGGGCTCATTTGGGGGTCCAAAGTTGTCGCCTAAGGCCCAACTTGAGAATTGAAGACTAATTGTATTATCTAAGAGTTAAACCACTCATTTGGGAGTTACATCCAAGAACCCTAGACACAATTACCTAGGAGTAAGAGGAAAAACCACCCTAGGAGGAGGAATAGATGCTATTGTACAAATTTAAGGTAAGGATTCTCTTGCCAAACTTATTCATTTTGTTCTAACGTCATTTTTATGATTGATCCATGTTTAAATTCAAGGTTAAATCTGATTAAATACAAACATGTTAGGGTTCTTGAAAAATCTTGAATTTTTTGTGGTGAGCATGTGCTAGGTTGCTAGATCTATGAAAACCCATAATATATGATGAGAATAGGGTGTTTGATTTAATAAATCATTGCAAAATTTCATTTAGAAAAAATCTTATGAATCTAGGATTGATGGTTGAAGATTTATGAAGATAGTTGAGACCTTTTTTGTGTAGAAAAATCTGAGAAAAAACCTTCTGAATATGTATGTTTCTTTGTAGATTTAGAGGTTAATTTATGTGTATAATGAACCTGCCTCATTTTAAAACTCACGTTGATAACCTATGTTTAGTGCTTGAATCGTTAGAAAGAGTTTTGAAGTAAAAAGAACTGGATTAGAAAATCCCGTCTTGAAGAAGACCTGCTCTCGGCTTACTGGGAAAATCAAATCGATTCGATATCCTACCGAATCTATTTGAAATAACTTCTTGTAAATAAATTTGTTACGATTGCATGGGCACTGACCGTGTATTTTTCTGATTTTTTTGAATTAGTATGATTTTTATACGAAAGGGTGTACGAGACAAAATTTTTAAGTAAGGGATAGAGACTTATTACATGATATTAATGATATTCTTATGAAATTATGTACTTAATTAAATCGGGATGGGTTTGTAATACGACGATAACTTAAAGTACAAGTTATTCAAATGAACAAGTTACGTGGGATTCTTGAATAAAGCTATATGAAATAAAAATATTGAAAGGTTAGGTTGTACCTAGATGATTTGTGAAATTTTGGTAGGGGCACATATAGGATAAGACCCTAAAAGCTAAAATGAAAATATTAGGATTAATTTGGGGGGAATTTAAATAAAAATAAACACTTATTTGAGATAAGTCAAATGCTTGAGAATATAATTAATGGTTAGCTCCCTCAAATTTTTACTTTGTAAGAATAATAAGTAGTAATGTATCCTAAGCTTAGTTGGCTAAGTCTAAATGCTTAACATCGATTGTGATAGTAGTTTGGGGTGACACTACTTATCCATATTAGAGGATTTCTTATATATGTACATATAAACCTTATTGAAAAGGTAACAAGAAGCGAATAGTTATTAATAATCTGGAATGATTTAAGTATGATACAAGAGGATAACATGCTACGATTGTTAAATGTAATTTTAAGGGTAGTCGGGGACAGTTATACCCATAATCGTGTTGGTAAGGTTAGTTTGGGAATAACTATACATATAATGTTTGGGAAAGATCTATTGGGAATAACTATACCTATATATTTAAAAAGAAATAAATTATGAAGTAAATGTGATTTAAGTCTAAAGGGCAATGTATGGGACTTAATAAGTAATCGGGAAGCAGTCGTAAGATAATGACTTAAAATGAGTTATGGAATAATTGACTAAAATGTTATAGTTAAGCCAAGAAGGATATATTTTATATTGATTGAGATTTACTTAGATAAAGGTGGTTATAGAGTAACTACTTATACATACTAGCTAATAATATGTATTATATTATTTTTGTGTGGACATACCTAGATTCGTGGACCATCCTATCAATTTGGGGGTTTGTACATTCAGACTACATAATACACGCCGACAAAGGTGGGCTTCGTGTAGGCTCCATCTACGAGAGGTAGGTGTTGACACTGATATCCTTTATCGCCGATGGGTATGGGTCGTGAACTGGTATCCTGTGTAAGGACCACCCCTAACTTATGTATGTTTTGTGGTGTCCGATTTGGATAAGAGATTCCTCCGGACTTGTCGATAGAGCACGAACGAGAAATCAATGGTAGATGCCTTTGTGTGCACCATATATATATATATATGTGGTGTGCCTTATATGGGAATGTGCCCTCTTAGTCTATAGATGTGGACAATGCTTAATGATAACAAAGTCGGGTTAATAAAATGATGTGGATAATTAAGGATGAAGATGAGTCCTAATGAATAATATGGTATATAATTATTAATGAGAATAATAATTGGGTAGTCCAAGAAAGTAGACAATAATTACGGAAAAGGAATAATAGGATAGCCAATTATTAATGAGAATAATAATTTGGTAATCTAACTGAATGAAATGTATAGTCTAATGCGGAAGACGATGAAGAGTATTAATTGAATTATTAAATAGCCTGAAGAGATAAACAAGGGTTATGGAATATATATATGACGTAAAAAATTTCACCGAGTTCATATAAATTGAGCAGTCAACATTATGAAATCCATTCGTGGATTGGGGTGTTAGATATAATTACCCACTTTTAGTTAACGCATAACTATATAACTTATTCTTTACATGTTAGATTAAACAATGGTGGTTACAATTTTTATTATTATTTGAGTATACGAGTAGGACTGCTTCTAGATGAGAGGTGAGGTACTCATTACATGTGAGCGTCGATGGGGAGACGTGAAGTATGAGTTAGTAACATTTTGCATATTTACTGGTAAAGAACCCTTACAACTCTAGGGATCTGACCCAAATTATAAATGTTTTCCCCCAAGTATACTTAATGATAGGGATAATAGGACTGAAAATAGATCAGACTTGCAGTTGTAGAGCACATAGTGAATTTCACTCCATCGATTCTAGTGTAGGTTGTACTTCATCATTTTGTCATTTTATTTCACACTGGGATTTATACAGGCATAAATCCAAGAGTTTATTTGTATTATTTGCACTTAGCTTTACATTACGGATAGTGTATGATGATTCATTTTTTATTATTCATATATTAAATCAGTTTTATTCAATTTTTTTTATTCATTGTGGATTTTGATATAAAATAAAGAAAATTTTATTTCTTCAGTGTTGAGAATGGTATAAATTGGTGATAAGCCCCATCTTCGACGTACTGAGCCTGGCCAGCCTTTACGTGAGAAAATAAGAGTTGTTACAATTGCCCAACAATATTAACTTTTGGCTGGAATTTTAGTCATGTGCACTAGATTTTCAATCAAAAAAATATATTTCCAATTAAAATTAGAAAAATCCTTAAATAATCTAATTAAGAAATCGGGAAAATACTAGATATTTAAAAAAAGAAAAGAATTATATATATATATATATATATATATATATATATATATATATATATATATAGAGAGAGAGAGAGAGAGAGAGAGAGAGAGAGAGAGGGAGAGAGAGAGAGACTCTTACACATACCGCTATAGCAATTTTTTTAAACATTAAAAACTAAATTTTGAGTTGAGTTTTTTTTGTAATATTTAAACATTTCAAGGAATCCATATAAAATAAACTCACCTCAAAATAACTTTATTTGTTATTTTAAAAAAATCGGTCAAACTTTCACAACTTAAAAAGATGCGAAGGTTTGACCAATGTTTTTAAAAATTGCAAAGCAAGTTATTTTAAGATGATTTTTTCTATGGGTCCTTTGAAATGTTTATATGTCGTATAAAAAATTTCATGTGCAAAATAATTTTATTTACTATTTAAAAAAAATTGGTATGTATATATATATATATATATATATATATATATATATATATATATATATTCTCGAGGATTTCATCAGGAAATTTATCAACGAATTGGATGACCCTATCCATGGGACTAATTTTTCCTTGGTGAATATTATGACCTAAAAATCTAACTTTTGTTTGGAATAGATTGACTTTTGATGCTAAAACCACTAAACCATTAATTTTTATTAGTTCAAAAAATAAATTTAAGTGTTTCCAATGTTCGTCAATTGTGTGGGAATAGATGAGGACATCATCAATGTAGACAATCGTAAAATGGGATGAAGGGTTAAATATTTCATTCATTATATTCTGGAATTCACTAGGTGCATTTTTTAGGCTGATTCTTACACCCTTTGTGTTTGATCATCTCAACTTGCTAGATCACCTGAATAGTAAATCCGGTATCCAAACAATAAGACCCAAGAGAGTGGCGTGAGAGGATAGGTATGAGTGGGTATGTATTGAAATATTTTGAGAAAACAAACATGAAAATTGTAAGAAGAAAATAGGTTCCTTTAAAAGCTTTAAGATGAATAGATTATTTAAATAAAATTCTTTGGCTAGTTCTAGCTCTAGATCTTCTTTAGCTTTTTTCCAAGACATAATAAATGAAGAAGAACATGTTTATGAAGAAGTAAATTTATATTTAAATGATTGGAATATTCCCAAAGTCCCAACAAAAGAAATTTACAAAACTAGTTTCCTAAAGTCATCCTTTAGTACTAATTACAATGTTAAAACCGTTGAAGATGTTTATGATTTAAATAAATAACACGATAGAATTCAACTATTAACTAGTGATGCTATTACAAAATAAAGAAAAAACAGATTCAATTTCCTACACATAGGATTAATACAAGTAGCAGTCAAACAATTAACCAGTAAAGGAATAAATGCCTTTATCCTCTTATGTTTTAAAGATGCTAGACATACTAATTACAATACTAGTATTTTAGGAATGATGGAATCAAGTCTTTTTAATGGTCCAATACATTTTAATTGTTTTCTTGATTTTACATTAAGTTTAACTAACCCTCACATATTAAAAATCATGAGACTAAATATTAAAACATCTGGATATGAAATGTTAGAAGGAAGTAAACCACTTGATTTAATTTACACAATTTATTTACAAATGTTTAAGGACAAATTTAAATGTCCATGCTTTAGTAAAAAGTCCAAAAGACAACTCTACTCATACATAGCAGTACAAATGATGCTATTATTCAAGTCCCTAGGTCAATAAATTAGAAAGATATTAATTTACCAAATGATTGGTTATTAGAAAATGAAAATCATCCCTGAAAAGTGCAAAATAATGCTATTAATCTTAAAGGAATCCAAGAATACCTTGACGGATCAATTAGAATAAGTTTTTATCAACCACGATTTAAAAATCTCCATATTAGAGATGATAGTAAATCCCAAACGAGTTATTCAACAAGAAATTTCTTGTTCAGATAATCCATCTATGTTTCATTCATAAAGTCTATCCGATGAAACCGAGAATTGATTGTGTACATTTCTTTCTTCATATTGTATATCTAGGGGTGTTGGTCTTCTATAACATTTTTTTGTTAAGGTGGTTGGATTTACTCTGGAGTTTTTTATTCTATTTAATTCAACATTAGTAAATTATTTTTCAATAGTTTGGATATCTTTATCTGTAGTAGATTCTTGGGATGAGTCTGTTTGGTTAATATAGGTATTTTTGTTGATAGTTGTAATAGTCTTTGATGATTCTTCTTTGATATCTTTAAGCATTTTTTTCTATTTTATCTAGAGTTTTTTCAGACTTTGTTTGTAAATTTATTCCTTTTCAGACCTCCGAAAGTTGAATTAAAGGTATTTCTCTTTTATATGGTAGGTTTGGTTTGTCTAACTTATTTTCAATTGATTCTAGTAGTTTTCCTAAAGTATTCAGGTATTGGTTAGTGTAATTATTTTGTTCAATAACTTTTTTGATTTCATCATTCATAGAAGTGACTTTAAAAGGTGTAGCAACTACTTCTGTTCCCATGTGATTTACTAAAATGGTTTCTAGTGGAGGGTGACTAGACGAGCCTGTAGTTTTGTCTTGTTTTGTCCATTTTACTTTTGCTAGGACATTTATTTTGTGACAATAGTTATCTAAATACTCAAAGAACTTTATGTTCGTTCTTATTTCATTCATTAAAGTTTTCCACTTTCTTATTATTTTATCCCTTTTCTCTTGGGGAGTGTTTTTATCGATATGCTCGTCGTTTAGTATGGTTTTCTTTTGACTTAAAATCTTCTCCTAATTTAATCATGTCAATTTTATAGTCTTTATTGATTGTTAATAATTGGTGATTTACTGAACCTGTTTCAAAATCTGTTTGAGTGGGGTAATGTTGATCTCCATCATCATCATTAAACTTTGAGGTCGCTGTATAACAAGGTTTACTTATTTGAGGTCACTATATATATATATATATATATATATATATATATATATATATAATGCACATGACCAAGTTTTTTTCGTAAAATATGGGTTATTTGAAGTCTTGTTGGAAGTTCAGTGGGTTATATACATAAATCGACAGTTCGGGTGGTAATGTGACTAGGGGAAATGTTTAGGGAGCCAAGGTGTAATTAACACTTAATTAATTTATGGTTTTATACATGTGAGTATACCACTTTATACTCGTTGCGAAGGAGAAAAATTGGTTGAATCATCATAAAAGACTATGTAGACATAAAGAGAGTTTTATAGAAAAATTCCTGCATCAGGAGAGACAATTTTTGGCTTTGAACCTTGCCTAGTGAAAGAATACTGCATTTACTTAATAACTAGTGAACAAGATGTCTTTAACTATTCATTTTTTGGTTAACACCAAGATAGTAGAATTCACACACTACTTATTCAAACAATATTAATTCTTTTGGTTCTGTTACTTTTGACACTGAACAACTCCTGATTTCATGAATGCTTTAGAGAATTTTGATCGTTTGAATTTCTCACAGAAGTAGACCCTTCACACTTGCATAGGTGAAACTTTCCATTAAGAGTATCGTACTATACTCCACTTGGATTTCCAAGATATATGAGTAATTAAAAGATAATTTTCTCCTTACTTACTTTATAGTCAACATTATTTTATCATAGGAATAAGAATGAGTTAGAAATCATCAGTTTTCACTTTCAAGAGTCACTTAATATTCATTTGTCCCTTTGAACCTAGATCTTGGGGTTTTCGGTCATCTGGTTAGAGTTGCCATCAAGAGAACTCTTTATTTAGTAGGCTTTAATCACATTCCCCTCGATAAATTATATAGTTTCTCTCTATTCAAACCTTTAGTTAACGGGTCCGCTAGGTTATCCTTAGACTTAATATAATCAATGAAAATAATTCCAGTAAAGATCAGTTGTTTAACTGTATTATGTATTTCATGTATATATTGAGATTTACTATTATATATGTGACTATGTGCTCTACTAATTGTCGATTGACTCTCAAAATGTATTCAAATTACTGGCACATATTTTAGCCACATTGGAATATCTTCTAAAAAGTGTCGAAGCTACTCTACTTCTTCATGAGCTTTATCTAAAGCTACAAGTTCAGATTCCATAGTGGATCTAGAAATACACGTCTATTTTGAGGATTTTCAAGGTACAACGACACTACTAATTGCAATTCAAGACATATATTAAACTGCCTATGATGCATAAGTACTCTAGTTGAGATATACCATTTTCGGCATTTTTATATAAAGGAAGTTTTGGGTCCATAGTTGTTTTCTCTATGTTATCACAACCATTATCGAGTTTATCAAAGTATCTTTTCAATATAATGAGATTGAGACAAGATAAGTCCATGTGACATTTTAGAAAATTTAATTCTATATATAAAATCCGTAATACTCATATCTTTCATTATAAAATTTACTAGATAAAATTCTCTCAGTAGATTTAATGATATCCTTATTACTTTTAATAATAGGCATATCATTGACATAGCGATAAATAATGACGTAACAACTTTGAGTGTTTTTATTGTAATCACATTTATCACACTCATTCACTTTAAACTTATTTAACGTCATTACCTTATCAAATTTCTCATATCGCTGTTTAGGCGCTTGTTTTAATCTATAAAGAGATTTAACAAGTCTAGACACTTTATTTTCTTATCCTAGATCTTAAAACCATTTTGGTTGTTCCATATTTATCTCTTTATTTAACTCACCATTTTAAAAGGCTATTTTGACATCCATTTGATATATGTCCAAACTAGGAAATGCTACAATAGATATTAACATATGAATGAATGTTATTCTCGTAGAAAAATAGTAAGTATCAAAATTAATCAATCCTTCCTTTTTCTTATAACCTTTAGCTACAAGTCTAGGTTTATAATTTTCAATTGATCCATCCACTTACAATTTTCTCTTTAATATTCACTTCCATATAAAAGTCTTATTAACAGGTGGAAGGTTTACCAGTTCCCAAGTATGGTTCTTCATGATGGATTCAATTTCTCTATTAAAATCCTCTTCCCAGAAAAAATCTTCTAGAGTTGACATCGCTTCTCCAAAGCTACTAGGATAACTTTCTAACATATAAGTTCAAAAATCTAGACCAAAAGACTTTGGAGTCTTTTTCCTCTTGCGGCGTCTAGGTTTGAAGTTTTCATCTTTCTCAATAGACTTATTATTTATATGGTCTTTATTATTACTAGAGGCAGTATCATAAGTTCTTTTAAAAGAACTTGAAGAAACCACTTTATTCTGAGGAAATATATCTTCAAAGAAATAAACATTTCTAAATTCAATTTTAGTATTTACGTGCATATCATGAATCTCAGATTTATGAACATGAAATCGATATGCATTATTATTAATTGTATAACCACTGAAGGTTCAATCAGTATTTTATATCCCATTTTAATTCTTTTAGTATTAGGTATGACCACCTTTGCAAGACACCCCCACATTTTGAGGTATTTCTAAGAAGATGTTCGCCCTTTTTACAATTCACATGGTGTTGTAATACCCCATAATTTTAACGACTTTGAAAATGAGTTAAATTAAAAGTTAATGGGATTAATTGGAATTAATTATAAATTAATTAAATTTATATTACTTTTGGATAATGAAATATATGATTCTGAATATTACTTAGTGATATTTAAGTAATTTATGAATATGATGTTATTTGTATTGCCGTGAGTTACTTATACGATAATTATTAAAGTTAAGTCGGGACGCGATGTGGGACGTGTCGGGACTAATTTAAATAAATAAAAAGGAAAAATTATTTTATATAAACCTTATGATCGTTTCGATTAATGCCATTGCATGCGGAAGGGTCAAAATAGTAAGAAAAGTTTATTCGGGTAATGGATTTGGGTCTTAGGTCACTTTGGAGATGAAAGGACACCCCAAATGGGCATTTTAGTCATTTTAATTGGGAGATGAATAGTAATTTCGTGATTTGTCTTATTATAAAGGTGATGGATTAGAGGAACGTAGGTTCATTTTATTTTATTACAAAACACTTGAGAGGTCTTAGTGTGAGAAAAATTAAAGAATTTATTGGGAGGGAAAGAGGTTGCTTAGGAAGGAGGATAGACTTTTGAGGTAAGCCAAAGGGGATTAACCACCTTCTACCACCAGCACCACCACCAGAAAGTCACCGAAAAAAGAGGAAAGGATTCTACACCATCATCACCAAAGGTTAAAACCTACATAGTTAAGGCAAGTGTAATTCTTGCTTTATTTTATTGCTTATAATATCCATGCTAGATAGGTTACGTAAGAAGTATGAACTTACATGATTTAAGGATGAACTATAGAGTTTTTGGAATTTGTTCTTGATATGAAAATTATATAGAATAAATCTCTTTCTGTTTAAATGATTTAATCCATGAATTTTGGGTTTCAAATGATAAAAGAAGTCTGAGTTAATATGATTTTTGGAGAAATAAGAAACTAAGATAATTCTTGGAATAATAGAATTTAATCCAAACTATTTGATGATTTTAGTTTGTTTGATTATTAGAAACTTATGATATATCTTGCTATATCAATTGAGATTAATTAGGAGATGTGTTGGATTGATTTGTGTTGGTTTTGATGAGAAAGAAAATGGATAAAACGCATGAAAAAAAAATTGTTGAAAAGGACGAAGATTGTATGATAATTTTAGGACTGTTTTAAGAGGATATTGGCAGTGTTCACACAAATTTTTATATAAAATCACGTTTTGCACAACTTTACAATTTTATTTTTTCCAAAATCGGAGCAGAAAAGCCTCAAAATTGTAATTTTATATTTCTGGTAGAATGTACCTTTATCGAAAAAAATGGAAAATGGAAATTCTTCCCATGGTGAGATTTTATTAATTTTGGTACATTAACAAGGAGAGAGGAACTTGGGTTAATGTTGGAAAATTATTTGGATTTAAGGATTAAATATTTGTGAGAGATATCTACATAATTATATTACGATTTAAAGGAGAATAATCGTTATATCATGTAAGGATAATATTGATGATATATTTACGGGTACTTGGGTCGAATAAAATATTATGTGAGTGATAACTACAAAAAGAAAATATGATGATAATCATGATTACAAGTGTGGGTAGTATTCACTAAATACGACAGGTACTTGTGATAGGATGAATTCCTAATATGATATAGGTAGTGTAAGTACCTAATTTTGTATAGGTAGATGATAATGTCTATTTGATTGATTGATAATTTATGTGTATGACATACCTAGCTTACTTGCTATTGATGGGAGGTATACGCGTGAGGGCAGTCTTATCCTGATGCATATATGGGACCTTCGACTGGTCGCTCAAGAACATACGACTTAGGTCGATTACCATTAGTGAGAACAATAGTATAGAACTGTCATTTTGGTGCATAGGTATGTGCGAAGCCCAAAGGCTTAGGACTATGTTCGCTTACATTATTTGTGATTTGATATTTGTGGTTCGAGGGATCTTTACAAAACCTACAATACCCTATACAGTGACGACACGTATTAGGACAAGATAGCAGAGTAATGCAGCACCGCAGCTGTGTCTCGGGGTGCAGTATAATATATATAATATAGTGAATGTATAGATATACATGTGATGATATCTATTATGTGGCTAAAGTAGAAAAGTAAGATAGTTAGGTATATGAACACTTAATTGAATTGAATTAATAAATGACATATCCATGTTGAATCTAAAATGGATATATATGTTTATAACATCATTATATGTATTTTAGGGTTAATATGTGGGAATAATTTGGGCTATAAAAAATGGATACATGTGGTTAATCTAGTTAGCGTGGGAACTATAAGTAAGATGGCTTAGAGGTACGTTAGGTGTGCACTCTAGATGAGAGGTGAGAATCTCAAGAGAGAGTCCGATAATCTAACATGTATATTGTAAGTGATAAATATTGTAATTATTCACTTGCTGTTTTCAAAATTATTTTACCACAGGGCTCTAACCCGTTTCCCTGCTTATTCTCTTTTCTCTCTTGTATCTTATATATCAGGTGTCTAGCCGCAGGGACACCAGCCATAGAGGATTATGATGGTTGACGAGCTATGGATCTATGGAGTGTTGTTTAGATGCCTTCATTTATTTGACTCATACTATGTAGTGATCTTTCTTTTAGGGCATGTCGCCTAAGAGGATTTTAGATATTTATCTTTATCTTAGTTAGGATTTTATACTCACGTCGTTCTGTTACATTTACTATTGTTGAAATTTATGTATTGAGATATTTTCTAGAAAGTTTCTTCCAGTTGAATTTAAATTATATTGGGATATTTATTCAGTTATGTTGTTGTGGAATGGAATGTGTGGAATTGTTCGAAATGGTAAAATGAAATTTTAATAAATTAAAATTGGAAAGTTTTTAACACCAGCTTAATTGAGTATTAGGTGATAGGAAAATGTTTTCGACAGTGATGCTAAGCATGAACCAACTATATATTCTGATTTAATTGAGTATGGGAATGATCACCCAGTATTTAATTAGGCGGGGTGTTATAAGTGTCATATGTATTTTCTTATGAGGAATTTTTCCTAGAAGGTAGTTTGCAGAAAGCAAAGCTCCCACCCCATCCACAAGTTCTAAGGCATTACCTAACTTATCAATATATCATTCATCATGTCTTTTAGGCTTTGATTTTTGCATTTAATAATACCAGTATAATGAGGTGAGTAAGAAGTGGCAGTTTGATGAATTATTGCATATTTCGAACAAAATAGTTCAAAATAGGAATGATATACACCACCTCTATGACTTCAAACCACTTTAATCTTTTTGCTAAGTTGATTTTCAACTTCATCTCTGTAAATTTCAAAGACATTAACAACCACACCCTTGCTTCGAAGCAAGTAAACATAACAATATCTTGTGTAATCATCAATAATAGTAATAAAATACTATTTATCACCTTTTCTTTGAACAAATTTCAAATCACATATATTACTATGAATTAATTGAAGAGGGTTCAATCTTGTTTCAATAGATTGAAAAGGAGTTTAAGTTAACTTCGATTCGACACATGTTTCACACTTGATTTAAGTCAATACTAAATTTAGGTATTAAGTTTAAATTAATTAATATATGGATAATATCATAATTAACATCACATAATATACCATAACAGACATTACAAGATTCAAGAATATAAGCAGAAGATACGTTATCATTATCATTAATCGTTTCCCCACATACATACAACTTTAGCTGAGCACAAATTTGTCAAATTCAAACACTACTTCAAATCCCTTCTTGTTAAGCAAGGATTCAGATACCAAGTTCTTTTGAATGTATAGGATATGAAGCACGTAATTGAGAGTGAGTTCCTTTCCTGAAGTTATTTTGATTACAATTTCTCCTTTTCCTTCTACCTTTGAAGTAAAAGAATTTGCTATGAAAAGTTTATCCTCATGATAAGAGTTTTGGTAGAAAGTAAACATTTTATTTTCAGAACATATGTGACGAGTGGTCCAAGCATCCATCCACCATTCTCCAGTATTTCCTACCATGTTGACTTCAGAAACTAAGACTAGAAATCTCAAATCAGTAGTATCATCGAAAAGGTTCTCAACTTCAGTGACATTGACTTTTGCGGGCTTATGTTTCTTATTCCTTGATTTTTACGCATATGACAATCTTTATCACTGTGAATACATGAATTATCATAATAAATATAAAAAAAATCACAAGGAACATAATGCAAAATTACTCACACAATAGTGAAGTACATGATTTGGAAACTTGCCTACGTCCATGGAGAGGTTACTGTTTTATTATATTGTCTCTCAGTGCTCAAGATCACACCTCTTTGCCTCGGGTCATGGTTTATAATTTATACGTACATAAAAGCAAGAAATTGAGTTATACAAGGGACTCAATTAATACGTTGATAATTCTTGGTGTCCCTAAATATCTCCTCCGAGATTGTTGGTAACCAGTTTGAAGATATCCATGAGCGTTCTAGTGTGTTTCAAGTACACGTGAGTAAATTAAATTTTTATTTGGGTCGGGCAGAGCTTTGGACAATCCAGGTTGGTCGGCTACTCCCATGGGCCATATTGAATGGGTACACATAATTTCCCCTAACAATTTTGGGCTTTAGAAACTTTGGGTCAATAATTTTTAATGGATTTAAAGGCCTATAAACTGATACTTTTTTTTTCAACTAGAGTGGCATTTTTGTAGATTTGTCAAACTCATAGGGGTACGGTCGCCCTGAGCCAAACACGATGGCATACTTGTAGTTTTATAAATAAGTGAGGTTACCATTTTTTGACTAATAAGATGAAGAACCAAAAATTGTCCTAGGAAGTTTTGTTCATCATTGGCATTGTGTTTCAAATCGAAGATTCATCTCCTTTGTTACTTTAGTTCAAATCTCTTCCTTCATCGCTAAGCATTCTAGAGCTTCTCTTCTTCAGCGTTATTTTCTCCAGAGCTTCGTCAATACTTTCAATTTTAGTTCTCACTTTCTCAGTTTTTCTCTTATTTAAATTACTCTATAACTGTAGTTAGGTTTGTTCTTCTTTTGGTGCATTTATGGAAAATATTTATAACAAATCGATTGATGAATTTAGGAAGTCTTATAACATTCCAGATTGGATAGAGATTGACTGTGCCTCCTTTCCTAGAAATGTTCATGACATTGAGGGAGGGCACTGGATTCACACCATCCTGATAACACAGGGGGTTTGACATTCCCCCCAAAATGATCTCTTTCTTTGGTTGCTTAAATATTTTGAAATTGTGCCTGCTGAATGTGCCCCTAATGTCTTGAAAATAATTAATGGGTTCCATTGAATAAATACCCTTTATGGGACAAAATTAGGCCTTGTTTAAATCTTCTATTGCTATGTATGATGGTCACGAACCAGTGATGGACTTATGTATTTGAAGACCAGGAAGGCTGACAGGGTCATGGTGGTGAAACTTCCAGACTCCCATAAAGATTACTAGGACTATGGTTTCATTGCCAGAAATTAATAACGTCCTTCTACTCACGAGGGGGAAAGTCACATGGCCCTTAAAATTTTGACCTTTGGAAAGGACCATATAGGTCGGTTCTTATTTTCTTTAGTTCACTATAATGTTCTATTTATGATTCTTTTCTTCTGCCTAATGCTCTTTTTCCTTTGTTTTGTAGTTCGCATTAAAAATCAGGAGTTTGACATAAGTGAGATTAATATTGATATGCTCCTGAAGGCTTAGAATATGAAAGAAATGATATCTAATGGAGAACACCCAAGGTCAGCTGCTTATTTGTTCGACTAAAAAAATACAACCACTAGTTTTATTACACACCCGATCGAGAAGGTTCCAAACTTGAAAGATCCTGAAGTTGGTCATTTTGACCCAATTGTGCTAGAGGGGGAGGAAGAAGAATCAGAAGAAGAGGGAGAGGAAGTAAAAGAAGAAGAATATGAAAAAGAAGAAGAAGAAGAAGAAGAAGAAGAAGAAGAAGTAGAAGAATAAGAAGAAGAGGAAGAGGAGGAGGAGGAAGAGGAGAAAGAAGAAGAGAAAGACATGGCTCCCATAATTAATAGGAGAAAGTTGAGGCTTGATGATGATGATGATGATGATAAGACATCCTTATCTGATCGGCTCAAGTCCTTAAAGACGTCTGAGATTGGCTCCCCCAGGCTGGTAGTTTTAGTATCGAATGTAAGGGGGAAAAGGAGAAAGAAAAGAAGAGAGAAGAAGAATAAGAGAGGAGAAAAGATAGATAGATAGATAGATAGATAGATAGATAGATAGATAGATAGATAAAGATAGATAAATAGATAGATAGATAGAGAGAGAGAGAGAGAGAGAGAGAGAGAGAGAGAGAGAGAGAGAGAGAGAGAGAGAGAGAGATAAGAGGATAAGAAGAGAGAAAAAAAGAGGGAAGAGGCTAAAAGGAAGATGGTCTTAAGGGCTTCTACGATCCCCTCCCATGTTGCTGAGTGTAATGGGGCTAGCATGGGTGATATACCCTCCCTTACCCCTAATCTTCTAAAGGGGGTAATGATCGTGACTGATCGCGAGCACTCTATGATGTTAGGGTTATACTAGCTCTACCTCAAATATGCCTAGGGAATTGCTTTGGTATGTCTTTTCTTGGTTTCCTTTATTTTTTTTCTCTTTATATATTTTTCCTTCTTCGTACTAACTTGTTGTTTTCCTTTTTCATGCAATTTTTATCTGACTTCACTACCCTTTTATATGACCATGCCAATAAGTCTAAAAGTTCCCAAGAGTTGAAAGATGCCATGGAGAATGAGAAAAGGCCTTTGCTGACATTAATCGGGCATGGTAGAAAGAAAGGGAGAAGTTTAACAAGGCCTATGTTGATCATGAAGTGTCCCAAAAGGTGGTGGTTGCCAAGAAGAAAAAGTTATTCGAAGAGAATCAAGGCCTGTCTGGAAAAGTTATGGAGGTGGATAAGGATCTTCCTCAAGAGAAGGACAACAACTACCTTGATGGCCTTAATAAATCCTATGATGATGCTGAGTGTAAGGACACAAATTTCCAATTCATTCCTTTGTAGTTTTGGCTTAATTCCAGACAAAAATGTTTGAGTCATAGGATAGAGTTAACTGATCATCCTTCAAGCCTATGACGTGTTAGTTGAAAATGTAGCGGCCAAGAGTATAAAGCTTCTTCGTACTAGTTGAAGATGTAGTTTTTTCTCATTTCTACGTCATCAACAGTGGTTCCATGCTCCAAAGGTATGAATAAATTACATACATATATATATATATATATATATATAGGCGCTTTGAATAGTATAATGGGTGTAGGTTTAATTAAAACTGTCGTTTATTTTCAGAAAGATTTATTTAAAACTTTAAATAAAATTTATAAAGTTTCTGGGCTAAAAATGAAAATTTCAAACTTTCTGGAAGTTCGTTTGATATGTCGTTCGAACGAGTTTTTCGTTTGAACCAAATGTCATTCGAACGAGTTGGCCAACGAGTTCCCTGTTTGGCCTCGGTAACTTCGTTAGAAATGTCATTCGAACGAGATGGATGTTCAAACGAGATTTCTAACGAGTTCAAAATTAAAGACACTGGAACTTCATTATAATGTCATTAGAAGACTGTTCGAACGAGACTTCGTTCGAACGGGATTTTGTGGGAACAATTAAATGGCAGTTTTTGACAGTTTTCACCCACTTTCCCATTATCTTTCTCCACTAACTTTTGACTGATTATCTAAGTGCGGGGATTAACTTTGGAAAGTTAACTTTTTCATACACATTTATCTCCAAGAGAGAGTTTGAGAGCAAAAGAGAAAAAGAAAAAGTTCATGTTTTAAAGTGTCCATTTTTCAAAGAAAAATTCATGTACACTTTAGTTTTCACCCATATTGTTTATCCAAGTTACTACATATATATATATATATATATATATATATATATATATATATATATATATATATATATATATATATATATCATTCCTTGGAGCTTTTGGCACCAGTTTTTCATCTCTACCATTTTGAAGAGACGTTTGGGTTTGCTTCTAAATCCCAAAAAGAAGAAGATGTTTGCGTTGATTTACCCACTTGGAGAAAGGCTCCTTGTTCGGGTGACGGTAACCATATAAAATCCGATCGGTGGATTTCGAGACCGCAGTGGAGCTCCGTGGTGATTCTCTAGGCAGAGTTTGATACAAGAAGACGCGTCGGGGCTTGAGAGGGATCGAGTAGAGTGTTGTAAGTCATCTTGCTTGTATTTGTAAATTTCGTACTTAGTGGATTTGAGGCTAGGGTCGTCCGAGGTTTTTTCCCGTTGTGGGTTTTTCCTCGTACATCGCGGCGTAGTGGATTTATTGTTTATTTTATCTTTCGCAATACTCACCTAGAACGCATGCTTAGGTAAAAAGATAAAATTGATTTATAATCACTACTTGTTTAATTAGGTGCTGATTAAATATTGGGTAATGTTTAGTTAATTAAAGTCTTCAATTTAATTTGCTAAAATTAGTTTTGGACTAATTTGATTAATATTGAAAAATATGACTTAGGTAAAATTTCTAGGACTTGGGTTAATTAAGTGTGTTTAAGTGAAATTTGAATTGTTTGTGTGTTTTAAATTAATTTCACATTGTGTTATATTAATTAGAAAAATAAATTAATTTTTTTTGTTAATTTGTGAACCATCTTACCCTTCTGCATATCTCAAAGGAAATTATTAATTTTTGAATTTAAAATTGGGGGCCTACGGGTCGTTTTCAAATTGGTATCAGAGCCAGACCGCTAATTTATCGCGTCAAAGATTCATTTTTCATCTTTTATTATTTTTGTGTTCCTTGCATTTTTAGGTGGTTCATTTTTACTCACTCTCAGTTTTTTTTGTATCTCTCGATGGGACGCCTTAATGATAATTTATCCATTTCTAATGATAGTGAAATTTTTGCTATTCGAGAGGAATTTAATGGGCTTAATAAGTGTAATGAAAAATTAAGGGAATTAAATTTGAGATTTACAAAAAGAATTAAATTTCCTCAAGATGAAAATTCTTGTTTTAAAGCTAAAGTTGAATTTTTGCAAACCTCCTTATCTCAAAAAGATTTTTTCGTGAAAATCTCATGGACATAAATCACAATTATAATATTTTAGAAAAGTCCAAGAAAGAGAGTGATAATCGATAAAAGAATCTTAGTGACATGTTTGCTCACATTGAGGGGGAGCGTGATAACCTTCTAGGTGTCATTAAAAATTTAAAGAAGGGGTCCCGTAAAATTGAGGAGTCTAATTTATTACTTGAGTCCAAAATTTTAAAAATTCAAAATGATTTACAAGACTCGAGTAGTTGTGATAATAGTTCTAGCTCATCTAGTTCAAATACTTCCGTTACTAAAGCTAAAACCATTGTTTGTTTTAGAGGATCTATTTTATCCAAAGACTTTAGAAAAAGTCACAACTTAGGTAACATTTCTCGTGTTTTCACATGCTTGTATTGTGGTAGGAAAGGTCACCTTATATCATTTTGTTTTGATCTTAAAAGAAGTCCGAGGAAGTCTATGTCTAGCAATTCATTAGTTTCCAAATCCCATCATTTTAAATATACAACTATATGGATTCGAAAATCATTTTTAGATGCACTAGATATTAGATTTGTTGATTCTCATTTACTTTCACAAGAAACCTCCCTTGCTAAATTTAAAGGTTAAACGTGTCAGTTTTGTTTGCATACTCTAGCTTTTTGTGCTTCATATTATATCTCCTTGCTAGGTTTATGCATGTTAAGTCATTTTCTAGTCATTGATTTATTTCATATCCTATGCTAGAAATCATGACTTGTTTATCTTTTGTATTTTATTCATTCATTTTTGTGTGCATTAAATGAAAATTACAAAAAGATTTTTGTTTATCATTTGGATTTTTTTCTCTTGGTAATTTAAGTTTAATGAAAAATTCAAATGATTTTTGTTTGTCTTTTGAGTATATATTTTTATTTTTGGTTAAAAATTTCAAAAACTCAAAAAGATTTTTTTTGTGTATTTTAGTTTGACACACTTTATGTGGCATACACTTGTGTTTGAATCCCATCTTTTACGCTATCATGTGGCTAGAACTTTTGGTTTAGATTGTCAATCCTTATTATGTTCTTTATCATGCTTACATGGAGTAGTTGGATTTTGTGTTGATTAAATGGATTCTATTTTTATATGCCTCTACTCACACATTCACAAGCTCTTTTGAAATTTTAACTTCATATGTATATTTGAGCTTTGTGAGGTGTTCTCCTACCAATCTTTTCATCTACATATTTGTGACCTAGGAGGACTAGTGCATGTCAAAATCCGTTGCACGTGAGATTTGTGAGAAATAAAAAATGATAAATATAAATGTGTACGGGGAAGGGCTCCAAAAGGATTTATTGTCCTTTGCGAATAGTAAGCCACCGTTTGTTTAGACCTAAACGAAATACGTGGTCCAAGGCCTAAAAAAATATGGCATTAAAAGAAAAAATAATTGCCAAGGCCTATGTTTAGTTGATTTATTCATTCAAAAGAATAAAATATATTCTTATTGAGGAAGTTTGGATGATATATCAACAGTTTGCACAATGTCTGTTTATCCTAGTTGTACTTTCAATGTCATAACTTTATTGGTTTGTAGAATCATCAACATGCTAGGCTTGTATGCATTGTGTATGTTTATTCATTGAGTTCAATCTATATTTCCACATGAGGTTATATTCAAATGTGATGAAGTTTGCAATCAATTGAGAACTCCGTGAACATATTTTAAGTGATTGGGTCTAAATTTAATTGTTGCTAGTTCACACCCCAACACTTCCATTTTCACATGACACATTTTTTCCATACGAGTGTGAAAAGCTTATCTTATTTTGTGTCACTTATGTATTTATATCTATATATGTGTACTTGAGTCTATTTGGTATATATTATGTATACATATATTTGATATGTTTTATTTGGTCTTTGCCTTGCTTTGTAGTACATCTAAGCTTTAATTCATAATTGGTATCCATCTTGTTGCATTCTTTGTTGATATCAGATGCTTAATACTTATGTATCATATTGGTATATATTTCTTGCATATTAGTTGGTATCCATTATTATTTGTTGGATTAGTTATGATTTTGTTGCACATGTACTTTAATGTTCTCATCACTTTATGCGCAATTGTATATTTTTAGCTTTTTTATCCCATTCTATTTATCCCTTGCTTAGTTTAGAGGGTGTATATGCTTTAATTGGGAAGATAAGTTAATATTTTGAGTTCTTTAGCCTTTGTCTATTCCTGAACAAAAAGTGGCAGAATGATAGGGGAGAAATGGTATCTAATCCTATTGTAATCGTATCTTAGTTGGGGAGAGATTTAACTTAGGGGGAGTCATGACTTTCTTAGGTAGATCACAGTTGATAAAGGGGAGAATTAATTTCGGGGGAGTACTTACTTTAATTGCATTAAATATTTTGATATTCCCTATGCGTGTAATGTGTTTGCTTAAGTGTGCAGGAATTATATTATAAGTGGAAACTTTCACCGGCAAAGATTGTGATCGTTCGGTTGTTTGAGTCAAGCGTTGTATTTTTATTTTGGGTGGAACTTTTTGTCAGTCTAGTAGAGCTTGATGGCCCTTTAGGATTTTTATTTGGTTTTTGTCTCCGAATAGCCAAAGAGGGAGATTTTTAAGGACATAAATTTCCAATTGAGTCCTTTGTAGTTTTGGCTCAATTTCGAACAAAAACGTTTGATTCATAGGATAGAGTTAATTGATCATCCATCAAGCCTATGATGTGTTAGTTGAAGACGTAGTGGCCAAGAGTGTAACGTTTCATCAAAATGTCGAGTTTAAGTGCCTCGTTTCTACGTCATCAATAGTGGTTCCATGCTCCCAAGGTATGAATACATTACACATATATATAGGATCTTGGAATAGTATAATGGGTGTAGGTTTAATTAAAACTGTTGTTTATTTTTAGAAAGATTTAATTAAAACTTTAAATAAAGTTTATAAAGTTTCTGGGCTAAAAATAAAAATTTCAAACTTTCTGTAAGTTCATTCGATATATCATTCGAACGAGTTTTTCGTTCGAACCAAATATCGTTCGAACGAGTTTTCCAACGAGTTCCTAGTTTGGCCTCCGTAACTTCGTTCGAAATGTCATTCGAACGAGATGGATATTTGAACGAGATTTCTAATGAGTTCATTTTTAAAGATACTGGAACTTTGTTAGAAGGTCGTTCGAACGAGACTTCGTTCGAACGACAAATCTCGTTCGAACAAGATTTGGCAAGAACAGTTAAATGGTAGTTTTTGACAGTTTTCACCCACTTTCCCATTATCTGTCTCCACTAACTTTTAACTAATTATCTAAGTGCGGGAATCAACTTTGGGAAGATAACTTTTTCACACATATATCTCCAACAGACAGTTTGAGAGGAAAAGAGAAAAAGAAAAAGTTCATGTTTTAAAGTATCCATTTTTTAAAGAAAAATTCATTTACACTTTAGTTTTCATCCATATTGTTTATCCAAGTTACTATATATATATATCATTGCTTGGAGTTTTTGGCACCAGTTTTTCATCACTACCATTTTGAAGAGACGTTTGGATTTGCTTCCAAATCCCACAAAAAAGAAGATGTTTGCTGTCACACCCTAAATCCAATATCCATACTTATCATTTGTTATTGGAATAATTGGATCATAATGTTGAGCCCATTGGAAAATATACTTCATTTATCAACATTTTTCCTTACATAATGTGCATAATGAACATAATATTATTCTTATACCATACAAAAAAAATTATATCAGAGTCAAAATTAAGCGGATATACAATACTCTAATTACATATGATAAACTCAATCCATATAAATCAATATATAGAATGTGCGAGTATATTAAAATATTTAGTGTGACAACAATAACATCCCTATTTTTAAACCCCAGCTCTCTCCAACGGTGCAACTCTCAAAGTTACCGGTCATATGGTATCCTAGCTGGTAGCGTATGAACCTGAAATTGTTAAAGTATAAACTGTAAGCATTAAGCTTAGTGAGGTACTCCTTCCCTACAATGAAATAACAATTCTATATCGAATATGTGGATATAAAATCCGAACAATCCTGCCCATTGGCAATCACAAATCCTGGATCATAAGATCCAAATAATTCTGCCCATTGGCAATAACAAATCCTGGATCATAAGATCCAAATAATTCTGCCCATTGGCAATAACAAATCCTGGATCATAAGACCCAAATAATTCTGCCCATTGGCAATAACAAATCATGGATATTTGATTATCCAAACAAATCCTGAATACCGAAGTATTCAAACCAATCCTGGATCATGAGACCCAAATATAAATTCATTTATTCTTGCAAATTCAATCCTTGTCATATTAGTATTCCAATACAAAAGACGATACATCGTTTTAAGTCTCCTAGAGAAAGTTATGCTCATTTCTTTACCACTTATCAAATCTACCCTATAGGCTCTTTTATCGTTCATTCAACTTCCAGGAATTTCCATAATTTTTTTACATCATAAATTTAAATGATATTTAAACCAACATCAGTAAACATATTTAAAAATACAAGATTAAAATTTCATAATTTTCAGAGTTCATTTGCTATGTCAAGAAAAACATCGAACACATGGCGGGCATACTTTCACCCTTAGGGCAGATTTCATACCCGAACTTCAAAATCTCACCAAAGACTCATTTCTTGGTATTTTCTCCTGATTTTTGGATATGTCATAAATATATGAGTCCAGGTTAATATTCAATTCGAATCAATCAATTCCAGTAAGTATAGGGAAATATATGGAAGTTTGAATAAACAAGGCTCCTAAACAAAACAATCTCAAGGGTTTACACATTCAAGTTTACTTAAACTTGCATCTATCCATAAGTACATATCAAGACATGGAATTTCAGTAAACAAATTATTATTTCAATCATTTAAATAATAAATAAAAAAATAAACAAGATTTATGGATGGAAATACCTTAGGGGCTTTTACGTCATTTTTCTATGATTTTTTCTTCAATTTCTCCTCACACTTTCTTCCTAAACTTCAAAACTCTCTTTCCTTAGGTTAAAACTCTTCCATGGCTGAAATATGCTGAAGGAAGAGCTTAATTAAAGGGTTTTAAGTCGGCATAAGACCACCCCCTCTTGGTCCAATCAAAATATAACATGTGGCATTACATAAAACAAAATATCATTTAAGGCTAAATGACTACTTTACCCCCTATTCGTAAAAAGACAATATCTTACCACTCGGATCTCCGTTCAATGAACCGTTTGTTTTGTTATAAACCTAACTCATATATCTACAAATATCTAGTTTACACCTCAAGTTCATTGTTATGTCATAAAGGCCAAAACTAGCCTCCAACAGCAACATTCCTTCCGAAAACTTTAAAATTTCACATTTGTAACTAATTCGATATTTTAATCTTTATGAAGGTAGGATTAAACAAAACATAATTACTTACATTATATATATACTAATAACATATTATTCATATCACACAAGCTATTCATGATTTAAACATGATTTATCATAATTATATCCGAGTTGTCACAATTCTCTCCCCGTTAGGAAATTTCGTCCCCGAAATTGACATACCTTGGTTGTCTGAATCAAACAAATATGGATAACTAATCTTCATGGTATCCTCTCTCTCGCATGTAGCCTCTTCCATGGAATTCCTTCTCCACACAACTTTCACAAGTGGGATTATTTTTTATCTCAATACTTGTTCCTTCCTATCCACGATAGCAAGTGGTTCTTCCATATAACTCAAGTCTTCCTTTAACTCAATAGGCTGTTCTACCAACACATGTGAAGGATCCGCTACATACTTTCTTAACATAGAAACATGGAAAACATCATCTAACCGAGATAACTCTGGTGGTAATGCTAACTTGTAGGCAACCATCCCGACTTTCTCAAGGATTTCATAAGGTCCAATGTAGCTTGGACTTAATTTCACTTTCTTTCCAAACCTCATAACTCCTTTCCATGGAGATATCCAAAGAAACACATAATCCCCTTTCTGAAATTCCAAATCTTTTCGTCGTTTATCCGCATAACTTTTATGTCTGCTTTGAGTTATTCTCATTCTATCTTGAATAATCTTCATTTTTTCAGTGGTGACTTCAATTAATTCTGGACCCTCTATCTTCCTTTCACCAACTTCACCTCAACATATCAGTGTATGACATCGTCTACCATACAAGGCTTCATAAGGAGCCATACCAATAGTAGAATGAAAATTATTGTTATATGCAAATTCTATCAAAGGAAAATATTCATCCCCATGACCTTTGAAATCAAGAACACAAGATCTAAGCATATCTTCCAAAATCTGTATTGGCCTTTGAGACTGCCCATCTGTATGGGGATGGAAAGCTGTACTAAACTTCAAGTTAGTACTCATAGCATATTGCAAGCTATCCCAAAATCTGGATGTAAAAGTAAGGTCTCTATCTGAAATAATAGATACCGGTGCTCCATGCAATCGAATAATTTCATTAACATACAATCTAGCATACCTGTCAACTGTATACGTAGTCTTGACTGGTAGAAAATGAGCGGACTTCATTAATCTATCCACCACTACCCAAATCGACTCTGACCCCTTCTGAGATCGAGGAAGCCCAACCACAAAATCCATCGTTACATGATCCCATTTCCATTCCGATATTGGCAATGGCTGAAGCAGACCAATAGGTTTCTGATGCTCCACTTTCACTTGCTGACATATAAGGCACCTAGCAACAAAATCAGCTATTTCCTTCTTCATATTATTCCACCAAGAATGCTCCTTTAAATCCCTATACATTTTAGTACTACCGAGATGCATAGTATAAATGGAATTATGATCCTCATCTAAACTTTCCTCTTTCAATCCACCCACATTACGCACACATAATTGTTGCTTATACAATAAAGAGCCATCATTCACAATACAAAAATCTTCAGACTTACCATCTCGGACATCTTGTGTTTCTTCTCAAGAAAAGGATCTTGGCTTTGCAAATCACGAATACGGGTAGCTAACAAAGGCCTTACGCTTACATGAGGAAAGAACCTATCCCCATCTGCTAGCTTCAACTCTACTCCCATCAATCTCAACTCCATGATGTGGGCAACTCTAGCACACCGAATACAAGATAATCTGCCCGAAGCCTTTCTACTCAGAGCATCTGCAACTACATTTCCTTCCCTGGGTGGTAGTGAATTGTACAATCATAATCTTTAATTAACTCCATCCACCGCCTCTGCCTCAAATTCAACTCATTCTGAGTAAATAAATACTTAAGGCTTTGATGGTCAGTAAAAATTTCACATACCTCACCATATAGATAATGACGCCATAATTTCAAAGCAAACACAATAGCAGCAGGTTCCAAATCATGTGTAGGATAATTACGTTCATGTGTACGTAACTGCCTAGAAGCATAAGCAATAACTCTACCATGCTGCATAAAAACACAACCCAACCCCTGGTGTGAGGCATCGGTATAAATAACAAAACCATCTCCACCATGTGGAATAGTAAGAATAGGGGCAATTACCAACCTCTTTTTCAATTCATCAAAACTATTTTCGCAATCAGAATTCCATTCAAACTTAACATCTTTCCGGGTTAGTTTAGTCATCGACAAGGCAATTGAAGAAAATACCTTAATAAACCTTCTATAATACCCAGCTAAACCCAGAAAACTTCTCATCTCAGTCACATTATTGGGCCTCTCCCATTTTAGGATCAACACATATACCATCTCCGGAAACAACATGGCCTAAAAATGTAACTTGTGATAGCCAAAATTCACACTTGCGAAACTTGGCATACAACTTCTTATCTTTCAACAGATTCATAATAGTTGTGAGATGCTTTTCATGTTCAACCATATCATGTGAATAAATCATAATATCATTAATAAAAACTATCACAAATGAATCAACAAAAGGATGAAGTACCCGGTTCATAAGATCCATAAATACAGCTGGAGCATTAGTCACCCCAAAAGGCATCACCAGAAATTCAAAATGACCATACCGAGTACGAAAAGCAGTTTTAGAAATATCACTCTCCTTGACCCTCAACTCATGATAACCCGATCGTAAGTCTATTTTTGAAAACACTTTAGCACCCTGTAACTGATCAAACAAATCATCTATACGAGGTAAAGGGTATTTGTTCTTAATTGTAGCTTTATTCAGTTGCCTATAATCAATACACAAACGCAAGGTACCATCTTTCTTCTTCACAAATAAAACTGGCGCATCCCATGGAGATACACTAGGTTGTATGAACCCCCTATCAAGCAAATCCTGCAACTGAATTTTGAGTTCTTTCAACTTAGCCGGTGCCATTTTATATGGTTCCATAGAAATAGGGGTTGTCCCCGGTGCTAATTCAATACTAAATTCAATTTCTCTTTCTGGAGGTAACCCTAGTAACTCACTAGGAAACACTTCTGGAAAATCCCTTACAATAGGAACATTGATTAGTTGTAAAGATCCCTTCCTAGTGTCAAGAACATATGCAATAAAACCCTCACAACCCTTACTCAATAATTTCCTCGTCTAAATAGCAGAAATGAGGCAACTGGGAACAATTTTCCTTTCCCCCACAAATTTAAATTCAGGCTCACCAGGCATATTAAAAATAACTTCCTTACAGAAACAATCCATAGATGCATGATATTTAGATAACTAATCCATTCCCAGAATTATATCAAAATCAGAAATATCCAATGGAGTAGATCTATAACTGTATCTCTAGACCCCACAGTCAAAACACAATCACGAAAAGCATATTCAGCTACAACCATATCCCCCATAGGCATATAAATACCCAACCCCACATCTAAATGAGTACATGGTCTATTCAGGTATACATCAAAAGCATAGGACACAAAAGAATGTGTCGAACCAGGATCAATCAAAACATAAGCACTTTTATCAGTAACAGAAAGTGTACCTGTCACCACATCTCGAGTAATCTGAGCTTCTTTCATCGTAAAGACTCATCCACCTGGACTGGAACCAGTAGCTTGTTCTCTACCAACTGCGGACAATTCTTCTTAACATGCCCCACTTGATGACAATGGTAGCATTCCACTCCTTTAAGTTTAGGACACTCGGATTTATAAGGCCCTTCCTCTTTACAAAAGAAACACGTAACAACTCTCACTGGTGCCTTACCTTTTCCTGACCTCTAACCCAACCTAGAAGATTCTCCACCCCTAGTATATCTGCCAAATCTCCCCTGACCTCTACCACTATCTCCACCACCTCTCTGAAATTTATAAGGTTCCATCTTAACACTTCCACCTTCACCTCCCTTCGAGTGAGATGCGTCGAATCTACTTTTCTTATAAATCTCTGTGCTCGCCACCCCTTGGTTCATTTGCCTTTCTGCTATCGTGGCTTTGTTTACCAGAGAAGCATAATCTTCTAACTCATAAGTGTCCACTCTATTTTGAATAGGCCAAATCAGTCCATCTTGAAACTTACTACATTTATCTCCTTCATCTTCCACATACTTAGTAGCAAATCTAGACAAAGCAGTAAATTTAGCATCATACTCCCTTACAGACATTTTCCCTTGGGTCAAATTTATAAACTCCCTCAGCTTCTCCCTCCTATAGACCTTAGGGAAATACTTAACATATAAACCTTTAATAAATTCAGCCCAAGTAATAACGTTAGTATCTTCCATCCTGGGCACCAAATGGTTGCTGGCTTCCCACCAATATTTCGCCTCTCCTTTGAGCTTAAACACAGCTAGATTCCGTTTCTAGTTATCTAGAACCTTCATAGCTGCAAATATAGTTTCTAGATCTCTGATCCACATCTCAGCTTCTGTAGGTTCAACTGACCCTGAATATTCTGGAGGATTCAACTTCAAAAACATCTCATGCATGGAATCTTTCATTTTTTTCCTTGCCTCTTTCTCAATCCTGGCCACAATCTTTGATTCTAGATATCTAGCCTGTTGTTCTGCCATTTGTACCATATTTATTTCTTGTTGCTCTGCCATCCTCATCATTGCCTGCGCCATTATTTGCATCTCTATAGGTTGCTCTTGCTCTCTATCCCTTCCAGCAACACTTTGTTCTACTTCAGTATTCTCTGTACGAGAAGCGACTCCCTTTTTCTCTAGGTTATCCATTCCCAGGAGCCATCTACAATTATCTGTAATACAACAAAGTTCTAACATCCAATATAAACAGTTTATAATACTAAACTATTGGTTAGTACATAAACAATTCAAAAATATCAAATCAACTCAATAACAGCCATCTAATCGTCACACACGTCCAGAATTAATAACCACGATCTGATACCACTAATTGTCACACCCCAAATCCAATATCCATACTTATCATTTGTTATTGGAATAATTGGATCATAATCTTGAGCCCATTGGAAAATATACTTCATTTATCAACATTTTTCCTTACATAATGTGCATAATGAACATAATATTATTCTTATACCATACAAAAAAAATTATATCAGAGTCAAAATTAAGAGGATATACAATACTCTGATTACCTATGATAAACTCAATCCATACTAAATCAATATATAGAATGTGCGAGTATATTAAAATATTTACTGTGACAACAATAACATCCCTATTTTTAAACCCCAGCTCTCTCCAACGGTGCAACTGTCAAAGTTACCGGTCATATGGTATCCTAGTTGGTAGCTTACGAACCTAAAATTGTTAAAGTATAAACGGTAAGCATTAAGCTTAGTGAGGTACTCCTTCCCTATAATGAAATAATAATTTTATATCGAATATGTGGATATAAAATCCGAACAATCATGCCCATTGGCAATCACAAATCCTGGATCATAAGATCCAAATAATTCTTCCCATTGGCAATAACAAATCCTGGATCATAAGATCCAAATAATTCTTCCCATTGGCAATAACAAATCCTGGATCATAAGACCCAAATAATTCTGCCCATTGGCAATAACAAATCCTGGATATTTGAATATCCAAACAAATCCTGAATACCGAAGTATTCAAACCAATCCTGGATCATGAGACCCAAATATAAATTCATTTATTCTTTTAAATTCAATCCTTGTCATATTAGTATTCCAATACAAAAGACGATACATCGTTTTAAGTCTCCTAGAGCAAGTTATGCTCATTTCTTTACCACATATCAAATCTACCCTATAAGCTCTTTTATCGTTCATTCAACTTCCAGGAATTTCCATAATTTTTCTACATCATAAATTTAAATGATATTTAAACCAACATCATTAAACATATTTAACAATACAAGATTAAAATTTCATAATTTTCAGAGTTCATTTGCTATGTCAAGAAAAACATCGAACACATGGCGGGCATACTTTCACCCTTAGGGAAGATTTCATACCCGAACTTAAAACCCTCACCAAAGACTCATTTCTTGGTATTTTCTCCTGTGTTTTGGATATGTCATACATATATGAGTCCAGGTTAATGTTCAATTCGAATCAATCAATTCCAGTAAGTATAGGGAAATATATGGAAGTTTGAATAAACAAGGCTCCTAAACAAAACAATCTCAAGGGTTTACACATTCAAGTTTACTTAAACTTGCATCTATCCATAAGTACATATCAAGACATGGAATTTCAGTAAACAAATTATTATTTCAATCATTTAAATAAGAAATAAATAAAAATAAACAAGATTTATGGATGGAAATACCTTAGGGGCTTTTACGTCATTTTTCTATGATTTTTTCTTCAATTTCTCCTCACACTTTCTTCCTAAACTTCAAAACTCTCTTTCCTTAGGTTAAAACTCTTCCATGGATGAAATATGCTGAAGGAAGAGCTTAATTCAAGGGCTTTAAGTCGACATAAGGCCACCCCCTCTTGGTCCAATCAAAATATAACATGTGGCATTACATAAAACAAAATATCATTTAAGGTTAAATGACTACTTTACCCCCTATTCGTAAAAAGACAATATCTTCCCACTCGGATGTCCGTTCAATGAACCATTTTTTTTTTGTTATAAACCTAACTCATATATCTACAAATATCTAGTTTACACCTCAAGTTCATTGTTATGTCATAAAGGTCAAAACTAGCCTCCAACAGGAACATTCCTACCGAAAACTTTAAAATTTCACATTTGTAACTAATTCGATATTTCAATCTTTATGAAGGTAGGATTAAACGAAACATAATTACTTACATTATATATATACTAATAGCATATTATTCATATCACATAAGATAATCATGATTTAAACATGATTTATCATAATTATATCCAGGTTGTCACATTTGCGTTGATTTACCCACTTGGAGAAAGGCTCCTTGTTCGGTTGACAGTGACCAGATAAAGTTTGATCGGTGGATTCTGAGATCGCGGTGGAGCTCCGTGGTTATTCGCTAGGTAGAGGTTGATACAAGAAGACGCGTCGGGGCTTGAGAGGGATCAAGTCGTGTGTTGTAAGTCATCTTGCTTGTATTTGTAAATTCCGTACTTAGTGTATTTGAGGCTAGGGTCATCCGAGGTTTTTTCCTGTTGTGTGGTTTTCCTCGTACATCGCGTTGTAGTGATTTATTATTTATTTTATCTCTCGCAATACTCACCTAGAACGCAAGCTTTGGTAAAAAGATAAAATTGGTTTATAATCACTACTTATTTAATTAGGTGCTAATTAAATATTGGGTATTGTTTATTTAATTCAAGTCTTCAATTTAATTTGTTAAAAAAAAATTTGGCCTAATTTGATTAATATTGAAAAATATGACTTAGCAAAATTTCTAGGACTTAGGTTAATTAAGTGTGTTTAAGTGAAATTTGAATTGTTTGTGTATTTTAAATTAATTTCACTTTGTGTTATATTAATTTGAAAAAGAAATTAAAATTTATTGTTAATTTGTGAACGATCTTACGCTTTCGCATATCTCAAAGGAAATTATTACTTTTTGAATTTAAAATCGGGGGCCTACGGGTCATTTTCACTGAGCTTCATCTCTCTTATAGATGAAAGGTTGACTTTAAGAAAGGCTAGAATCAGACCTTAAAAGATGTGGGGACTTCTACTGACTCCGAACTTTTTGGCCTTCATTTTCCTGGACTCGGCCCCTTTATGGAGGATTAAGAAGATACTGGTCGGCCCGTTGGAAATGCTGAGAACGTGCCAGCTGAGAGTGATGTGAATGCCGATCAGGAGTAGAGGGTCACTAATAAAGGGAAAACGATAATTGAAGTTGTGCTGGTGCAAGAAAAAGGCTTAGGAGTTTTCTTTTTTGCAAAACCTTTTGAAGCCTTGTAATTCTCCTTATTGATCTGATTATACTTGCATTTGGCCTCCTCTTTACTAATAAATAAAAGAAAAACTTCTTTGCTCATGCTGATTTACTCTTTTCATTTATGCTGATATCTGGCTTGTGGTTTTACTTGTATTATTTGTAATCTGATACGAACTACATTCCCCATAACTCATGTTTGGGGATGATCCTTTGGCCCAATATCAGTTTGAAATATCTCAAGGAATTTGTGAAACTCTACAAATCCCTAAAGGCAAGGATCAAACGGTATAAGGATCAGTCCAAGTTAGTTGCCAAGATGAAGGATGATCTTCAAACTATGAAAGAGATCGGGGCTTCAGTCCAAGATGAAGTGAACACTCTGAGGGTGCTCATGGAGACTCGTGAGGTGGGCTAAGTCAGTGAAGTCCTTTAAGAAGAAAATGATTCTCTGAGGAAGGAGGTCACCGAGATGAAAGGTGATATCCAAAAATCATATGTGATTATTTTAGGATTCAGAGAGATGTGACAAGGTTGAGGCACCTATTTAGAATGAGGCCTCAAAAAGCCTAGACAGATGACTATGACCAGGGCGGGACTGATACCCTAACAAGTTTGAAGGAGGCAAAAGATCTTTCTTTTGCTCAGGGATGGATTAGAACCCTTAGATAGGTCAAAACACCTAAGGAGTCTATCATGTAGTATAAGTACCAAGTCGAGTGCACAGCCTACCGCCACAACCCCTTTTTAAAGAACAACAAGTGGATTCCAATTGATGCCACCCCTATCCAACTCTTGGAACATTACATGGATGACGATGCATATGTGTTTTCCCTACACCCAGATGATGATCGAAGAGAGTGCATTGAAGACTATATTATTTGTCATCCTAGACCATCTTAGGTTTTTGTGTATTTTGGTCTTAATGTAATTATAATTTCACACTTTTGTTAATAAAATATTTAGTTATTAACCTTTTCCCGATTTTGAGCATGTGCTGACTAAGCATGTGTTAATAGTTATTGCTTATGCTTAAAATGGAAAGGGTTATTACCCATCAGTTGCTCAACATCTTTATCGAGCAAACAATAATGATTGTCCGTCTAGGCCATCTTTAGTGACCAACCTAAGTTGGATTTATTGCCTAAGGATCCCTTGTAGGGATTTTGTTATTATGAGGGAAACTCATGAGGTCTATTATGTTCATGATAAAGACATAGGGTTGTAGTAATCAAAACAGTTTTACTAACATGTCCTAATTACTATGAACCCTGCTCAACATGTGAGATTCCTTGATTAAAAAAAGTTGGAAAACTTATTGCAATCTCCAAGAGTTCTTCCATAAACAAGGGAGTTATCATTTCAAAAAGTTGTGTATTACTGAGATGCGATCGAGAAATATTAAGACTCCAATATATAATATCAAAGTGCAAAGGTTAACTGGACTTTATTCATTGAAGAATAACTAGCAAGCAACATAAGTTTGAAAGATGAAAATTTTCTTAAATCAAAAGTGCTAACAGAAGATGAAGAAGACTTAAAGTAAAACTTCTTGAGATTGGCTATGTTATGAGCTTTCAGTATCTCCCTCCCCTCTAGAGTCTCTAGGTGATATACTCCTTGAAGGTCATCCCTTATCACCTTAAAAGGGCCTTCCCAGTTTGGTTCAGGTTTGTCATCTGATGGTTTTACGACACTGCTGAGGACTTTTCGTAGGACGTAATCCCCTGCCAGAAACTTCCTCTGATTGACTTTCTTATTGAACTAACTGGCCAATTACTAGTGGTAGAAATTTAACTTGATCATAGATAAGTCTCTTTGCTCATCTTCTAAGTCAAGTTAAGTGCATAATGCATCATCATTAAGGCTTTGGTTTATAAAAGTGGTTATCATTGTAGGGAGACCTTCTTCCAATAGAATGATAGCTTTCATTCCATAGGCGAGAACAAAGGAAGTTTCCCTAGTTGGTCTCCTGAGAGTGGTAAGGTAATCCCACAGAATATGAGGGAGCTCATCCACCCAGGTGACCTTGGATCTTTCCAACCTCTTTTTTAGTTTATCGATCAAGGTTTTATTAGAAGTATCTGCCTAACCGTTAGTTTGGGGATATGCAGTAGAACTGAAGTGGTGCTTGATAATATGGTCATCACAGAAACCCTGAAAGAAGATACTTTCAATTGTCATTCATTGTTGGTGACAATAGCCCTTGGTATTCTAAAGTGTTTTATAATTCCCCTCTAAATGAACCTGGTCGTGTCTGAGTCGCGAATGTTCACTAGTGATTCTGCCTCTACCCATTTGGTGAAGTAATCTGATCCAACCAACAGATACTTGCAATTTACAAATGCGATATGTAGTGGTCCTATGATGCTTAGCCCACATTGTGCAAATGGTCAAGTGATTGTCAGGGATTTTAGGTTTCTAGTTGGTTAATGGACCATAGAAGAGTTCTTTTGGAATTTTTCACACTTGCGAACATAAGTGCTAGCGTGCTTTTGCATATGAGGCCACCAACAATCCTCCTTAATTTCTCGGAAGGCTAATGATCTCCCTCCTTCGTGACTTCCACAAATGCCCTTATAAAGTTTGTTAAGTACTATCTCAGTGTCATGTGGGTGAATTCACTAGAGATAAGGACTTATCAATGACTTCTTATAAAGTTTCCCCCCGGGGCGAGGTAAAAATGGGAAGCCTTAATCCTTACCTGTTGAGACGACCTCTTGTCATTGGGCAGTATGTCGCTCCGTAGATAGGTGATGATGGGATCCATTTAATTTGAGGTCTTTCATGTAAGAAGCCTTTTCTCGACTATGATTGTTTGGTCAATGCTTAGTTGCATGAGGAACTCTACCTAAATGGTTCTATTTAGGTCAGAGCCCACGACTGAGCTCAGAGATGCTAAGGCACCTGCATGACTGTTCTTACCCTTGGGGAACTATTGAATGTCCACCTTCTCAAACCCCGCCATAAGTCCTCTTACCATGATGGGTAGGCTACTACTCTATCATAGTTTGTGTTAAAGTCCCCGCTTACTTGCTTTGAGAATATTTTGGTCGAACACGTGAAGTTTCTTTACCCCTAGCAGTTGGGCAAGCTAGTGATCAATGCTTCATATTCAGCTTCATTATTGGAGGCCTTAAATCCCAGCTTAATTCCTTACTCGATGACATAGTCTTTTGGAGTGATAACGATGATTCCTACTCCTGCTCCCTTGGAATCGGAGCCTCCCTCAATGTATAGGGTCCAATCCTTTTATTGTACTTCCTCATCTATTGACTGCTCCATTCCTCGTTGGTCGATTGGATGGTCTCTTATGAATTCAGTGATGAAGTATACAAAGATTTGTCCTTTAATTGTTATTATTCGTTGAAAGTGGATATCGAATCTCCCAAGATCCACTGATTGTTTTAAGAGTCGTCCAAAGAGGGCGGGTTTTTAAAAAAGAACCTTGAGGGTGTAGGAAGTGATTATTATTATTGAGTGGGCTTCAAAGTAATGTTTCAGCTTCCTCGAGGCGACCACTAGTTCATATACGAGCTTTCTAGGGGAAGGTAGCGTAGTTATGTGTCCAGAAATGTCTTTCTCGCATAATAAATCGGGTGCTTCCCTCCCTTTTTTTACACCCCAGGTCAAAACTCACAGTGTGGTCGGATACTGTAAGGCAAAGATATAAAAAATTTCCATCCTCTGGAATCACCAATAGGGGTGGTTTTCTAAGGTAGGATTTGATTTCCTCCAAAGTTCTCAAATAGTCATCGTTCCATATGAGGTATTTTTCCTTCTTCAGGAGATAGAAGAATGGTCAGCAATGTTCCTAAGACTTGAAGATGAAGAGATTGAGGATCACGAGCATATCGGTGAGCTTTTGAACATCTCACAATATCTAAGAAGGCTGAACCCTTATGATAACATCGATCTGATCTGGATTGGCCTCATTTCCTCTTTTACTAACTAGATATCCCAAGAACTTTCCAGATTAGACACCGAATGAACACTTACTTGCATTAAGTTTCGTTTAGTATTTCGTGAGGATCTTAAAGGTCCTGGTTAACTATGTGAGGTGGCCATCCTTGTTCTTACTTTTGACTACCATATCGTCGATGTAGACCTCCATCGTGTATCCTATATTTCTCTTGAACATCTTGGTGACCAAGCTCTAATAAGTCACCCTAATGTTCTTTAAGCTAAATGGCATAACCTTGTATTATTATAACCCAATGGGGGTTATGAAGGACATTTTATTATGGTCAAATCCAAACAACGGATTCAGATGGTAGCCGGAATAGGTGTCTAGAAAACTCATTCTTTCGTGTGTTACGGTAGCGTTAACTAACTAATTGATTTGAGGAAGCAGGAAGTTATCTTTGGGATATGCTCTGTTAAGATTGGTGAAATCAATGTAGACCCTATAACTCCCATTTCTCATTCATATCACCAATCGGTTGGATAGCCATTTGGGTAACTTAATTTCCCTAATGGATCTTGTATCCAATAGCTTGCCTACTTTATTCTCCACCGCTTGAGCCTTCTCGGGGGCTGTTCGACGAGTCCTTTAAGTGATCGACTTGAAGGCTGAATCGACTTGCAGGCGATGACAAACTACTTTGAGATCAATCCATGGCAAATCATACGATTCTCAAGTGAAAACATCTAGATTACTTTTTAAAAATGCAATCCGTTCATTCTTCTCTTGATCGGAAAGTGTTTCTCCAATAAAAAAAATTTGAGTGGCAAGTTATCATCGGCTCCAACTCTAGGATTTCAATGACCTTATCAGTGGGTTATCCCCTGGTCTCCTCTATCTCTGGTCAGTCGTACCATAATTGTTATTTGGGGGTATAGCCCATTCTTAGGCTTCCTCATGAGAATCCTTTAGTTCCTTCTTCTTTTCCTTTCTTGAACAAATGGTAGCGATGAAGCACTCCTGGTAATGGCAAAAATTGTGACCACGTACCCTCATGGCATGCAGCCAGCCTCTGCTAAAGATGACGTGATATGGGGACTCTATGTCCACCACTAAGAACTCAATCAACTTTGAGATGTTTCATTCTCTAACTTGCAGGACTATCTTTCCCAATGACATTATGATTTTCCCTGAGAAGCTAACCAACGAAATTATGGCCTCTTTGAAGTCGGCAAGATTTGACATTAGCTTGTGGAATAACTCTAGGTACATCACTTCTGACGAACTCCACTAGTCCATGAGAATCTTATCAACATCCTAATTAGTAATTCTGAGGATTATCACCAGTGTGTCATGATGTGGGGTTCTCACTTCGACCAAATCTTCCTCGGTGAAAATGATATGCTTGGTACAGTCAACGTCCTCTGGTCATCGGGGCTTACCATCCTGGGTTTTGGCAGGGTCATCTGAAACTCCTCTATGATAGCAGTAAGCTTCTTCATCTCCATACGAATGACATTCCTTTGGATTTGCTTAAAGTTTGATGCCCAATGGATTACCACGAACTCATGTCCCGTGTCATCGTCAAGGAAGTTATCCGGTTTTTAGTCTCCATTGGTTACGACCTTATCTTCTTTCTTTTCTAAGTACTCAATGAGGTGCTCAGCTTGGTTCAACACCTCTAAGTGTGACTTTAGAGCCTTTTATTTTTTAGTCCTGTGGCCATCCTCCTTGTAAAATGCGCATCTTAGTGCATTATTTCTTTTCGTTGGGTCGTCACCCATCTTCTTGGGCCACTTGATGAACGATTGGTATTTGATCTTGCTCAAGATCTTATAAGTGTGTTCTTAGAAGACTGTGTTAACAACTTGAAATACCTTGGAACGATCAACCTTATTCCAATCCTTGGATCCATTCTTGCCCCCAGTATTTTCCCCCCATTTTTAGTATCACTCTTTTCAGCTCCTTTGGTTGCCTTAGCTTGACCATTATCCCTTGCATTAGAGTGAACCACGTCTTTTACCTTAACGTATTTCTCAATACGAGCCATGAGATCATCAATAGTGCTGACTTCCTTATTAGTTAGGGACTGGTGCGACGGCAAACCAATTGTGAAGGATACAATAGCAACCTGCTTCGAGCAATCCTTAACTTCGTTGAAAATAACCCAATACCTCTTGGCATAATCGGGAAGGTTCTCTTATGACTTTTTCTTCAGCATGTGCAGTGCATCCACCTACATAGGGTGGGAGTTGCTGGTTATGAAGCGAGCGGTGAAAGCCTCTACTAGAGCCTTGAAGTTTTCGATCCACCTATGAGGCATATTCTCAAAACACTTATGTGCTACGTCATGTAGGCTATAATGGAAAATTTGGCACATAAGTGCGTCATTATGGATCCATAAGGTCATCGCTTGTCTGTATTACTGAACATGGTCTATAGGATTTGTCTTTCCATCATAAATTTCAAACTTGGTAATAACAAACTTCTTTGGGGGTTCCTCCTATTTGATCGCTCTTAAAAAAGAGGATTTCATCTGGGTGTTGAGAGCTCTCCTAGTTATCTCCCTGGTCGACCTAGCTCCTCAAAGGGCTAGTGATGATACGCAAATATTGCGTATTTCATCCTCCGAACCTACGCATTTTAGCCCCCTCAGGTGCCTTAATCTCTATATTTAATCCTGTTAACCAGACAACGTTCGTTTATATTGTTAACATGCTATATGAGGTATAATTGGGCTTTTTTAGGTATTTAGATACTAAGTATGGAGTTTGGACGCATTCCGATGAAGTTTCGTACACAATCGCACGTTCAAGGGCATTTTAGTGATTTCACAGTTTGGGCACCTGACCCGACATCTCACGGAATTTGTATCCCTCCTCGCTAGCTTCGCGTGGCCATGAACCGTGGGAGATTCCGAGTCCGTATGAAGAAGTTATGGCGATTCAGTGGAGGGGAAAACAAGGAAATCAAAAGAGGAGGAAAGAGAAGAAAAGAATGTGTACTGCTGCTTGGCTATGACCTTCTTGATCGATCGATCGACCCTTTAGGTCGATCGATCGATCCTTCTGTAAAGATGAAATTTTGCCTTGATCGATCGATCGACCAAAGGGGTTGATCGATCGATCCCCTATTTTCTACAGATATTTTGCCTTATTTTCTTTTCTCTTTTCTTTTATTCCCACTTACTATAAATACAATTTTTTTTGTAATATTCAGACATTAGGTAATATACACGATTTGTGGGTAAAATAGCTTAGGGTTTGGGTGATTTGGTTAGTTCTTCTTCAATTGTTCTTGGATTGACACTCCATTTGGGTTGAATGTTGACTATTCATCATCCTCTCCATTAATATAGTTTGTATTTCTTCATTTCTCGCTTTCTAATTAGATTTACATGCTTTCTAATTTAGGTTTACATGCTTTATTTCCTTACTTTCTACTATATTTTTATCGCATTTATTTATTGCATTTATTTACCACATTTTTAACATGCTTTCTAGGTAATTTAAATTAGGTTGTGTTTGAATGGAACTCACTCGGGTTAACGCGTTGCTTGGCTTGGTGATAATGTTTACGGGTTTATTTTGAGTGTGTTGTCCTAGTTATTGTACCTAGGAGATTTGACGGGTCATATCATGTATGTTCCGTTCTTACGACCTTTCGTGCGCAATTTCGAGGATATTTGTTGATGCCAAATCCATATTAGGCTTTTATGCGGATTTAGGGGCATGACAACCCTTGGTTCAATTAACTGTCGAAACGAGACGCATTCTAAATAACTCGTCGACCCACATAACCATTTTATACAAATTAACTCGAGTGAGGGATATTCGACGCAACCTATAGTTTTACTCTCTTTCATAATCTAGTTTCAATACACTTGCCTAGATAAACATTTCTCTTTATGCATCTTTTCCTTTTTAGTTTGTAATCATCTTTTTCCCTTTTTATTTCCGAATATTAAATCAATTGAATTCTAGCATCTTATCCCTGTGGATTTTCGATACCCAACTTACTGCTATACTCACCAGTGGAGTGTAGTCGTAATTTAGGTTTGTTTGTATAGTCATAGTGAGATAGAAAATAATGACTGTGCACTTACACACGCACAACTTCTCGTGTGCTATCAGCTAGATGTTGGTCCATCTCTCTATGGATCGAAATCCTAATATCCTCATTCTTTCGATCATTCCTCATGTGGTGCCTCTCTCACCGGCCAGGCTCTGATCTGCCACGCTCAATTCTATCCTGGTCGCGTCTGGAGCTCCTCCCTCGACTGAGAGTATTACTAGCCTGAGGGCTAGGAGTCCTATCACGATATTTCCTTGTGTCTATATGGAGATCTCTCTCCATTATTTTAAGTTTTCTGTGAAGGCGAGCATTATCTTCTATATGAAGGTGTGAGGCCTCCTCTTATTGTCAAAACCTGGCTTCGTAAGCGTTGACCGACCTGGAAATCTGCATAAACTTGGGTGGTTCCTGGTTCTCTTTAAAAGGTTGCCCTTTTTGGCAAAATCTAGGATTTGTATACTAGTGAATTTCCAGCCTAATCCTAGGTAGGACTGGGTTTTCTTGCACATCGTCAACCCAAGGAATGTTGTTGCTATGACGATACATTATGGGTTTTATATTTGTGACGATTTTCACAAGAATAGATATCGTTTCCCATAAATGGCGCCAATTGTGAGTATAAGAATTATCATAATAATGATCCACGAAATAATCACAAGGAACATAACGTAAAATTATAAACACAACAATGATTTATGTGGTTTGGCAACTTACCTACCTCGAGGGATAGGTTACTATTTTATTATAGTGTCTCTCAATGCTCGAGATTACATCCCTTTTCCCCTAGTCAGGGTTTACAATTTATAGGTACATAAAACTAAGAGATTGAATATAAAGAACTCAATTAGTATGTGGATATTCTTGGTGTCCCTGAATATCTACTTTAAGATTATTGTAACTAGTTTGCATATATCCGTGAGTATTCTAGTGTCTTTCAAGTACACGTGAGTAAATTAATTTTTTATTTGGGTCGGGTAGTGCTGTGGACAATCCAGACTGGTCAGCTACTCTCATGGGACATATTGAATGGGTCCCCCAATCACGATATCCCAACTTGTCACAAACAAAGCATTTACCATCGAACTTCGTAAAGTTCCTACCTTTTGGTCCTTTGAATTTATAAGCTTGATTCACACACTTTCTTTTGTTGTTCTTGCTACCTTGCCTTTTTTCCACAACATGTGCCTTGGATTCTATAGAATTTTCAGTTTTCTTCTTGGATGCGCGATTATCATTTTCAATCCTCAATCTCACAATCAAATCATCAATCCCCATTTCTTTATGTTTACGTTTCAAATAATTTTTAAAATCTTTCTATGATGGTGGTAATTTTTCAATCATTACAGCCACTTGGAATGATTCACTCAAATCTATTTTTTTAGAAAATATTCCATGAAAAATCAATGAAAGATCTTTCACTTGAGTCTTGACAGTCTTTGAATCAACCATTTTAAAATTCAAGAATTTATTGACAGTGAATTTCTTTATTCCAACTTCTTTTGTTTTGTATTTTTGTCCAAAGACTCCCATACCTTCCTAGTCGTTTTAAGAGGACTATACAAATTATAAAATATTTTCTCTAGATTGTTGAGGATATAATTCTTGCATTGGAAATCAAAATATTTTCATCCATTGACAACATCAATTACTTTATCGTCAGTATCACCTTCTTTCAAAGTTATGCATCATCATTGAGAAATTTAGACAAGTTAAAAGTGTCAAATAAAACAACATTTGATGTTGTCAACGTTTGAAATCAGTCCTTTGAACTTTTTGAGCTTTTCACCATGTCCACCATTTGTTGGTATAACCGAAACGGGCAAACAAACCAGAAGTGGAAAAAATTATAATAAATAAATAAGTGTGTATATATATATATATATATATATGATTGGACAGATTATATAAATGAAATCACACTATTTTTATTGATTATATATAGCAATAAACTTATTAAGAAAACTATAAGTGTTAACGTTAATACTATACATCCAAGACAATCAAAATGTTTTATCTGAAAAAATTGCTTTTATAAATATTATTTTTAATTCAATAAAACTTGTAAACAATACTGAGTTTACGTCTAAAATTCGCATGCAATAATATTAAACTGCCTTTCTGAATAAATAGACAATATATTATATCACAAAATTAACATGTAGTGCAAAAAAATTAATATTTTTAAACAATTAACAAAGAGAACTGTATTTTCTTAAATAGATAAAATAATATTAGTTCCACAAAAACAAGCACAGTGTATAAAAATAATTTTATAAGCATGCAGTAATCAAATATAGTTTTCTAATTATACGAAATAATTTCTGGAACACACAAATTATTATAATAGTATTTATCTAATTAATTAATACCGAAACTAATTCTTTAATTAAATAACGTTAACAAAATCTCATCTTAAGATTCTTATTCAAAAATGATTTTTTTTAATTTATAGAAGATATAAATAACTATTAATACACGTATAATAATCTGGAATAAACACAAAAATATTTACAGTGACAACAATTCAGAATTAATTGTTTGAGGCAAGTGTTGAACACTTTGCCCATAAGACGAGATTCTCTCCACAATGGTGGTCTGAGAACTCAATGCCAATCGTCTCCAAGGATACAACAATCACAACTTGCAATAGTAGCACTCCAAATTGCAATTTACGATCGAACCAACGAAGCAAGAAACTCTCTTTTTATGGACATGAAAATGGGATTGTTAGACAAAATTAATATCTGAAAGCAATAGAAAAAAATGAAACATAAACCACCAATTTATAGTAAAATAAACGACAGTTAAAAACGGTTAACAATTTCCAACTGTCACAATAGCTGGGAACAAAGAATTATGAAAAACAGGGGGAATTAAAATTGGGCTGAAAATAAATAAAATACACACAAAAAAGTGGATGAATAAATAAATAAAAGATCCAATAAAATTTGCCCAAAAATTTAACAGGTTAGGCGGCGACGATGCACGTGAGCTTGGAAGGGAATTCAAGCTCATATAGGTCATCGCTTCTTCAAAGAGTTGGAATACCCCAAGGGCACCAAGTGATAGTTAATCTTGACCAAGTGCCAGCCTCCGAGACAAGTGTGGAAGGTTCTTCCTCTGAGTCGAGTATTCCTATCAGTGATCTGATGAAGAAGAGAATAGATCCTGCCTTTTTTGACAAATCTGCCTCTACCACTGTGGAGGCAAAGAAAACTAAACAAGATGTCCCAGAAGAAGGGACAAAAACCACTGATGTACCTCCTCCTGCTGCTGCCAAGAAGGTTGGCGAGAAGCCCCATGTGGCTACGAGCAAGACTGTCGCTATATCTCCTCCGAGCAAGGTTATTATCATATCACCAATAAAGACACCGTCTTTAATTGAAAATGTTCCTACTCCTCCGAGGAGGTTAAAGAAAAGATCTTCTGAGAGACTTGCTGAACCTATCTCTCAACCTTAAAATGTTGAAGGTAGTGTTCCAACTTTTGTTCCTCCGAGCTCTACTATGGGCTTGGTAAAATCCCGAACTATCCCAGAATTCCAAGGTATTGAAGACACTCTTTCTCGTGAGACAATCACTACTCTGGTTGCTCAACACATTGCCTTAGTAAGTATCTTTAGCTCGACCCCTTTATTTTTTAATAATATGTTCATGTATTGACTTAAAGTGATTTCTCTTTTCAGCTGGTGACGTGTTTCAACAGCATTTTGAAAAAGGATGAAGCTATTAGCGCTTCAAGCTCCTCGGTTGGAGTAGAGGAAGATTTTGTTGGGCTAACCCAATCTTTGAAAGATTCTAGTCAAAAGTACGAGGAAGATAAAGCTGCTTGGGAGAAGCAATTTCAGTCCATTGAGCTGGACAGAGATCAAGCTGTGAATGCCTCCAAGGAATTGGAGAAGAAGTTAAAGGAGTTTGAAAAAAGAAACAAGGATTTTGAGCAGAGCAACAAGGAGCTTGAGTCTAAGCTCAAGTATGCTGAAGAGGAATCTGTTAAACTTCAAGATGTCGAGCAACAGAAAACATAGGTAGAAGAGAAGTTGAAGGCTGCCGAGGAACTCCTTAGGTAAAAGGCCTCCTCGGAGAAGGCAAAAAGGAGAAATGCAGTTAAAAATTCATTCAGTGCTAGTTGGGACAAAGGATGGAATAAGGGTCTGGCTTCCATGTCCTCTCAAATGGAGTATGCCAACCTCAAATATTTTCTGGATGGATGGGTTGCAGCCTTCCAGGAACTGAAAATTACTGAGAATTCTGAGTTATTCCAGCAGCACACTCATGGACCTCCTCCCTCTCCTGGAGAAGAAGAGGATGAAGTTGTTTTAGATGAATCTTCCATGATGATTGGAGATCAGGTCCCTGTTTTTCTTGTTGTTCGACCTTGATCCGAGCAACTCCAATCAACCAGGGCTTCTGCCGAGTAGCTACCCTTATCCTCCGAGCAACCAGTCACTTCCTCCAAACCCTATGAGGAAGTTATAGGAAACAAGGAGAAGGTGTAAAGTTGTTTGGGCTTTTTATTTTGTTGCTTTCTTGAATGAAATCTTGGACTATGTATCTCTTCTTATGATGAATAAAATTTTAAACTTTGGCTATTCATCTTGACTTTCTCTTTTACATGTTCTATCTGCATCATTATTGATTCTTTTTATTTCTTCTCTTTGTTAGTTTATGGCTAGGATGGAGCTCTTATCAGCTCATAACACATAATTGATGAAGAAATGCAATGACTATTTTAAAGCTGGTCATGCAGATCTTAATGAGGCTCAAATCATCGATATCCTTGGTTTAGATGCTTCTGAATGAGCAGTTGAAGCTTATCAATACTTAAAGTGTTTTGCTCGATCGTGTTGTTGACAACAATGTGGCCTACTATGAGATGATTGGATATCTCCAAGGAACTATCGAGGAACTCTAATAGAAATATAAAGAATCTTCTACCCTTTTGCACCAAGGATACGAGAAAAATATTAACAATTAAGTGCTGATAAAGGGTATGAAAAGTTTATCTCTGCGTATGAGAAGAAAGAGAGTGTTCTCAAGATTGAAGATGAAGAGCACAAGCATATAGCCAAGTTGCTAGAGTAGGAGAACATTACTTTTCAAGAAGATATAAAATAACTCAAATGTGCTACATCTTCTTCAGGAGCCTTGGTTCTTGTTAATGATGAAGGTTTTTCTTTCTTGGAGGTAGAAAATGCCATCTTACGAGATGAGTTGGAAACTTTGAAAAGAGATGGATCCTCCACATCTACTCATGGATGAGAAAGATCTTCTTCTCGTGGAGGATAAAGGGCTGGTCGGGTTTCCATTGAAGAAGTGAGAACTCAATCGACCTTAGAGAATCAGGCATTTCAGTTGATCGCGAAGAATCAAGCTTTATCAGAAATGTCCAAGAAAATTATGAGTTTTACTGACCATGTCTCTTCCCAGAGTTCTTCTTTGGAAAATAAAGAAATTATGGCGAAGAGTCTCCACGAACAACTGGAGAGGTTAACTTATCAGTTCCATAAACAACCCAGAGAATTTTGGATGGCTGGGTATAATGAAGCCCTTTACCATCTTGATGCCCGGATCCACCAGTCAAATAACGAGGGGTACAAGCAAGGGTAGTTGAATGCACTGTGTGTGTTAAAATTGGAGCAAGGCCACTACTTATGGGATTATTATGACCCTGGAGTTCTTGATTTGTCCGTGCCTCCTTTAAAGCTTGACATCAGTTGGATTCCTGCTCGGGTAATTCCTCAATTCTTAATCTCCAAGTATCTCGGCGATTACAGTCTTCATGCAAACTTTGAGATATCTCGCCCAGAGCATTTGCTTGATCGTCCCTCCGTGATGAATGTTCGAATGCTCCGAGATCTAAACTTTATAAATTTCCCTTATGCATTAGATGATCCTCCTGCTGGGGTGAAACCTGTTTCAAAAGCAGAAGGGAAAAAACCAATAGAATAAGATTTTTATGTAATGAAGTATATTTTTCACATCATATGTAATTCTACTAGATTTGAATGAAGAAATTTTTAATCTTTTGCCATTTTATTTTCTTCTAAATAATTTGTAGAATGTCCTTATTTGTTTGTTTGTTTGTGAATATATGTACATTCTGTTTTGTTTTTGGATAATGTAACTTGTCCTATTTGTTTGATTATATTGATTTGTCACTCTTTGGGCTTAGGTAATGGAATGATTTGCATCCCATGTTCCTGCTTAGTTTGGTACTAACCAACTGGAGTTGATTGTAATTGATTTTTTGACCAACCGGAGTTGGTGATAAGGGATTCTCGACCAACCGTAGTTGGTAGTAATTGATTTGTCGACCAACCGGAGTTGGTGGTAATTGGTTCCCGACCAACCGGAGTTAGTGGTAATTGATTTGCTGACCAACCGGAGTTGGTGGTAATTAGTTCCCGACCAACCGGAGTTGGTGGTAATTGATTTACCGACCAACCAGAGTTGGTACTAACCAATTGGAGTTGATTGTAATTGATTCCCGACCAACCATAGTTGGTGGTAATTGATTTACTGACCAATCGGAGTTGGTGGTAATTGATTTACCGACCAATCGGAGTTGGTGGTAATTAGTTCCCGACCAACCGGAGTTGGTGTCAATTGATTTGCCGACCAATCGGAGTTGGTACTAACCAACCGAAGTTGGTGGTAATTAATTTGCCGACCAACCGGAGTTAGTGGTAATTAATTTGTCGACCAACCGAAGTTGGTGGTAATTGATTTGCTGACCAACCGGAGTTGGTGGTAATTAGTTTGTCGACCAACTGGAGTTGGTGGTAATTGATTCCCGACTAACCGAAGTTGATGGTAATTGATTTGCCGACCAACTGGAGTTGGTGATAATTAGTTTGTCGACCAATTGATGTGTAGTGTGTAAAAATAATATTACGAAAAAATTTCAACAAAGAGAGAAATTGGGTGAAACATCACTTTATTCATACTGAAGAAATTTTATTACATAGGAATTTCAATTAGTAATAATATTTGTGCAGATGCTCTACATTCCATGCATTCTTTAATTCTTCTCCTTACAAGGTTTCGATCTTGTATGTCCCTGGACGAACAACTTCTGTTACTCTGTAGGGTCTATGCCAGTTCGCTTCCAGTTTGTTATTCTTTTGGATCACTTTTTTCAGCACATAATCCCCATCCTTCAAATCACACTTCTTCACTCTTTTGTTATAGAACAAAGCTGTTTGTTGTTGATATGCTGCATTCCTGATTGCTACTTCTTCCCTAACTTCTTCGAGCATATCCAGGTCTAACCTTCTCATTAAATCACTGACAGGAGAATTGAAATTAAGAACCCTATGCGTGGGTAAACCCAATTCAGCAAGTATGACAGCCTCACTCCCAAACACCAGCATAAATGGAGACTTTCCAGTTGCTGTTCGTGGTGTGGTACGATAAGCCCACAACACATAATGTATCTCGTTAATCCAATTTTCTTTTGCATCATCTAGTCATTTCTTCAAACCATTTAGCAGCGTTTTGTTTGTCACCTCAGTTTTCCCATTACTTTGGGGATGGCCTGGTGTAGAATGGATCTTCAGTACATTGGAATGATGACAATACACAGTAAACTCCTCGTTATCAAACTGGGTTCCATGGTCGGTAATGAATGCATGTGGTAGATCATATCTACAGATAATATTCTTCCAAATAAATTGATAGACTTTATCGTATGTCATATCAATGAGAGGCTCAACTTCCACCCATTTGGTAAAGTAATCCACAGTAACCACGAGGTATTTAAACCTTCCCATGGTCGTTGGAAATGGCCCGACCAAGTCTATTCCCCACATGGCGAATGGCCAAGGAGACGTGATGAGTGTTAACAATGCTTGGGGAGTTCTTCGGATAGAAGAGAAACGTTGACATTTATCACAATTCTTGGCATAAGCTACGCAATCCCTTCTCATCGTCAGCCAGTAATACCCCTGCATTGTTATTCTTTGCAAACGCGTCTGACCTGCCACATGGGCTCCGAAGACCCTTCATGAACCTCTTAAATCAAATCTTTCACTTCAGAGGGGTGGACACATCTTTATAGCCCTGCTATAATTCATCGTCTATATAAAATGCCATTAGTCAATACATAACGAGCAGCTTTTAACTTTAGTTTCTTGGCTGCGAGTTTATAAGTTAGTAAAGCCCCCTCTTCAATATAGGCCATGATGGGGTCCATCCAAGATGGTCCCAAGTCAAGGGCGATGAATTTTATCATCTGATATTTATTGATGCTCCGACCAGCCAAGATTTCTATTGGGATTGTTCTTCGTAGATCGGTACATGTGGCTGATGCTAACCCAACTAGGGCGTCTTCTCTTGTATTCTCTAATCGTGGTATTCTAATCAACTGAATTACAGTAAAACTTAATACAACCTCTATTTCTTTTGCATGATACCTGACAATTAATTCTCCTTTTATTGCATACACCCCCAGAATTTGATTTACGATTAACTGGGAGTCACTGAACACAACGACTTGCTCTGCCTTCATGGTTTTGGCCAGGCTTAGACCCGCGATCATTGCTTCATATTCGTCCTTATTATTAGAATCCTTAAATTGAAAGCGCAGAGCACATTCCACATCAATCCCATCCGGACTGTTTAAAATAATCCCTGCTCCACTACTTGTAGATCATGAAGAGCCATCTACATACAGATTCCACACAGGTACTCCATTATCAAACTCTTGGTCAGACAGAGTTCCTCGATGAAATATTTGATGCTTCCTTTTGCCATCCTCCAGTACTTCTCACTGCTCGTCCACTGACGTAAGTTGGTCGGGGTTTAGTACCAACTCCTACTCGTCGGAGGAATCTTCCCGAGTAAATTCTGCGATAACATCCGCTACTGCCTGCCCTTTGAGCGACGATCTAGGCTCATAAATTATATCATATTCACCAAGTTCTACTACCCAGTACATCAATCTTCCTGATTTTTTCGGTTTATGAAGAGATTTCCTTAATGGCATATCAGTGTATACAACAATAGTATGGGCTTGAAAGTATGGCCTCATCCTTCTGCTTACTTCAATCAGTGCTAGCACTAACTTCTCCAGCCTTGGATATCTGATTTCTGCTCCTCAGAAATATTTGCTGGTGTAATAGACTGATTTTTGTACTCCATCCTCCACTCTTATCAACACCGAGCTTACTGCATTTTCTGAAACTGCCAGGTACAAGTATAGTCTTTCTCCCATCACTGGTCTAGATATTAATGGAGGTGTCCCCAGATACTTCTTCAACTCTTGAAAGGCCTCCTCGCATTCATCATTTCACTCAAAAGTTTTTCGGAGTGTTTTGAAGAATGGGAGACATCTGTCTGTTGCTCGTGACACAAATCTATTAAGTGCTGTAACTCACCCTGTGAGGCTTTGCACTTCCTTCTTTGTGGTTAGAGATCACAGCTTCAATAGAGCCTTGATCTTTTTAGGGTTCGCCTCAATCCCTCGTTGGTTAACAATATATCCGAGAAACATACCTTCTTGTACTCTGAATATGCATTTGGTGGGATTCAATTTCATTTGATATTTCTCTAGTTGATCAAAGGTTTGACCTAAGTCAACGAGATGATCAACAATTTTCTTGCTCTTTGTCAGCATATCGTTAACATAAACCTCCATGGCATGACTAATTTGCTCTGCAAACACCTTGTTCATCAGCCGCTGATATGTTGCACCTGTATTTTTAAGTCCAAAAGGCATAACATTATAACAATAAGTTCCCCTTGGGGTGATAAAAGAGGTACTCACCCTGTCCTCAGGCTTCATCTTAATCTAGTTGTAACCAGAATAAGAATCCATGCAACTCAACAATTCATGCCCCGAGGTAGCATCCACTAATTGATCGATTCGGGGCAAAGGAAAATGATCCTTTGGGCATGCCTTATTAAGATCAGTGAAGTCTACACACATCCTCCACTTGTTATTTTTCTTCTTTACCATGACCACATTTGCTAGCCAATCGGGATATTTGACATCCTCAATAAAAGAGGCTTTTTGTATTTTGTCTACTTCTTCCTGTATAGCTTGGTTCTTCTTAGGATTGAACACTCTTCTTCGTTGTTTTACTGGCTTGATTTCCTTGTTCGCGTTGAGCTCATGATACGAGAAATTCGAATCTATCCCTGGCATGTCTTCATGACTCCATGCAAAAGCCTTCTTTCTAGGGCTTAGAAATGCTATCAATTCCTGTTTTATCGATACATCCAGTGATGCACTAATTTGAGTTTTTCGTTCTGGATGCTCATCGTCCAGAATGATATTTTCAGTAGCCTTCATGACCTGTCCCTTCACGAGTTGAGACTCGTCTCTAGGGTCTAGCATTTCAATCTCTACATCTTTTACTTCATCCACCTGATAGGTAGTAGTCTTTTTCCTGGATTCTTCACGCTCCTCCTATTCAGCAGATGAATAGTAGCATTCTCGAGCTACTTTCTCGTCGCCTTTCACAACTCCCACTCCAAAAATGGTTGGGAATTTTAAATATTGATGTACAGTAGATGGTACCCGCCTCGAACTTCTCTAGACCTACCCTTCCCATGGTGATATTGTAATCTGATTGGACATTTTTATCCATTATAAAAAAACGTACTCTTTCTGTTCGATAAGAAGGCAATGTACCAATAAGCATATCCAACTTGATCGTCCCAAGTAGAAAAATCTTCTCGCCAGTAAAACCAAGGAGGGGCCTATGATATGGCTCTAACTGGGCTAGCTTCAGATTCAAACTGTCAAAGTATGGATAAAACATGATGTCTGCCGAGCTACTATTATCCACCAGTATTCGTGAAATCACCATTTATTCGCTGAATGTCCGAGCAAACTTGAGCCTCATTGAGGTAAGCTTTATTCTCTGCAGTCATGTCCCCACCTCCTGCATCTCCACCTGTAATAACATTACATTCAAATGATCCAAAATGGATTGAAAATACCTCACGTTCTGGCTGCCTTGGTCTTTTGGGGAGATCGGGGTCATCTTGGTCATCTTCTTGGATCTTCTTCGTGACTTCTCTTCATGTCTTCTTTTGCTCGATGGGGAGATTTAGATATTTTCCTTCTTCGATCGTTGGTCTTTTCACCATTTCGGCGATCAACATACTTGGTCAATTTTTCCCACCTGATGAGTGCTTCAATTTCATTCTGGAGAGCTATGCAATGCTTGGTAGTGTGACCATGGTCTTTATGGAACTCGTAATATTTAGACTTATTCCTCTTGTCAGGATCTGCCTTCATTTTTTCGGGCCAGTTTAGCTCCTCGTTTTTCTTAATCTCTTCCAAAATGTGGTTTATATCTACCTTCAAAGGAGTATAATTTCCAAATTTCTTCAACTGTTCCAGTGCTTGCTTTGCTTTCAATTGTCTGTTGCCACAATTATTCTTCTAATCCTTCTTCTCAGTCTTGTCAGCCTCGACCTTGGTTTCCTTAGTATCTGCATTCTTCTTCGCAGGCATGGCCTCCTCGACATTCATGATTTTGGTTGCTTTTGCCATCAGTTCAGCCATGGTCCTAGGCGGATCCTTGGCTAAAGTATAGTATAATTTATCCGGCAATAGTCCACTCATCAAAGTAGTAATTGTTGTTTTCTCCTCGTAATCAATTATCTTAAGTTTCTCGTTATTGAAACGAGTAATATAGTCTCTGGTGCTTTCACCTGTCTTTTGTCTAACACTCAGCAAGTGTGCTACTCGTTTGACTGGTTTCGCTCAAAAATTGAAGTTCTCAATAAAGAGTTCTTCTAGTTAAAAGAAAGTCGCAATTTTCTCCCGAGGAAGGTTGTTGTACCATATCTGAGAAGATCCGGTAAAATTTCCTGAAATTGCCCTGCATCTCATCTCATCTGGAACTGCATAGATATCGGCACCAGCTTGCTATTGTTCTATATGAAGGACAGGGTAAGTTTTTCCATCATATTTAGGCATCACCATAGGAGCTTTGAATTTTGATGATGTGGGATAATCCATAATTACCTATACAAATGGTGTCCCTTGGATAAAAGTTCTTTATAGAGGATTCTTGTCCTTAGCCATTTCCCCTAATCTGTCTTCCAACCTCTAAATAGAGCCCTTCTATGCATCGTTTCGCTCCCCGGGCCTATTGGTTCAAGCAACTAATCACGTTGAATTTGCCTCTTGGGATGTTTCATTACGAGCAGTTCATCGTGATTGGGCAGAGCCTTCCCTTAGATCGAATGGTCGTTGAGAGTTCCTTCACACAATTATAGAGGGAGTTTTATTCCTCCTAGGGCCCAAATGATCAAAACGAGAGACTCTACTCAACCTTTCAAGAGCACTGGTCCTTTCTGGAGATAAAGTGACGTTTTGTTGAGAGTCTGTACCTCGTACTGAGGCAGTCCGACTAGGCTGATAAGAGGGATCATTAGATCTTTCAGTATGATATGAGTCGGTGCGTCTGGATCGAGATTCCACTGGGAATAGCGTTCGCCTAGTTCGCGAAGAGGGTAAACGAATATTTCTCTGAACACTTCATTGTCCTGATTGAGCCGGCACTTCGCCTTGAATAGTTTGTATAAGTTGTCACATGGTTTCTTGCATGGACGTCTGGCCTTGGGCCAGATTAGCCATTATACCAGCCAGATCTTGAACATTTGGGGGAATAGAAGGGTTTGGATGGATCCCAGCAATTCAATTACTGGATTCAGGATTATCGGCCATTGATGATGAATTATTTTGGTGAAAAACGCTAATTATAGTCGTTTTCCACAGACGGCGCCAATCTGTTGATGTAAAAAATTAGATTATCTCTAATTTATCAATCACAGATAAAATAAATATGACAAAAGATTTTTAAAGTGGTTCAGCCTTATAAGAATGGCCTACGTCCACTGTTTTTGTATTGCTGACTGTTTGACCGGAATTCTCGATAAGTGATTTACCAAGAGATCCAGAGATCCCCCTCTAATGAGGAGGTTACAATGTATTTATAGCCTTGAGGCTGTATATGTGAAAGGACAATGCGCTGTTATCTAGTATGCATATGCATTTGTACGATAATAATGAGCATTTAATGCGCAATCATCTTTTTGATTCTCCTGATTTGGATGCTCTCTACGTTGAGTTGCTCGGACCGCCTGAGTTGCTCGGAGCCTTAAGCTCCTCGGGGAGCCTAAGCTGCTCGGTATGATTGAGTTACTCGGGGCGCTTAAGTAGCTCGGTGACAGTATGTGGTTCGTTGAAAGTGTTTGTAATTGTCACGTAGGTTGACACGTGTCTTCAAGTGAATGGTCCACATCAGCAGACTAAATTTAGTATCAACAATATTCTTTCTATGTTCGACTTTGACTTTAACATAATACTTTAACCAAATTTAATGTTTCAATGTTTCAAGTGATTACTTTAAAATGCAATTTCTCATTCATTAATAAATATTTTTACACATGTGAGTATACCACGCTATTAAATTGAACTGTCTCAAAAAACGTGTGGGTGTCATATTAAATTGATCATAAAATTAACCAAATTCGGATATTGTCAATTTATTTAAATATCATAAATTTCAACACAAAATATGAAAATAAAAATACATATATATTTGAAGACGTAAGAAATTATCTTTTCTCAATACAACAATGACTAAAACAATTTAATAGCACTTCTACAATCCCCCGGTGTAGGCTACTTATTGGAGATTCGCCTCTCTCTCTCTCTCTCTCTCTCTCTCTCTCTCTCTCTCTCTCTATATATATATATATATATATATATATATATATATAATCGGTTCTCTATGGAGTTTTATATGCACCACGTAGAAAATAATTCTCCATGTGACAACCTTAATCACGAGAAATTCGTTGAATATTTGCATCCCTTATATTCTATAACTAATAAGAAAATTTACTTTTTTAGCCATCTTTCCCTTTCCAAAGTCACGTGAAAATGATGCAGTCACAGTGATTCTAGAACTTGGTCATATTATTAAAATGTCCATGTTTTTAGAACTTTGATATTTCCCTTCGTTGTACATGTTTAATGTATTTGCTTTAATATCTTCTGTCCAGATAACGTCCGTTACCATCTTATATTAGTGAAATTTTGTATCAACCAAGACTACCACCTACGTAGTTGACCAGGCTGAGTGGCTCGTTAAGTTGGGATCCAACTCGCTTGAGCCATTTTATTTTTATTTTTATAATTGGAGATAATTATGGATGACTCTTCCGTGACCAAATCTATGTCTGTTTGATTCTGATTAGTTCCAAATGGCAACTAGCTAGGCAAATTGTATATTATATTAGCCATGGCAAGAAAAATTATGTTGTCAAGTCAACTAACGGTAACTGTCATTGGATCAAACAGTTGAACGATGAAGATTGTGATGGTGATGCGGAGGGAAATCTTTTCTTTTTTATTATTCACCATCGAGTGTGCTATTACGTGTAAATGAAAATGATTTATGGAGAAAATGTAGCAAACCCATAATGTGTCCTTATCTTTTCCTCAGGTCTGACCAGGCCTGGCCTGTACTAGAAGCGTTAGGCTGCCCAACATGTTTCTAACATGTGAGGATCCAAGATATATAATTGGTTAGGCCCGACTAGGGGATAAAATATTGAGTTTTATGTACATATGCACACCCAGCCTATTGAGTTTTGTATTTAATATACATATGTACACCCCGTCTATTTTAATCAAGAATGATCAATCATTTATAAAAACAAATTGAAATATCATTTGGTTCATTTTTAACATCACCCTCGAATACTTTTTTAAATTACTAATCATCTATGTTAAATTAAGTCGGTGCCAATTTATCTTTTCATTAACGTAACAACATGGGGAAATAGAAATCATATAACTAATCCACACAAATATAAGAGTCTAAAACAACACATGATAAATATATTAATAATAAATACCGAATAAATCATCGGTTCCCAAATAAAAATCCAAACGATAAGTCTACGGAAATAAAACTGAATCCAAATGCATCGTCTGATATATAAACTAAAAGAATGTATCAACTGAAGGGACAACATGCCGAAATGAAAGATTGAATCATAAATCCTAATTTAGGAATAAATAACTAAAGCATCTACACAAATCCGACATACTACCACAAGTGCTGTAGTTACGCATCCCTGGAATGAGTCATCAAGCGTGGTGTCCCTGTGGCTAGACACCTAAAATATTTTTGACAAGGGCCAGAGGCCAAAATCTTTTGAAAATATTTGGCAACTAATTAAGATGCAATAATTTAAATATGCATGAACGTTTTTCATATTTAAGCGGGTGTCACACTCTCTTGAGATACTACCCACCTCTCAACTATTGTGCACACCTAACCCTTACCTCATAACCCAACTAGTTATACTACCCAACCTAACTAGCCATATTACAAATATTTCTATCACTCTACTCTAACCTGAGTACTTCCTCACTTTGATTCATAAGGTATTTTGCTCATTAACTTACTTAATCATTTCCACTTTAATTAATTATATAACATTCACACTAGTTATATATAAAATACATTTACAATTTATGTATTTAACCCATATATAATTATTTACTCTATTATATACGTACAAATATACTACAACAATCACACATATATCGAGCGTAATAACCATCCTTCCGAGTAATAAATCATTGGATGCTTCAATTTATAATGCTATCATATCATGGGTATACTCAATCTAACTAACCCCGTTACCAAAAGTCAGTTAACTCACACCAAAATAAGTAACAAAATTGTAAGCATAGTGGAGGCAGTCATAGTCTCGCAAGAGTGAGACCGAATCATACTCAAAGTGTCTCACCTCAAAAAGAAATCACACAATAAAATACCGGGCTCTATGACCTGGGGATTATACTCTCCTTGCATTCACTAGCCAGGGGATTCAAATAAATATTATGCACATCGATATTTATAAATTACACACACAAACACACTCATTGTTTTTCGGGTTCAAGCTATATAAGGTATACTCTCTGCTATGTTTTCTTTTCTATTTTGGTTTCTAATTGATGTTGCTTTTATCAATAGAAAAGGGAGAAGCTGTATATCCAGAAATTAAAATCGTTGTCATTGGGTTATATGCTTTCGGATAGAAGGGTTGTATTTGGGTTATATGCTTTTGGATAAATTTGGTTTTTGGAAAGTTTTTGTCAATTGGGTTGATGTTGAGGCTTTACATTCAGATTAACTGTTTAACAGGACCCGAAATATACCAACATTATTTTGAGGGTTTAATTCTGATCTAATTTTGTGTGTTATGATACCAACATTGTTTACAATCTTCATGTTTTCCCAATAATGGGTTCACAATAATGGGTTTTGAACAAATTTAGCTTTTTTTTTTAATTGCGTGACGCACTCGATTTAATTTTTATATAAATGTGTTTTTTTGTATAAATGTGTTTCTACTATAATGCTTTTTTTTTTCAGTTTCCATATTATATTCATGTGTTCTTTTACTCTACAAGATCGAAAAAAATGACCATATCGGGACTGTGAATGGAGAGTGGTAGAAACTTCTCAACTTCAAGGAACATCCTGAGGTATATATGGTTGTATTCTTTCAACATTTTAACTTCATATTCTTGCAACATTACTGGTCTTAGTCTGTTTTTCTCTTTTAACATTTTAACTTCGTATTCTTTCCAATTTTTTAATTTAGAATCCATAAAAATGGGTGAGAAAACAAGAAATATAGTGGTGTGGTAATTAGGAAGAATGCAGTTCAACCTCATTAGTTTAGTAAGTGGAGTTTCCTCCTTTAACATGTAGTATGTGCATGACCTTAGGGAGGTAGTATTTTACATGTTTGAATAAATGGCCAACTGATTTTTTATTTTCTGTGGAGATTTTCTCCTTTTTGATGTTTAATATTTTAGTGTCGGATATGACGGTGGATGATGCCGCTGCTTTGACGATTTATTGGTTTGAGTTAAAGGGAAAAGTTGGTGGATTGGCATCGGTGCACGGTCCATATGGAGGGCTTCTTTAGCCTTTGATGTTCTTCGCGAGGGTGGATCATAGATCTTTTGATATGCAAATTCATAAAGGCAGTCCATTATGTACACTATAATGAATCTGTATAAAATAATTATGTTATTATTAGTTTCACTCAAAAGACAATTTAACAGGGAATACTTTTCAACCTTTTGTTTTCACCTAAAAATGTGAGATATTTAGTCTGAAACTAAATGGTTACTTAATGACACGTGTTGATAAATATGATTTCAAACCTTGAGACGAGAATTAGTCTTTGTTTGATTCACAAAATCTTGAGATGCACAATGGCTCGAATTTATGCTACCATTAAGATTCAAGTACTCTGTGTGGTCATTTTTCTCACTATATGTGGTCATTGACAAATTTGATTTCACAATCTATCAAGGTATGGCATCCAAAGTCTGACTAAGAAATCAAAGGATAAAAGGACAAGGACTGATTGGGCATACTTTTTATACGGAGCTCAAGAAATCTGCATAAGGTATGGCCTATAGATTTTATTTTAAGGTTTCTAAATATATATCAGTGTAAAAAAATAAAATTTGTGTATATAAAGTTTGATTGGAACATTGTGTGGCAGAACCAATCCTCTCCACCTATACATAAACAATAAGCTACCCGCTTACTGTTGTTTTTGGTGATTCATTGTATTATTAAATTTTTCATCTATTAAATCACATAGGTAATTGCTTATTTTATCCAATCAACCTACGAAAAATTCAGATAATAGACCAAAATTCCAGACATGGTGTTCTGTTATTTTCATCATTTATTATGAAGCATTCTTTGATTCCAACATGATTTTCTCAGTATTATTTGTTTCGGGAGTAGATAAAATATAAAAAAGGTACAATGTTTCCAATATTGGGGAAGTTAAATAGCTAAATTTTCATATAATAAAGCTTCATGCACTTCATAAGGACACATGTTCTTTTCTTTCACCATACAGTATATGTCATTCTTTTTTTATGGTACCATTTCCTCCTTCCATTACATGCTTATAGATTAAATTAAACGCACTATCAGTATGAAATGTTTCCCACAAATAAAAGGAAGTGCTTACAATACAGATTTCTTAATTTTGGTTAGATAGCGGACCATCATATAACTTAACTAATATAATGTCATTAATAGTTTAATGATTTCTAAATTCTGCAGCACTATCATTCTAAATTCTCTCTTATAACTACTAAATAGCTTAAATGGTTCATATATAGATTAATGCACTATTTCTGGTTTTTGACTCGAAATTACTAGGGATATGGGATACAACAGAACTGGGGATATGGGATATGACAGAAGCAGGTCTCCATATTATTCCTACATATATTTTTAGTGGATATACTTTTTTTATATAGAGTAATTTTTATAAATATTATTTAGTTATTCATATATAGTTTTTATTTTGTTTTATTTTAACTTTTTTTACATCCTAACTCATTTTTCCCATTACAATAGGGGTCCACGACCAGGTCTTAAAAAACATATGAAGCAGGTCTTTATGACCACTGGCGACACAAGACCTTCAAAAGAAGACAACTGGCTCAAGAGGTATATTCAATACTGTCGAGCTGTATCAGATTCGGCAGCCACATTGTTGCAGGAGAGTAATGTGAAAATTAGACAAGATATAAGGCGACAAGCAAATAAAAATGGAGAATCAGCTGCAGTACTAGTGAGGCAGCTGGAAGTTATAGTAAGGTTAAGCGAATTAATTACGAATTGGTTATTTAGGTAAGTGAATCATTACAATAGCTAACAACCATAGTTATATCATGTTAGTTGTTTATATCAACAGTAAGTGAATTGGTTATTTATATCAACACTAAGTGAATTTTTTGTTTATGTCATGTTGGTTCAGATTTATGCAACACTTTGATGGGCTTCTCATCACCAAGGAATGATGAAGAAGTACAGAGACGACCAGTAATCAGGGCATATGTTAATGGTAGAATTGTTCCATATATGAGCAAAGATGTTATTATACTCTCAAGGTCAATGGGCACACCATCTTTTATGTCAAAACCGGATATAAATGCTGGACCTGCAAATGCAGTGGCATCCTTGGTAGCTCCACCTCCTCCAGTTGGCAGTGGCATACAAAAAAGTCCATACACAGTTGGCGAACAACATATTGTTGAAGACCTGTCACACTCACTGGGCTTGGAAAAATAAGACGTAAATTTCAAGGATAAGGAAATGGATATGACCGCGCTAAGGTCGATGGGATACATTGACCTCAAAGAGCTGGGAATTCCAATGGGACCAAGGAAAAAAAATTGATTGCTCTCCTGCTCATTCAAAACGCCATCAAGTATGTCAAACTTCAGTAAAAAAGACTTCCAGAGCATTGACGTTATTACTTTTAACGAAGTGTTTATACGAAAGTAATCCCCTATGGCAGTGTCTCTACTCATACTACTGTTCTTCTCATACTGTTGTTCTGCTAATTTTGCTAATACTGTTAATAGTTCTAATGCATAATCTTTCTGCTAATACTTTTGCTCACTGAAAAGGCAGAATCATCAATGGCAAGTGAGAAAAGCAAACCAAACATTAACAAATTCCAGTATGAGGTGGATGTGGCAGTGGATCTAGAAAATTACATTTGCTAATCTCTCAGGTAAATTTGTTAAAGAAAAAGGCTCTTTCACCATTTTTAAATTTTATAGAGACTTAAGTCTGTTTATTTAATGACTAAAATTAAGAATTTGATAACTAAAATTATCAATTGTCAAAACAAATTTAGTTAAAGTAAAAACTTATTGAGTTTTGGTATGGGATTGTCTATAAAAGAATGAATGTACCGAGGGTACTAATTTTCGACATAGAATTTACGTATGTACATTCATTGGGTATTGAGTATGGAATCTTCCTAATTGAACTTCTATTTATTATAAGTATGTCCCGAATAAACTCAAGTAATTAACATTCAATACTCACTTATTGCTTTGTCTACATAAATGTAAGATATCTATATTTTGATGTTTAGTAACTGAATATTCTTTATAAGTTACTCGCAAATGTATGATCAACTCACAATTCTCCTATAGATTCTTCAAACGGTATACACACTCCTCTATATCTCACTATTAATGAACAAAGATCAATTTCAGCTCTCAATAGTCATTACCATTGAGACTGGATATAGTCATTAACCATTATTCCTTTTCAATCTTGCAGGTCCCATTAGATAAATGTAATTGAACGAGGCTTCCTAATTTCATTGCAAAGGTAATTCATATATCTATAATCAGATTTTGTGTTATCTTTGTTATTGGAAATACGATTTCCCTTTATGTCAACCCTGAACGAGATGATTGGATCTACAATGATGGGAAGCAACTTCCCGTGTTACTTTCATTCTTGAAATGTACAAGGAAGAAGGACTTTTTGATACAATTAGATCCTCCATTCAAGTTATCGAGTTTACGATAAAGTATGGTCACACACTCAAGTTCTTTGAAAATAATTCAAGCAGACTGCCAAAATGGTGCAATGATGGGGACGCAGTGAAGTTGCCTTTCTGTCAAATTAAATGGAAGTATCGAATGGAATTTACTGGATTTAATACGATTGAACCATACCCACATATGACCGAAAGGTGTCCCTCTTTTCCTCCAAATTACTACAGGCCAAAAGGTTGCTGAATGGCTTCTGATTTCTTTCTATAATCATAGAGAAATTATATAGATGATTGGTATTGCTCTAGCTATGTCATAGTCTATTCTTATGTATAGAAACTACCTGATATGAATTAATGTTGCAAAATTAATGTTGTTCTTATGTATCGAAACTGTCACTACTACACTTTACCCGGTATATCATGTTTTGGGTGTTACAGCTCTAATATTTCGGCATTGACATTTGGCGAAGTTATGCTCTAACATCATGATCATCCACCTCCAAGATCTTCTTGGTAACAGGTATTAAAGTCACCTCTCTCTTTATATATATAATATATAATCATTTTTGACAACCTGAAGTCATGGATAACCTCATGCTTTCCTAATTGGGCTGCATCTATTAATAGTTTTCCAAATCCCAATAGGATAGGCAAATAAGATTATCATGTTTATATTTTATGCTATTGTTTAGTGTTTATGTGGATGGAAGTGAGATTATGTTATTTTATTTAATATTTGGCGAATTTATTATGGGTACAGATAGGCAGCTATAGCTTCATACCCCCAAAGAACATATAATGCTATAAAGAATTACTAGAATACCCAACTGAAAAAGAAGCTTAAAAAACTTCAAGGACAAGGTGAGTTTAATGATCATCAATTTGGGGGCACAGTTTCTGAGTCAATTTCAAAGGGTCAGTGGGAGAGAAGGATACAAATTGATATCCACATGGCCAAGCAAGCTCTGTGGGAAGAGGTATATGGGAGTGGGGTTTTGGGTGAACTAAGGTGGGATAGGCAACGCTGGGGTGGAGTGTTATGTAATAGGTATGAGGTCAGGGGGTGGGTAAGTAAGGGTTTGGGAGGGTATGGGAGCACATATGGTAGCAGTGGTTTAGGTGGATTGTGTGCCTTTGAGTGTTTTGACATTTTTTTGTTTTATTTTTTGGTCTTAGATGAACTTTAATATGTATATGGTGTTTGGGCAAGCATCATTGGGGACATTTGTATTTAATTTGTGGTGTTACAAAAAATACTGAAAATTGAGAACTTTCCCATTGCTCTTATCTAGGGGTGGCAATTTTAGAAACGACACGAAAAAACGACACGGAACGACACGAAATTGACCCAAAATTGACACGATATTTCGTGTTCGTGTCGTGTTCGTGTCGTGTTTTTTGACACGAAGTCGTGTCGTGTCGTGTTCGTGTCTTAATTATGAGTCGTGTCGTGTCGTGTTGTCGTGTTATCGTGTTTTTTAGGCCTAAAATTTAAGAAATTATGGTTGTCGTGTCGTGTCGTGTTGTGTTATTTTTTATTCGGGTCGTGTTCGTGTCAGCTAAAAAAAACATGAAGTCGTGTCGTGTCGTGTTCGTGTCCGAAAAAACCTTGTCGTGTCGTGTCGTGTCGGGCCAAAACACGACCCACTGACCCGATTTGCCACCCCTACTCTTATCCGATAATGAAGAAATATGACTTTTGTTATTTATGTTGTTGAGCATGCCCTACGAACTATAAATAAGATGTTCTTTATATGAGTTTGAAGACTAATTCCACGTATTTATTGATGTATTGGTGTTCGTTCACTATTAGGTGAGTTAAATCGATGATGTTTGTGAGTTAAATCGATGATGTTTGCACAAGTTTCAAGATAGACTATTAGTGTTGATGTTTGCTATTTTTTCTTTCTTAAAAAGGGTGAATAGTTACATAAACAAATAAAATTAATTCCAAATTTTCTAAATTGTGCAACACTATTTGTATTTTACATAGAACTTTATGACAATTTTTACACACAATTTGGAATTCTTAACAATTTTTACACCCAATTTAATTAGAGTAAAAACACATTTAAAACGATAATACATGATAACAATACTTATGAACACGTCCATGACATTGTATAATTAACTCTAAAAAATTATTTATCTGTTTCGAAATAAATGCGACGTTTGGTCCTATCAACGGCATACATTTTTGAAAATTAGCGATGTGCCTTCAAGCACGGGCAGATGTGTTGTAAACTGTTTAGACTCATGTGTTGTAAATTTTTTTTTTAACTCTTTACATTTATGTGTCATATAAAAACCTTTTTGACTTAATTATACAAGATTCAAGACTACTTAAATTTACACGATTCAATACATTGAAAAATTACACTTATAATATAGATTATACACGACTTCATAGTTTTCAAAATTATCAGCGTGCCTTCAGGCACGGGCATACCCTAGTGTATATATATATATATATATATATATATATATATATATATATATATATATATATATATATATATATATATATATATATATATCGTGCCTAACACATGTAGCAGTAGCCCATAATCCCCGAGTCTATTCTCTGACTCTAAATTTATTTAAATTCACCTCAATTAAATAATTAATGTATCATCACGCTACTAAATACAAGGACTCACCCAATCGGCACATACTTTGAATATTTACAAATTTATTTTGCTTAATTGGTTTCTTAAATTCTCACCATTTCTCACTTTTCTAAACAAATATAAATTTACTCAAAATTCCTAAGTAATAGGTTCCCATTTTATTTTACACTTAATAAATAAACCTTGGGCAAATTCCCAAAACTAGAGTCCAAAAATCAACAACACCGAAACTGTCCAAAATCTGACATTATCGATCGATCGGTCAATTATACTTCACAAGCACCTTCTTCCCCAATAATTTTTGTTCTTCAAACCTCGATAGATTCATCCCAGATCTCAGCCCAATCATAGCCAATGTTTATTACAGATAGAAAAAATGTTCTAATCATAATATAAACCTTCAAACATCACTGATCCCTAATGTCATCCATTAATTTACGAATTGGGTTTTAAGTATAATATTCAATTATCCTCTTAAATCTAAAATCCCAAGTAAATGAATCTGACTTTTATATTTCGAATAAGAATTTGATTCTAATAGTCGTACATGATATTCCATTATCAATAGGGTATTTAATCTACACATGGTACTCAAATCATCAAAACTTGTTTTCTATAAATTAAATTGAAAGCAAGTTAATTGCTTGCCCTTATATGTTCCTAGGGTCTGATTTTGTGTTGTAGAAGACGAATCGATGTTAGGACTCCCCAATCCTCTTTGAGTTTGGCTCCTAAAGCTCTCATCTTTCTTCCTTGTCTATTCCTTCAATCTCTTAGCGTTTAGAATCTGAATTACGGCTGCCTCAAACTCTTAGGCTTAGGTTTTTAATCCTCAATCCCGAAATTTCGCTAACAGACCAAGCCTAAATGATCCAAATACTCCCGTGTGGGCTCGTTCTTGTCTAAAAAGGCCCCAGGACCCAACTACTACTCCTAGGTACTCTATTTTGACTATCTCGACCTATTTGGAACCCAACGTGACCCCAAAATCGTCATCTGAGTCACTCTACATAAATATTCTATCTCGACCTCATATAGTCTACACATGACTCCGGTTGATATATAACACAGTCATGTCGATATCACGCTCTATGACGTAAATAATTATCATAAGTTATTTACTATTCACTTAATAACTTTGTTCCATAAATATTAATCATTATCTCTCTCCGAATACTATTTTATTAAACATATAGTATTTAATTTAATTAAATTACGACACACATGTAATTTAAAATAACTGAATCAATTAAATTTAAATACTCAGAAATACGGGGTATTACATACTTTCCCTCTTACAAAGGAGTTTCGCCCTCAAAATTGGGATGTACCATGCGATGAATAACTCTGGATACTACTCGTGCATGTCATCCTCCCGCTCCCACGTCGACTCGTCAAATTGTGGTCCCCCACTGAACTTGAACCAAGGGTACCACCTTAAATTGCAACTTACACTCACTACAATCAAGTATCGCCACCAGTCTCTTCTCATACAAGTTATCTGGCTACAAGTCTAGCTCCTTTAATGAAGCATGCCAAAAATATCTCTCACTCCTCTAGTACCTCTTCAGCAATGACACGTGGAACACATCGTGAATCGGATGTAAATTTTTTGGTAGACCCAGCCTATATGCAATTAGTCCCACCCTCTAGATAATCAGAAATTGTTCCACATATCTCGGTGCTAGCTTTTCTTTCTGGATGAACGTCATGACTCCCTTAATAGGAGACATTTGTACCAAGACCTAGTCACTAACCTCCAGCTCTATGTGCTTCCTGTCTGCATCGGCGTAACTCTTCTACCTGTCCTGAGCTATACGGATGCGTTCTCAAATTAGCTCAATCTTGGGAGTAGTGTCCTTAATCATCTCTGTCCCTAATAGCTTATTGTCCCCCACCTCTAAACAACAAGTGGACGAATGACAAGCTCGTCTATACAGTGCCTCACATGGTACCATGCTGATGGTGAACTAGTAGGATTTATTATACACAAATTCCACCAATGGAAGTTACTCCTCCTATCCAGCCCCGAAGTTATGTATGCACACTCTCAGCATATCCTCTAACATCTTATTAACTCGCTCCATTTTCCCATTTGTCTATGGATGATATGTTGTACTCAAACGTAAATTCGTGCCCATAGCCTCCTGAAAGCTATGACAAAAGTGGGACACAAAAATCTTGTTCTGATCCAACACAATGTTAATCGAAACCCTGTGAAACCTCACTATCTCAATAATAAACAACTGTGTATACTTCCTCGTCTCAAAATATGTATGAACCGATAAAAAATGGGTCACCTTAGTCAATCGATCCACTATTACCCAGATGGATTCGTGACCTCTATGAGATATCTATAACCCGATAATGAAATCCATAAAGATACTCTCTCGCTTCCACACTGTAACTTCACTAGCTGGCAGGTAGCACACTTCGAGACAAACTCCGATATGTCCCGCTTCATCTTAGACCACCAATACTTCTTATGAATGTCCTGATACATTTTATCCCCACCGAGATCTACTGCAAACTCAATCTGTAAGACTTTGACATCACTGGATGTCTAAAATCCTCATCCTATGGAACCATGAGTCTTCCATTGAAGCCCAATCCTCCCTCAGAACTAATCGAATAAGACTCCGTCCTACCTACTAACAACTGGTGAATTCTGTCTAGACAAAACTAATCTTTTTCTTGTGCTTTCACTACCCTAATGACAATCTTGGGCACGACAACCTATAAAGACATACAAGTTCTGGCAACCCATCATCATGTCGAAGCTCCATTCGCTTCGCCTTCCAATCCTCTTTTATTTCCCCAGCATGTCGTTATCTCAATGCGTCGGTCACCATGTTAGCCTTCCCAGGATGATACTGAATATAAAGCTGATAATCCTTCACGAACTGTAACCATCTCCTCTACCTCATATTCAGATCCTTCTATATGAACAGATACTGAAGTGATTTACGATCTATGAATAAGGTAAACTACTTCCTCAAAAGATAATGCCTCCAAATCCTCAAGGAAAACAAAATCGCTGCTAACTCAAGGTCATGGGCAGGGTAATTCCTCTCGTGTGTCGTACACTTACAATATGTATAAGTTATAACCCTATCTTCCTACTGTAGTACACCCACAAGTCCCTACAAGGATGCATCTATGTAAACACGGTACTCCACTCCTCCCCTAGGTAATGCGAGTATAGAGGCTGAGGTCAATTTGTCCTTTAGCTCATCGAAAGATAAATAACAGTGGCCATCCAAAGAAAAAGGCACCCCTTTGCGAGTCAGGTTCATCAACGGACCTAAAATTTTTGAGAAACCCTTAATAAAGCGATGATAGTATCTGACCAATCCCAAAAAACTATGAACCTCGATTGGTATCTTGGGTTGTTCCCATTCCATCACTATCGATACCTTACTTGAATCAATAATAATGTCACCTAGAAACTACACCTCACATAGCTAAAATCCACACTTCTCGAATTTGGCATACAAATAATGGTCACGTAGTGTCTGTAGAACCATACGCATATGCTCAATATGATCATCCTCAGAATGAGAGTAAACCAAAATATTGTTGATGAATATGATCATGAACTGGTCAAGGAACTCTTTAAAAATCCGGTTCACAAGATCCATGAACACTACTGGTGCATTGCTAAGACCAAACGGCATCACTCTAAACTCATATGATCTATATCGTGTTCAAAAGTCAATCTTATGAACGTCTTCCTCTCAAACGCACAACTGATGATATCCCAATCTCAAATCTATTTAGATAAGTAAGCACTTCCCTCAAGTGGTCTAACAGGTCATCGAACCAAGGCAGTGGATACTTATTTAGGAATGTGACCTTGTTCAACTCCCTATAATCAATACATAGACGAATTGATCCATTCCTCTTCTTGACGAATAACACCGGCGCACCCCATGGTGATGTACTCTGTCTAATGAAACCTTTCTCGGAAAGCTGCTAAATCTTCTCCCTTAACTCCCGCATCTCTGAACGGTCCATACGATAAGGTGCTCGGGTGATCAGCCTTGTAGCCGATGCTAAGTTAATGACGAACTCAATTTCTCGACTGGGTGGCAGCTCCGGTATCTTCTAGAACACATCCTCGAACTCCTTCACCACTAGAATCGAATTAAAAAAGACAACCACTTCCTGTGAGGTCTTATCCTTAATGTAATACATGTGTGTGCTCAACCCTCCATCAGGAAGAGGCAACGCCACCAGGAGCATCTCCTTTTCGGGAATAGAGAACACAATGGTCCTTCCGAAACAATCCACCATCGCCCTGTATCGAGCTAATTAGTCCATACCCAAAATGATGTCGTAACCCTCCATATCTAACACTAGAAGCTCGACATCTAAACATAGTCTCCCTACATCAATATCCACACCCCTACAGATAGAGTGTATAAGTGATCCACTACCCAAAGGAGACTCTACACTCATAATGAGACTATCGACTGTCTCTAATAAAGCGACTGTCTTTATTTTTATCACCGGTGGTGAGTCCTTTATTAAAATAAATAGAAATCCCATTTTCTTCATTCTTAGCATCACTGTCGAAAAGCATTTTAAATTACTAACCACCTATGTTAATTTAAGCCGGTGTAAATTATATCTTTCATCAACATAACAACATGCGGAAATAGAAATCATATAACTCATCTACACATATATAAGAGTCTGAATCATCATATGATAAATTAATTAATAATAAATACATAATAAACCATCGGTTCCAAAATAAAAATCCAAACGATAAGTTTACGAAAGTAAAACTGAATACAAATGTATCGTGTGATAAATAAAACTAAAAGAATGTAAAACTGAAGGAGCAACATGCCCAAATGAAAGACTGAATCATAAATCCTAATCTAGGAATGTGTAATTAAAGCGTCTACACAAATCCAACATGCCTCCACAAGTGCTGCAGCTGCGCATCGCTGGAATGAGTCATCGATCTTGGCGTCCCTGTGTCTGGACACCTAAAATATTTTTGACAAGGGCCAAAGCCCAAAATCTTATGAAAATATTTTGCAAGTAGTTAAGATGCAATAATTTAAATATGCATGAACACTTTTCATATTTAAGAAGGTGTCGCACTCTCTTGAGATATTACTCACCTCTCAAAGATTGTGCACAAGTAATGTTAACCTCATAACCCAACTAGCTATACTACCCAACCGAACTAGCCTTGTTACAAATCTTTCTATCACTCTAGTCTATTTCGTGTACCTCTTGACTTTGAATAATAAGTTATTTTACTCATTAACATACTTAATCATTTATACTTTAATTAATTATAAAACATTTACACTAGTTATATATAAAATACATTCACACTTTATGTATTTAACTCGTATATAATTATTTACTCTATTCTGTAATACCCCGTACTTTTATGGGTATTTAAATTACATAAGTGAGTGTAATTTAATATTTGGAGAAATGATTTGAGAATTAAAGTGTTGGATTACTATTGATGTGTGCTATATTTACTTACAAGTTTGTATCATGTCGCAGTTCGCCAAATCGATAAGGAATAATATTTTCAAATTGAAAAACACATGTGGAGATGTGTTGGGTTAAGAAGTGAATTTTGATAAGTGACTTGGATGGGGATTCTGAGTGCACAATAGGTCTCGAATGGGCTACAATAGTTAGAATAGAGTACACGGGGGTAATTTTTGGGTTTCGGGGACTTTTTGGACTAGTAGGGACTCACAATTGTGTATACAAGTCGATTTTAGGTTTAATAAGGGATAAACCCTCATTTATCTCATTATAAGGCACGAGATAGAGAAAGGAAAGAAAGAAAAGAAAGAAGGAAGGAAAGGAATAAGAAAAGAGAAGAGAAGATGAGGCTCGGGCCAAGCTCCGGAGGACTCCCGACACGAGGTCGTTGAATTTATCCAACGAGGCAAGTGTTTAACTTACTTTAATGATTGAAGTTTGTTTATATTTCATATCATAATTGATGAGAAATTTATGAATTTTGGGATTTGGGATTCTTGCAAAAAAATGGGGTTTTTGAGTGATGATTTCACAACATGTTGATGTGATAATAACTCCATATGATATATAGTTTTAAATCCATGTTAATGGTGAAACTGTTGATGATGAATTGGAAGAAATTGAAAGTCATGGTTAAATTAAAAAAATGGTTGATTTTCTTGGATTATATTGATGAATCCCTTAATTAATTGTTTTGTTGGGTATAATCTAGTGTTTATATATATATATATATATATATTGATATTGGGTGATGTTAGAAGCCATAGAATTAGGGTTAGATGAATTTTAGGAGGAATTTTTGGAATTGCAGAAGCTGAACTCCTGAACTGATCTGATAGTCGGATCGGTTCATTTTTCTGTCCACCGGATCGATTCATTTTTTAGCACTGGACCGGTTCGTTTTCTTTGTCCAAATTCGTTCATTTTTGGTCGGACCGATTCATTTTTGGAATACGGGATCGGTTCGATTTTAACAGAAAAATTTAAGTTCTTTCTTCTTGGATAAAAAGGATTGGAGAAGAATTTGCTTTTGGGACATAAACATTAGGGGATCCTAGATAGAGTGTGAGGACCTCTAAAAAGAGTATATGGGTGATGTATAAGTCTCGATAGAGTGTGAGGACATAAACATTAGGACATAAGTGAGTGAATACTTATGCGATTAAATAAGTTGCGTGTACACTTATAAATTTATACAAATCGATATATTCGGGATTATAGGCTAATGCCAAGAGAGAGAGTCATGAATAGACGGATTTGATGATATATATATATATATTATATATATATATATATATATATATATATATATAAACAATATATATGATATGATTATGAATATATCTATGTGTGAGTGGTATATTTTTGTGAAGCATACCCCTCTAGTGCTATCATGGGAAGTTGCACGATATGGGTGAGGCCCTTGGCTTAAGGAGCAGGTTGCGTATAGTCCCCAGGTCATAGTCGTCCATTATTTATATCGTGTGATTTTTATTCTGGGTGAGAAGTCTTGGGTATGATTCGTTCTCACTTTCAGGTTAGGAACTATGATCGCTTCCCATACATTGTGATTTGGTTTTCACCATGTCGGTGCGAGAGTCCTACCGCTAGTACCCAGGATGTTATGTGAGAGATTTCCTGGAAGATGATAGCATTATAGAGACTGTATCCATTGAGTTTTATCTCTGATGGATTATTATTTTACTTATGTAGTGTGTGATATATATAAGTATGGACATGCTTGATATATATATATATATATATATATATATATATATATAAATACGGACTAAATAAAGAAGATGAGTTATATCTTTAGGTGTCACCTACAGTGAATAGGCCTATAGAGCCATATAAATTGATTTAAGTTCACTTATAAACTTAGGTCCTGGATCGACAGATCTGAAGAACCGATAGAGCTGTGTAGTAGTGTATCGGGATGGTTCCTTAATTGGAATTTACTTTGCGAGACGTCCCACGCATGAAAATAGCTAATGTCAGGGGCTGAGAGATGTTAGACCCTATAATATTTTGGATTATTGTTCTGAGTATAATCAAATGCATAAATTTATTTGAATTAGGTGTATCCTTTTTTATGATATTAGTATACTTTTATGCCAAGAGACAGGAATTTAGGGTTACATACTATGGATTGAGAGCCAAATAGATCTCAACGACCCAAAGTGTTAACTAGTAGTGTATCGAGGGGGTTCCTTGTTTGTATTTCTATTTGCGAGACATCCCACGCATGACACTTAACGCAACATTGGAAGTGAGAAGATGTTTGGTCTCTAATACATGGGTTAGGTACCTCGGTTATTGTTAATGTGTGTTGTTATAACTGTGAAATCAAAGTTATACATCATAAACGGTTAAATTATGAGGGAAATATTATTATGGATATGCCAGGAGTAAGCTTAGGATATTATATAAATGGGGCATGTGTTAGCGTATGGTAAATTGGAGGTTTTGGAAGTGCTAGTTAGGCTGGGTAACAAAACTAGGATGTCTAAAATACATGCGTTTGGTGTGCACTGTTAGATCAGAGGTGAGGAGTATCTCATGTGAGGGCCGCACCAGTTTAAATATGGAGAATATCATGTTTAATATGTTAAAGTATTTTAAACACTTGCTAAAATATTTTTAAAAACCTCGGGCTCTGACCCGTATCTATATTTTCTTTTTCTGCTCCCTCGTTATACTTTTTAGGTGTCCAGACACAAGGGCGCCTGAATGACTATTCTTTTGAGTCAGACGTTACTGCCGCAGCTGTGGATGTGGGTAGACCATTATATAAATGCTTCCACCTTTGTGATCTAGATAGGAGGTACTGAAAGTATATTCGGGCATGTTGCCCAATTGATGTGATTTATTTTTTTTCCAATGTTTTTGTTTTATGCTTATTCGATATGGTTGTATATGATATTTTACCGAGAGTTATCGATTTTTTTATTATTCATTTATGTTGTTATTTATTTTACCATGTGAATAGTTTTTAGTGTGCGATTAAGTTAAAAATACTAAAAAGTTTAAAATTTGACATCGTAGCCTAATAGGTTATTAGTAATAAAATGTTTTTTGACAGTGATGCTGAGAATGAAACCATACGAGACTCGTGTGTTAATTTGATATAGGAATGATCACCTGGTATTTTGTTAGGCGGGGTATCACAGATGATATTAGATCATCGGTTCCAGTGTCTTTAGGAATCTGTACAGACGTACAACTCTTTTAGCGTTGCTTTCTAATTGATATAGAGCCCTATATTTTAGATTGTTGGTTTATATGGTGATATTTTGTTCTGTATATATATAGTGGATCTTATATGCGTTCGGATATGTTCATATGCCGAACATTGAAGTATGGCCGGTGAGAGGCCAATGGGAGAACAATAGGAGTTAGGGATCCGTTAATGTTCTAAAATATTTTACGAATAATAACCATAGTTGAGGTCACCCCTGTTGTTGCTTTGGAAGTTGGGGCTATAAGGACTACTAAGGTGTAGCATGTCTATTGTTCAAGTACTCCTATAGTAGAAAGTGGTACCAAATTTGTCTCATCCAGCGTAGTTAAAATGAGATAGAGTTAGAGGGGTTTTTTAAGAGGAGACACTAGCACTTAAGGGAAATTCTACTTGGGTGATTGAGGCAGATGACGATAAATGTTGTGTTTTATTAATGAGGAGGTTGACGCTTCTATGTGAAGGGAGCTATCAGAGTTATAGGATTTAGTCAAGGAGTAATACTAGATGTTATTGTTCTAGTGAAATGCCACAAGGGGAGACCCGTCAAGGTACCCATGTAAATGATTAGGATAACTGAGTTCTTACCAAGTGACGGTGGACTTAGCCAGAGTGATTGGCAAGGTAGAAAACATTAGTTCTGTCCTCGAGTGAATGAGGTATGTTTTATATGACCTGATCGAGTCACGATATTTTCGATTATCAATACATTCGCTTGTGAGACGAGTTTATTGGTTTTATTGATAACATTATTATTATGTGTATATATTTTTCGTGGTATAGTGGGGTTATTTCTGGTGTCATTTGAGGAGGATGAGTGGGTGTATTGATAATAGTATATATCCTTATTGAGATTACTCATTTTAGTGAGGTGTTATACAAGAATGATATTATCCTGAATGTGGACTGGTTAGAACGATAATGGGTTGTTGTTTGCAAGGCTATCGGGTTTGTTGTTCTAGAGAAGGATGCATTATTTTGGCGATGTCTCACCTGCAAGAGGGTTGAGCTCGCATTGATATTATGTTATGATATAGACTTCTAAGAGGATATTTTTCTCGATGTATTTGATCCTGATTGTGTGGGGACTTTGCTGATATCATTTGAGGTATATTGGGTTTATTTTGAGCGGAGAGATTAAGCTCATTACTATGTTTAGCGCTCATACTTGGAGGTAGGGAGAGAGCATTATTATATTACTACTTTAGTTTCGATTATGTTTTTTGAGGTTTATAGAATTTTTTTACCATCGATGCTGAGTGATAGTGAATTGAGGAGAGTTCCTTATTTAAATATTCTTGCGAGATGAGATACGCATGGGTTTTGGTATACGTCGTGAGTATAGAGACGTTGATGGATGCTAGGGCATCAGTTTGAATGTTAACCAATGTATATATAGAGAAAACACTTGAGTTGAGCACTTTTATATGTTATATGACATGAGAAGCCGGTAGTGTTGTGATGAAGCACTGAAATGTTTCTCACCACGGGTGAAGAGTGGTATAATATCGAGAAGGATTAAGTTACGATTTGTGGGGTGATTAGGAATACCCAAGTGTTATATCCATGCTGAGAATGTGAGGGCCTATATGTGTTACGTGTGATACGTTTGTTATGTTGTGCCAATAGGCATAGATGATCGGATGTATGGGCACCCTGATTTGCTGTTTTCAAGTATCATATGAGTTAGAGGAACGTGGGAATAAGGTGTGGAATATATGCATGTGGGGCAGTGATGAATAAAGTTGGAATTGTATAATGGATTAAACATCATGTGGTAAAGACAATGATCTAAGTATATATGTGTAATGAGAGTAGCAAACCTGAGATGGGTTGAAAGGTTGTGAGAATCCATCTACAAGGATATCTCTTGAGAAGAGGAAAAATCCAACTATTATGGGAAATTAGGGCGGAGTCATACTCAGTCGAATGTTGAGAGTGACTTGCACGCAAATGGAATGTTTATGTGTTGGTGTTGAGAAGGACATAGTGATTTTGTCTCCAGATGCACCTCATATAGATGGAAAGAGGGTTGGTTTGAGAAGATCAACCATAAAATTTTATCTCAAGCCAACAATTCTAGTGACGGAATGGGTAGACAGATTGGTAAGTTTTATGGATGGGTGGCAAACATCCGGATAATGTCATGACTTCCTTTGAATGTGTGGAACAAATTAAACGAGATGAATTAATTATTATGCTTCGAGGGTGGGTAATCGGTACAAGGTGCCGCCCTGTAATATTATGAATCATGATGAGATCCTTAAAACCCCACCTCCGATAGGGATTTTCAGGAAGTAATGGGGATAACACTTTGTGTTGGGCAGGTCGTGTCACCTATAGCCCGATGAGTAGACGGGAGGCGATTGGCGACTAGTAAAGTGGTATGATTATGATTCGGAGTCCCTCGACAAGAATGGGGTGACTTTTGAGAGTTGTGAGAGTTATTTCGCAACAAATTGATGTCTCCAGGACCGATAGGAGTGGTCAGGAGTTATTATGATTTCTCACAGGATAGGAGTCTTAAGTTGGTATTTATATAGGAAGCTAGTACTTTGTGATGTGCGGCCTTCAAATAATATCGGGGCGATAGAGCCAGTGAAGTATATGCTCATTTTATTGGGATGTCGTAAGTAAAAGTGCAATGTGATGTGCCGTTTTTGAGGTGAGACCTTATGACTAATAGAGTATATCAATACGAAGAGAATCGAACAAGCTTGCACTGAAGTTGTAGCTATAGTGATTTAGCCTTTAGATAGACGGGTACAACTAGCAGTATATCATGGGCCCATAACCCACATATTGATTTCGAGTACTAAAGGAGTATTAGTACTGGTTTTATTAGAATTTCAAGCTGAAATTCCTTTGTAAGGGGGGAAGTATGTAATACCCCATACTTTAATGGGTATTTAAATTATATAAGTGAGTGTAATTTAATATTTGGAGAAATAATTTGAGAATTAAAGTGTTGGATTATTATTGATGTGTGCTATATTTACTTATAGGTTTGTGTCATATCGTAGTTGGGAAAGCGATAAGGAATAATATTTTCAAATTGAAAAACACGTGTGGAGATGGGTTGGGTTAAGAAGTGAATTTTGATAAGTGACTCAGATGGGGATTCTGAGTGCACGGTTGGTCTCAGATGGGTTGAGATAGTCAGAATAGAGTACCCGAGGCTAATGTTTGGGTATCGTGGACTTTTTGTACTAGTAGGGACTCACAATTGTGTCTACGAGTCGATTTTTGGTTTAATAAGGGGTAAAAACTCATTTCTCTCATTATAAGGCACGAGAGAGCGAAAGAAAATATAGAAAATAAAGAATAAAGGAAAGGAAGAAGAAAAGAGGAGGCTCGGGCCAAGCTCCGGAGGACTCCCGACACAAGGCCATCGGATTTATCCAACGAGGCAAGTGTTTAACTTGCTTTAATGATTTAAGTGCGTTTATATTTCATATCATAATTGGTGAAAAAATTATGAATTTTGGGGTTTGGGATTCTTGCAAAATGGATTTTTTTGGTGATGATTTCACAACATGTTGATGTGATAATAACTCCATATGAAATCTAGTCTTAAATCCATTTTAATGGTGAAATTGTTGATGATGAATTAAAAAAAAATTGAAAGTTAGGGTTAAATTGTAGAAGATGAACTCCGGAACTGAGCAGATAGCCAGATCGGTTCATTTTTTTGGCCACCAAATCGGTTTGTTTTTTTAGCACCGGACTGGTTCATTTTCTGTGGCCGGATCGGTTTTTTTTTGGCTGGACCGATTCGTTTTTGGAATACCGGATCGGTTCGGTTTTAACAGAAAAATTTGAGATCTTTCTTCTTGGATAAAAAGGATTGGAGAATAATTTCCTTTTGGGAAATAAACATTAGGGGATCGTAGATAGAGTTTGAGGACCTCTAAAAAGAGTAGATGGGTGATGTATAAGTCTCGGGTTTGTGGGAAAGATTCGGGGGTTTAAATTTACGAATGTTTGGGACGAACACCATTCGAGGAATTATTCGGAGGGTTTGTACATATATATTTATGCCTTGAGAATATATATGGAGATTATATATGGGTAGCATATATATATGCCGAGTATGAATGAGTAAATCCTAAGGTACGAGTAGGATGATATAAGAATAATAACTAGATGTGACACGCAACTATTCGAAAATAAGATATGTGAGAATTGTATCATAAGTGAGTGAATACTTATGGGATTAAATAAGTTGTGTGTACACTTATAAATTTATACAAATTGATATATTAAGGATTATTGGCTAATGCCAAGAGAGATAGGCGTGAAAAGCTTGATTTGATGATATATATATATATATATATATATATATATATATATATATATATATATATATATACGAGTACAGAGACATCATATATATGATATGATTATGAATATATCTGTGTGTGAATGGTGTATTTATGTGAAGCATACCCCTCTAGTTCTATAATGGGTAATTGCACGATGGGGGTGAGGCCCTAGCTTGAGAAGCCGATTGTGTATAGTCCCCAGGTCATAGTCATCCATTATTTATATCGTGTGATTTTTATTTTGGGTGAGAAATGTTGGGTATGATTCGTTATCACTTTCAGGTCTGGAACTATGACCGCTTCCCATACGTTGTAATTTGGTTTTTACTAAGTCGGTGTGAGAGTCCGACCGCTAATACCCAACATATTATGTGAGAAATTTCCTGAAAGATGATAGCATTGTAGAGACTGCATCCATTAAGTTTTATCTCTAAGGGATGGTTATTTTACTCATATAGTGTGTGATATATATAAGTAGGGACATACTTGATGTGTATGGTTTATTGTGTGTGTGTGTGTGTGTGTGTGTGTATATATATATATACATACTAAATAAAGAATATGACTTATATCTCCAGGTGTCACCTATAGTGAATAGGCATATAGAGCCATATAAATTGATTTAAGCACACTTATAGACTTAGGTACTGGACCGACAGATCACAATAACTGACAGAGTTGTGTAGTAGTGTATTGGGAGGGTTCCTTGTTTGGATTTCACTTTGCGAGATGCCCCACGCATGAAAATAGCAAATGTCGGGAGGTGAAAGATGTTAGGCCCTAGAATATTTTGGATTATTGTTCTAAGTATAATCAAATTCCTAAATTTGTTGGGATTAGGTGTATCACTTTTTACGATATGAGTATATTTTTATGACAAGAGACGGGAATTTAGGGGTACATACTATGCACACAGAGCCAAACAGATCTCAACGACCCGAAGTGTTAAGTAGTAGTGTATCGGGGGGTTCCATGTTTGGATTTCGCTTTGGGAGACATCCCACGCATGAAACTTAATGCAACTTTGGAAGTGAGAAGATGCTTGGCTTCTAATACATGGGTTAGGTACCTCGGTTATTGTTCATGTGCGTAGTTATAACTGTGAAATCAAAGTTATACATCATAAACGGTTAAATTATAAGGGAGATATTATTATGTATAAGTCGGGAGTAAGCTTAGGATATTGTATAGATGGGGCATGTGTTAGCATATGGTAAATTGTAGGTTCTAGAAGTGCTAGTTAGGCTGGGTAGCGAAACTAGGATGTTTAAAATACATGCGTTAGGTGTGCACTGTTAGATGAGAGGTGAGGAGTATCTCATGTGAGTGCGAAACCAGTTTAAATACGGAGAATATCATATTTAATATGTTAAAGTATTTTAAAGACTTGCTAAAATATTTTTAAAATCCTCGGGCTCTGACCCGTATCTATATTTTTTTCTTCTCCCTTGTTATACGTTTTAGGTGTACAAAAACATGGACGATTGGATGACTCTTCTTTCAAGTCAGACGTTGCTGCCTCAGTTGTTGATGTGGGCAGGAGATTATATAGACACTTACACCTTTGTGATCTAGATAGGAGGTAGTGAATGTATATTCGGGCCTGTTGCCTAATTAATGTGATTTATTTTATTTCTAGCGTTTTTTTTTACTCTTATTCGATATGGTTGTATATTATGTTTTACCGAGAGTTATTAGCTATTTAATTATTCATTTAAGTTGTTGTTTATTTTACCATGTGAATTGTTTTAAGTGTGCGATTAGGTTAAAAAGATTAAATTTTTTAAAATTTGACACCATGGCCAAATAGGTTATTAGTAATAAGATGGCTTTTGACAATGATGATGAGAATGAAACCATACGAGACTCCTGTGTTAATTTGATGACTGATCAACTAGTATTTTATTAGGCAGGGTGTCACATATTATATATCTACAAATATACTGGAACAATCACACATATGTCACGTATAATAACAATCCTTCCGAGTTATAACTACCTTGATCGAGTGTATAAGTGATCCACTACCCAAAGGAGACTCTATACACATAATGAGACAACCAAATGTATCTAATAAACCGCCTGTCTCTATTTTTATCACGGGTGATCAGTCATTTCATAAAATAAATAGGAATCCCATTTGCTTCATTCTTAGCATCAATGTCGAAAAACATTTTAAATTAATAACCACCTATGTTAATTTAAGCCGGTACAAATTATATCTTCCATTAACGTAACAATATGCGGAAATTGAAATGATATAACTCATGTACACCTATATAAGAGTCTGAATCATCACATGATAAATCAATTAATAATAAATACATAATAAACAATCGGTTTCGAAACAAAAATCCAAACGATAAGTCTCCGAAAATAAAACTGAATCCAAATGCATTGTGTGATAAATAAAACTAAAAGAATGTACAACTGAACGAGAAACATGCCCAAATAAAAGACTGAATCATAAATCCTAATCTAGGAATGAACAATTAAAATGTCTACACAAATCCTGCATGACTCCACAAGTGCCGCAACTACGCATCTCTGGAATGAGTCATCAAGCTTGGTGTCCCTGTGGATAGACACCTAAAATATTTTGGAAAATATTTTTGACAATGACCAGAGCCCAAAATCTTTTGAAATTTTCTTGCAAGTAATTAAGATACAATAAATTAAATATGCATGAACACTTTTCATAATTAAGCGGGTGTCCCACTCTCTTGAGATATTACTCACCTCTCAACTAATGTGCACACTAACGCTAACCTCATAACCCAGCTATATATACTACCCCACCTAGCTAGTCCTGTTACAATTCTTTCTATCACTTTACTCTAATTCGAGTACCTCTTCTCTTTGAGTCATAAGTTATGTTACTCATTAAGTTACTTAATCATTTATACTTTAATTAATTATATAACATTCACACTAGTTATATACAAAATACATTCACACTTTATGTATTTAACCCATATATAATTATTTACTCTATTATATATGTACAAATATACTGGAACAATCACACATATGTCATGTATAATAACCATCCTTTCGAGTAATAACTCCCCGGATGATTTTCTCTAAAAAGGCTATCATGTCCCAGGTATACTCATTCTAACCCAGTTACCATAAGTCGGTTAACTCACACCGAAATAGGTAATAAAATTGTAAGCGTAGTGGAGGCGATCATAATCCCCGAGCGTGAGAACTACTCATACCCAAAGCTCCTTAACTTAAAAATAAATCACACAATAAAATATTGGGCGCTATGACCTGGGGGTTATACTCTCCCGCATTCACTACCGAGGGGATTCTCCCACATTGCTCAACCTCATACGATAGCACTATAGGGGTATGGCTTCACATAAACATCATGTCAACCGATATTTGTAAATGACACACACACACACACACACATATATATATATATATATATATATATAAATCCGGACAAACCGTTCTCAACACCCGTAGCACTAGCCCATAATCCCCGTGTATATTTCCCGCCTCTAAATTGATTTAAATTCACCCCAATTAAATAATTAATGTAGCATCACCCTACTAAAATACCCAAACTCAACCAATCGGCCCGTACTTTAAATATTTACGTATTTATTTCGCTTAATTTGTTTCTTAAATTCTCACCATTTCTCACTTTTCTAAACCCGTATAAATTTATCCAAGAACCTAGGTAATAGGTTCCCCTTTTATTTTACACTAAATATATAAACCTTGGGAAATTTCCAAAAACTAGAGTCCAAAAATAAAAAATAACAGAACTTCTCGAAATTAGGGATCATCGACCGATACTACTTCGCAAGTAGCTTCTTCCCTAATCATTTTTTCTCCATTTTTGTTCATAAAACCTCCATAGATTCGTCCTAGATACAAACCCAATCATAACCAATGATTATTACATATCTAAAATAGGTTCTAATCATAGTATAAACCTTTAAAGATCAATGATTCCTAATGTCCTCCATTAATTTACGAATTGGGTGTTAAGTATAATATTCAATCATCCACTTAAATTAAAACCAATTAAAAGAATCTGAATTTTATATTTCGAATAAGAATCTAATTCTAACAGTAGTACATGGTATTCCATCATCAATTGAGTATTTAATCTACACATGGTACTCAAATCATCAAAAACCCATTTTCATGTGACAACCCTCCCCAAAATGGATTTGTGTACACCTTTTCATGTGACAACCCATTTTTTCATGTGACAACCAATTTTCATCATCAATTGATATAAACATGAGTTTCTGCAAAGTAAATTGAAATCAAGTTAATTACTTGACTTTATATGTTTTTATGGTTTGATTTTGCATTGTAGAAGACGAATCGGTGTTAGGACTCCTAATCCACTTTGATTTTGGCTCCTAAAGCTCTCATCTTTCTTCCTTCTCCCTTCTCCCTTCTTTCAATCTTTTAGGGTTTAAATTATGAATTACGGCTGCCTCAAACTCTTAGGATTAGGTTTTTAATCCTCAAATTCAAATTTTGGCTAAGGACCAACCCCAAATGATCCAAATACCCCTGTGTGAGCACTATCATGTCTAAAAAGGTCCCGAGATCCAATTACTACCCCTGGGTACTCTATTTTGACTATCTCGACCCATTCGGAATCAACCGTGACCTCGAAATTTCCATCTGACTTACTCTACATAAATTTCCTATATCGACCTCATACAGTCTACACGCGACTCCCGATTGAGTTATAACACAATCACGTCGATATCACACGCTACGGCGTATAATAATTATCATAAGTTATTTACTATTCACTTATTAACTTTATTCCGTAAGTATTAACCATTATCTCTCCTAATTAATATTTTAATAAACACATAATATCTAATTTAATTAAATTACGACACACGTGTAATTTAAAAATAATCGAATTAATTAAATTCTAAATACTCATAAATACAGGGTGTTACATATCACCATTTGCCTACATATAACGATCCTTTATGTGTTTGCTTGGTATGGAATTACTTTCAAAAATTCATATATACCACACCCTTAAGTGTTTCAAGGGGGTCATCACATAAAAAAAGGGGGAAATTATGGTAAACCTCAAATTATGAGTATTTTATAATTCTTAATGTACTGTTTCAATTTGACATGAAAAATCCTAAAGTAGTTTAATGTTAACAATCCCACAATTGAGTCGAATACTATTAGTTTAACTTAACATCAATACTATTTGAGAGTTTTTTTGGTGAATGACGCGGGGCAAGTTGACAAGGCACCCAATAACATGAATAAATAAATAAAAAATTAAAAATAACAAGAAAAATATGTAAATTCAAAAAATTATTTTAAAATTATGAAAATTTATTTAAAACGAAAAAACTAGAGAAAAACAGTACATTTTTTTTAAAATTTAAAAATAGGAAAACAAAACAAAAACAAGAAAAATAAAAAAAACTATAAAACTATAAAAAACTATTTAACAATTAGAAAAAATAGAAAACTATTAAATAGGGATAAAGACACAAAATTGTTCAAAAATACTAAAAACATTAAAAAAAAATTAGAATACAAGAAAAATGGTTTAAAAAAAACACAAAATACAAACTATTAAAAAATTAAAATACAATTTAGAATAGAAGAAAATATATTTCAAATTGGACAACAAAATATACAAAAAAGAATAAAAAGGAAAATAACTAAAATCGTTAATGGGAGTGCATTATCCTCGAAACCTAAATGGAGCTAAGGTACCAAAATAATATTTTTGCTGTAATGGGCGTGATATTTTTCGTTAATTCCTTTTAGGTACCAATATGACAACCTATGTCAATGAAAAGTTTACCAATTAGATTACACCAGATTTTATCTTCAAATATAGGTGATTTAATCTAAATGCAGAATAATATAAGCAATCATACAACCTCAAGTCATATGAGAATAATGTGAAAAAATCTTGGGGCGAATGAAATAAGAAATGTATTATGGTAGAGTAATAGAAATATAAGATAATGACTTATAATCAAACAACACACCAACTAGTTATCAACTATTTCCACCATATCCTCCTCAGAAAGCGACAACATGTAGAGAACACTATAGAATCGTTATTAGGTTCGGAACCATCCAATGTTTTTTAAATGTATGTCACGAAATCAAAATTCTCCTTTGAAGTAGAAGATGAACTTGGTTGAGAATCCACTAATGCTTGGATTACCACTTTCTAGAATGTGAGTTTTTCTAAAGTTTTTGGACGTGTTTAAAATGATTTAGCTTAGTAAAATCTCACAATGTATTTTTAAGATATTTACACAAGTATTTCAAGAGCAAGAAGACAAGTCTTCTTATTCAATAACAAATGTAAAATTTTTTATGCTTTAAACCAAATAAATAAAAAATAAAAAGAAATATAATGAAGAAAATGCATGGTTTAACTCTTTACAGTATTTAAACTTAAAAACAAATCTCAATTTTTTTTATTTGATAAAATATCTTTTCTTAATAATAATTTCCCAATGTTTTTTTTAGATCTTTAATAGAAGATTAATATTGTGATGTCAATCTATCCGTATATATCAAGATCTTCCAAGTGTGGAAGACAAAGACAAGATACGTGGTGTTATACCACAAATATAGAGTAACTCGTAGATCAGTCAGAAGAGGACACGTAGACTAGCATGCCAACAGAAAAGAGGTTGGACTCATGTAGAATTCTGGTCGACTCCAGTTAAAAGGTCGGATCGATATTAACATATCAGTTAACTCCATTGTTGATGTAAAAAACTAGATTGCTCTAATAATTTAATCACAGATAAATAAAACAGAATATTTTTAAAGTGGTTCAGCCTTATGTAAATGGCCTACGTCCACTGTTATGTTATTGCTGAGTGTTTGGGAATTCTCGATTACAAGTTCAGTCAAGAAATTCCCGTCCCTTTGAATGAGGGTGATACAAGGTATTTATAGCCCTTAGGCTGTACATGAATGGGTTGATACATTAAATGATATACATATGAAAGGGTAATACATTTAATGCAGCGTGTGCGTCAAGATGATAAACATTCAATGAATGGTTGAACTGTTGATATTCTGGCAATTAATACTACGACCGAGATGCAGCTCGGACCGCCTTAGTTGCTCGTTGCTCAGGAATTCCTCGAAGCGCTAGAGTACCTCGGAGTGCTGGAGTTCCTCGGTGTATCCTCGTTGCTCGGAGAGAACATGAGTTGGTCGGGGAAATGAACTTCCTCGTCGTTATTGTACCACGTAGATTGACAAGTGTCTTCGTATGATTCGTCCACATCAGCATATTAATTTTGGTATCAACAGAAGCCCCCAATGTTTCATATTTCGAACTTTGAGGAGTATGGAACATTTTTTCTCGGTTTATGGCAATATTGAATGATCTTCCTGGGTTTTAGGAGCATAGTATTTGAAGTTATTTCCAAATTCAAAGAATCCGCCTTTTTTCGAACTTTTAAGATCGCTTCGATCTTAGTGCCCTTTTTGTCCTTTTAGCCACCGGAAGTTCAATAGTTTCTTTCGCGTAATCATTTCCTTCGCCACTTCCCTAGGTAAAGTATTTAAACTTCTTGGGTAACCATACCGTCTTCTTCTTTTTCCAATTCTCTGCATTCAAGCTTTCTATTCTCTCTTTCTCTCTTGTGCGTTCATCCTTGTTTTCGTTCATTGTCAACAGACCTCCTTTCTTCCTGTAAGATCTTCTTCCTTTCTTCTGTATTTCTTTTATTCAGTATGGTTTATATTGTGGAGTCTGTTGAGAAATTTCGTTCCGATTTTTCCATTCCTTCCTGGGTAGCTCTGGAGGTTCTTTCTGAACCTTTAGATTATTTTCGACTGGCTGAGGGACATTGGTTCCCCAGTCTATTCATTGCTGAATGTGGATTTTCTTTTCCACCAAACCCATTGTGTCTTGAGTTTTGTCAGTATTTTGATCTTGTCCCTGCAAAAATAGCCCCCAATTCATGGAGAATAATTAATGGGGTGTACAAATTAAATCTAACTCATGGGACTCGTATAGGGATCCCTGAAATTATGTATTGCTATAAATGGGCCACTCTAGATAATATTTATTACTTAAAAACCAGGTTTCTGAATAGAGCTCTTGTAGTTAACCTCCCTGATTCAAATAGAGATTATTTTGAACATGGGTTGGTTATTAAAAATTGGCAATATGCCCCTTTAGTTGGAGATGGAGTATACAACGGTCCTAGATGCCCCCCATATGGAAATGGGATAGGTTTATTTTTCATTTTATTTTACTTATGAAATTATGCTTTCATCATGTTTGACAAAATGTATGACTGATATCTCATTATGTATTTATTTGCAGTTGATAGCAAAAGAAAAACTCCAAAAGAATCAGAGGTTAATATCAAGCATCTGAAACTTATCTGGGGTTTGCATAAGAACGTTGCAGATGAGCACATCAGGTCTGCATCATATTTGCTACAGTATAAGAGTTATACAACCTCTTATACTTCTCGCCCTGTTGAGCCAGCTTCAACTCCAGAGGATTCTTCTTCAGATTCTCATCTTCCTTTAAGTCAGAGAATGGGCAAGAAAAGAGTTCCTCTTGCTCTATTTGATGACATTACTTCTGCTGCTGGGGCCAAGAAAAGCAAAGTTAATGTCCCAGAAGGGACTAAGAAGGTGGATGTTGCACCTTCCAAAGCTGCCGAGAAGCCCCCAGTGGCTCCGAGCAAGAAAGTTGCTCCAGTAGAAGTGATTACTGTCTCTCCGACCAAGAGTTCTTCCTTGGTTAAAACTGCTGAAATTCCTTTGAGAAGATTGAGGAAATCATCCTCAGTCAATTTGGCTGAAACTGTCTCTTCTCCACCATCTGGTGTTGTTGGTATCCTAACCATCATTCCTCCGAGCTCTGCAATGAGCTCGGTAAAAACTTGGATCATACCCGAGGTCCATGGAATTGATGAAAATATTTCTAGGGATATGTTGACATCCCTAGCTACTCGTCACCTTGCTTCGGTAAATTTCTCACATTCTGAGTTTCTTTCTTTCTCTGAATGCTTGCATTTTTGTATTGACTTTACTGTTTTTCTCATCTTTCAGCTGGTGAACTGTTTCAATAACATCGTGAAGAAGGACGAGGTAATTAAAGCTTCCAGCTCCTCGTCTGGTGTAGAGGACGCTCTGCTGGGTTTAACCCAATCCTTGAAAGAATCTCGCCAACAGTATAATGAGGACAAGGCTATTTGGGAGAAAAAATTATCCACAGTTGAGGCCGAGAAGGTGAAAATGGCTGAGATCTCCAAGAGTTTGGAGAATAAAGTGAAAAGTTTAGAGGTCGAGCATAAGAAATATGACGACAAGCTCAAGAATTTTGGAGAACTTAAGGATAAGCTGAGGAAGGCAGAGGAAGAATTGTCCACCCTGCGAGATATCAATGGTCAAAAAGAAGAATTGGATGCGAAGCTCTCCTCGGAGAAATTGAGAAGAAAGCTTGCAATTAAAAAATCCTTCAGCGCAGGCTGGGATAAAGGATGGGACAAGGGGATTGCTGCGATGACATCCCAAGTTCAATACTGGAAGTTGAAATACTTCCATGATGGCTGGGTAGCTGCTCTACAGGAATTAAAGATCAAGGATGATTCTGAGCTATTCCAGCTACACCTCCCTGGTCCTCCTCCACCAATTGTGGAAGAAGAAGAAGATGAGCCTGTCTCTAATGAATCTTCTATGGCCATAGGTGATCAAGTCCCTGCATCTCTACCTTCTGCTAACGAAGACATTTCTTCCATGCCTCCTCCTCCTGAAAAAGTTTTAACTTCTGCAGATCAAGTTGCTGTTACCACCGAGCAACCAAGCTCCTCGTCCCAGCCTCCCGAGAAAGTCTTGGGAGACAAGGAAAAGGTGTGAAGTTGTTCGGTATCATTTCTATCTTTTCATTATTTGTAATCCAACAATGTAACCCTTTTGTGATCTAATAAAATACATCTTTGTTCCTCTCTGTTGTTGATGATTTGTTTTTGTTGATTGTTGTCTTTTTCTCATCCTTAGTTTGTTGCTAGAATGTAACTGATATCTGCACATGATACGAAGCTGATGCAGCAATGTCACGAATATTATAAGGTTGGTCATACAGACCTTAGTACATCAGAAATTGCTGACATCCTTGGCCATGATGCCTCAGAACAAGCAATTGAGGCTTATCGGTACTTGAAGGATTTACTTGACCGCGCTGTGGCCAACAATGTGGCCTACTATGACTTGATTGAGGAACTTCATTATTCCTTAGAAGATCTCCAAGGTCAGCACAATGAATCAATGGCTTTGTTGCACAAGGATTATGAAAATAGATATCAACAGCTTTCTTCTGAAACAGGCCATAAAAAGATCATTGCTGGATATGATGTTAGGGAAAGAACTTTAAAAGGTGAAGTTGAGGCTTGCAGGCAGATTGCTGAGTTGCTGGAACAAGAGAACAATAATTTGCTGAAAAAGCTGGCACAGTATGAATCTGCAGCGTCATCTTCCACTGCTTTAGTGCAAGTTACCGATGAAGGTTTCTCGTTCTTAGAAGTTGAGAATGCTAAATTAAGGCAAGAACTGGATGACTTAAGAAGATCTCCTATTCCTGTGATTGCTCGGGGATGAGGAAGAGGTTCTCGGGGGCGAGGAAGAGCTGTTCAAAATGTTGCCGAGGAGCAAAGTTCTCCAATCGCTGCTCGGAGTCGATCAAGAGTTCTTAGCCGTAATGTCGAAGAGGCTCGTACCCAGTCTACTTTGGAAACTCAAGCATTCCAATTAAACGCCAAAGATCGGGTTTTATCAGAAATGTCCAAGAAAAATCTATCCTTGGAAGATCAACTTACTGCAACGAAGTCTGCTCTACATACTAAGGATCTTTTTGCCAAAAACCTTCTCGAACAATTGGATAGATTAACCTTCCAATTTCATAAGCAACCCAGGGAATTCTGGATGGCAGGATACAATGAAGCCCTTATTCATTTGGATGCTCGTATTGAACATGCCAACAATGAAGGTTATAAGCAGGGGTGGTTGAACGCACTAGGTGTGTTAAAATTGGAGCAAGGGCATTATTTATGGGATTATCATGCTCTAGGGTTATTAGACTTGCCTGTGCCACCTTTCAAATTGGACATGGCCTGGATCCCATCTCGTTCTATTCCTCGGAGTTTAATTTCAAAATATCTCGGTGACTATAGTCTTCATTCTCAGACTGAATTATCTCGTCCCGAGCATCTCCTGGATACACCTTCTGTGATGAACGTCAGAATGCTCAGAGATATTAATTTTATCAATTCTTCTCTTTGCTTAGAAGATCCTCCTGCCGGCGAGGAACCTGTTTCTAAAGCAAAGGGCAAGAAACCAATAGAATAGGAATATCAATGTAATAATTAGTACATTCATGTAACCTGTAATTTATTTTGAATTTAATGAAAGAATTTCACTTTCTGCTTGCAAATTTGTATTGCGATTGTCCTGTGTTTATAAAACATTTTTACATTTGTGCATATGTATCTGTTAAAAAAATAACGATATGATGCTGTTCATCAACCAACTTAGTAATCAAAATTACAAATATCAATGCTGCTCAATAAAGTAATGAGTATAAAATGTTTAAAAAATTTTCCAACCAACCAAGGTTGTTAAATTATGCTTGTCGACCAACTACCGTTGATGAGTTTTTATCCCCGACCAACCATACTTGGTAAACTTTTTCCTAAAATGTATCCGACCAACCATGGTCGATAATTTATCCTCGTCGACCAAGTATAATTGATCACCGACCAACTATACTTGGTTCAGTTTGGAATTCTTTGTATTTTCTGGAATGATTTTACCTTCCGACCAACTTGTTGGCTTATTTTCAAATCAAATGATATTGTTCTTCCCTCAACCGTAGTTGATTATTGAACTATCAGGTTCTTTCGAACTTTTTTGTCCACTAGTTATCTTTCCAACCTTAGTTGGTCACGCTAGTGTACGCCTCCTAACCAAAGGAGTATATTTTTTGGTTCTTTCAAACTTTTTTGTCCACTAGTTATCTTACCAACCTTAGTTGGTCACGCTAGTGTACACCTCCTAACCAAAGGAGTATATTTTTTGGTTCTTTCGAACTTTTTGTCCACTAGTTATCTTACCAACCTTAGTTGGTCACGCTAGTGTACACCTCCTAACCAAAGGAGTATATTTTTTGGTTCTTTCGAACTTTTTGTCCACTAGTTATCTTACCAACCTTAGTTGGTCACGCTAGTGTACACCTTCTAACCAAAGGAGTATATTTTTTGGTTCTTTCTAACTATTGTCTTCTTTCAGCGTAGTGTACAACACTAGTATTCCCCGAAAAACTTTCAAACAAAGGAGAGGAAAATGGTGAAAACATCATCGTTTTATTCATATTGATGAATCCGTTGTACATTTTACATCATTGATAATACTTGCGAAGGTGTTCAGCATTCCAAGCATTCTTGAATTCTTCTCCTTCTAAAGTTGCTATTTGGTAAGTTCCTGGTCGAACAACTTCTGTAACTCGGTAAGGCCCATGCCAGTTTGCCTCCAATTTATTGTGTTTCTGGATTACCTTCTTTAGCACATAATCTCCTTCTTTTAAATCGCATTTCTTCACTCTTTTATTGTAGAAAAGAGCTGTTTGTTGTTGATAAGCAACATTCCTAATGGCTGCCTCTTCTCTGACTTCCTCGAGCATATCCAAATCCAGTCTTCTCATCAAGTCGCTGACTGGGGAATTGAAATTCAGCACTCTGTGTGTTGGGAGACCTAACTCGGCAGGTATTACAGCCTCACTTCCAAATGCCAGCATATATGGTGATTCTCCAGTCGCTGCTCGGAGAGTTGTTTGGTAAGCCCACAATACTAATTGTAGCTCGTTAATCCAGTTAGCTTTAGCTTCACTTAGCCTTTTCTTCAAACCATTCAGCAGTGTTCTATTCGTCACTTCAGTCTGTCCATTGCTTTGAGGATGGCCTGGTGATGAATGGACCTTCAAAATGTTCGACTGATGACAATAAGCAGCAAATTCCTCGTTATCAAATTGGGTTCCATGGTCTGTGATGAAGGCATGAGGGAGACCATATCGGCAGATGATATTCTTCCAAACGAACTGGTATACCTTCTCGTACGTCATGTCGATGAGCGGCTCAGCTTCTACCCACTTAGTAAAATAGTCCACTGCAACGACGAGGTACTTGAATCTTCCTCGGGTGGTTGGCAATGGTCCAACCAAATCAATTCCCCACATGGCAAATGGCCAAGGGGAAGTTATGGGTGTCAATAATGCTTGTGGAGTTCGTCGGATGGAGGAAAAACGTTGGCACTTATCACATTTCTTAGCATAGGCTATACAATCAGCCCTCATCGTCGGCCAATAGTATCCTTGAGTCATTACCCTTTGTAAGAGTGTTCGACCTGCTACATGAGCTCCACAAGACCCTTCATGGATCTCTTCGATCAATTCTTTCACTTCGGAAGGATGTACACATCTCTGCAAACCTGCCATAATTCCTCGTCTATATAAAATACCATTAGTTAATACATACCGAGCAGCTTTATACTTCAATTTCATGGCAGTAAGCTTATCCTCTGGCAATACTCCCTCTTCAATATATACCCTGATGGGATCCATCCAAGATGGTCCTAAATCAAGGGCAATAACATTCATCGTCAAGTCTTCATCTATGCTCCGACTTTCCAGTACTTCAATTGGTACTATCCTTCGCAGCTCGGTACGAGTAGCTGATGCTAGTCAGGCCAGCGCGTCTGCTTGTGCATTTTCTATTCTGGGTATTCTGATCAATTGAATCGCATCAAATTCTGCCAATAACTCCATTACCTTGGCATGATATTTGACCATTAATTCTCCTTTAACTGCATACGTTCCCATCATCTGATTCACAATCAATTGAGAATCACTGAATACCATCACTTGTTGCGCTTCCATAATCTTTGATAAATTAAGACCTGCTATCATGGCCTCATACTCAGCCTCATTATTGGAGGCTTTGAATTGGAATTGCAAAGCATATTCCATGTCAATCTCGTCTGGGGTGTTCAAAACAATTCCTGCCCCACAACCTGCTGTGCAAGATGAGCCATCTACATATAATCTCCATATGGGCAACCCGTCTTCAAATTTCTTATCCGATAGAGTTCCTCGGTGAAATATTTGTTGTCTCTTTTCATCCTCCCCTGGCACTTTTTGCTCCTCGTTGACCATCTCTTCTCGTTCTTCAACCAACCGGGGCTGGTCTGAATTTGAAGTTGATGATCCTTCTACATCCATAGGCCCTTTTACCAACCGGAGTTGGTCTGGACTTATGTCTGTTGATCCTGTAACATCCACAGGTTGGTCAGCGAGCACCTTTTGCTCCTCGGGGGTATCAGGATATGTAAATTCTGCTATAAAATCTGCTACAACTTGTCCTTTCAATGATGCTCTGGGCTCATACACAATATCATATTCACCGAGCTCTATTGCCCAGTACATCAATCTCCCTGACTTTTCTATCTTATGAAGGGCTTGCCTCAATGGCATGTCGGTATATACGACGATTGTATGAGCCTGGAAATATGGCCTCATTCTTCTACTTGCTTCAATTAATGCCAATGCCAATTTTTCTAGCTTTGGGTACCTGATTTCTGCACCTCGGAAAGCCTTACTTGTGTAATAGAATTGTTTCTGGATTCCATTCTCCAATCTAATCAATGCTGAACTGACTGCATTCTCTGATACTGCCAGATACAAATACAACTTCTCTCCTGTTATTGGCCTGGACAACAATGGAGGTGCTCCCAAATACTTTTTCAAATCTTGAAAGGCTTTCTCACATTCATCAGTCCACTCAAAAGTTTTTCGAAGTGTTTTGAAGAATGGGAGGCATTTGTCAGTTGCTCGGGACACAAATCTATTGAGCGCTGCAACTCGTCCTGTAAGACTCTGCACTTCTTTCTTTATTGTTGGAGATCGCAACCCTAAAAGAGCTTTGATCTTATCTGGATTTGCTTCAATACCTCGCTGGTTAACAATGTATCCGAGAAACATTCCTTCTCGTACTCCAAATGTGCACTTCGTCGGGTTGAGCTTCATCTGGTATTTATCCAGTTGATCAAATGTCTGAGTTAAGTCAACTAGATGATCTGCAGCTCTCTTGCTCTTTGTCAGCATATCATCGACATAGACTTCCATGTTGCAACTGATTTGTTCGGTGAAAACCTTGTTCATCAGCCGCTGGTATGTCGCTCCTGCATTTTTCAAACCAAAAGGCATAACATTATAGCAATAAGTTCCCCTAGGGGTAATAAAAGAAGTACTTTCCCTATCTTCAGGTTTTATTTTGATCTGGTTGTAACCAGAATACGCATCCATAAAGCTGAGCAGCTCATGTCCCGAGGTAGCATCCACTAGTTGGTCAATTCTGGGCAATGGAAAATGATCTTTTGGGCATGCCTTGTTGAGATCAGTGAAATCAACACACATTCTCCATTTATTGTTCTTCTTCTTTACCATCACCACATTTGCCAGCCAGTCTGGATATTTCACATCTTCAATGAATTGGGCTTTCTGGAGTTTCTCGACCTCCTCTTGTATGGCTTGATTCTTCTCGGGGCTAAATACCCTTCTTCTCTGCTTTACAGGCTTGATCTCCTTATTCACATTGAGTTCGTGACATAAAAAGTTTGGATCTATTCCTGGCATGTCCTCATGACTCCATGCAAAAGTTTTCTTCCTGTTTCTCAAGAACATTATCAACTCTTGTTTTATTGAAGCATCCAACGACGAACCTATCTGGGTTACTCGTTCAGGGTGTTCCTCGTCCAGAATAACATTTTCTGTAGATTCTACCACCTATCCTTTTACAAGTTGGGATTCATCCCTGGGATCAAGAGTTTCAATTTCTGTACCTTCTTCCACCTGGTAGGTGATAGTCTTTTTCCTTGATTCCTCAAGCTCTTCTTGCTCGGAAGATGAGTAATAACATTCCCGAGCTACTTTTTGATCACCTTTCACAACTCCTACCCCAAAGTTTGTTGGGAATTTTAAGCACTGATGTACTGTAGATGGAACTGCTTCGAACTTCTTCAAACCAACTCTTCCCATGATGATGTTGTAGGCTGACTGCACGTTCTTATCCATCATAAAGAAGCGTATTCTTTCTGTTCGACAAGCAGGCCAGGTTCCAATGAATATGTCCAACTTGATCGTCCCAAGTGGAAAAACTTTCTCGCCAGAAAAACCCAGAAGGGGTCTGTGATAAGGTTCCAATTGAGATAATTTCAAATTCAAGCTATCAAAACATGAATAGTACCTGATGTCTGCTGAACTACCATTGTCCACCAACACCCTTGAAATCACCACATCTTTCATCCTCATTTTGATCACCAAGGGATCGTCGTGAGGGTAAAGGACACCTGCCAAATCGTTTTTTGAAAAACCAATAACTAGCTTCTCTTTATTTACCTTCCTCGGACGATCATCCTCGGGAAGATTTATTCGTTGAATATATGAGCAGGCTTGAGCCTCTCCGAGATAAGCCTTTCTTTCTGCAGTAAGGTCTCCCCCTCCAGCATCTCCTCCTGTAATAACATTACAATCAAATGACCCAAAACGTATGGAAAATACCTCTCGTTCAGGCTGCCTTGGCTTCTTTGGAAGATTGGGGTCTTCATCTGGATCATCTTCATGATCTCTTTTCTTTTTCTCCTCTGTTCGACGAGGAGATCTAGAATGATCTCTATGTAATACCCCGTACTTTTGACTATATTTATTTTTGGGGTTAATTAATTAAATGCGTATTAATTGGAAATTAATCCGGGTTATAAATACTAATGAGATGCGAATTGGTATTTGATTATGTGCATATATGATTATATATGTATTTGGTACTATGAAAATTTGTCGTGAGATTTATATACGGCATTTTAGAAATTTTGTTGAGACGCGTGGGACCGCCGCGTCACGGTATAATATTTTGATAATAAAAAGTGAATAAAAAATCTATAATTCGTATGGTCGTTTTGAGTGCGCCAACGCGTCCGGAAGGGTCGAGATAGTCAGAAAACACTAGCCGGGGGTATAGTTTGGGTCCCGGGGTATTTTTAGGCCATACCGGCAACTTAAAGGGTATTTTGGTAATTTTACATTTTGAGGAATTAAAAGTGACGAAAATTGGTTAATTAAATCTGATGTGGATTAAACCCATTAAGCCCATTAACCAACCCATATTAACCTAGAAGGCTATGTAGGTTGTCATTTAGGTTTTCTAGGTTTCCTCAAATCAAACCCTAGCCACCTTAAGCCACCATTAGAGAGGAAGCTTGGAGAGAAGAAATTCTGCAGAAATTCTTCAGCAAATCAACACCAAATCCAGAATCAAACCAAGGCAAGTGATTTAAATTACATTCCTTATGCAGTGAATGCTTTTTCCATGTTAGAAATATTGTTAATCAAGCTTATATAAGAGTTAAAAGAAAACCCATGAAATTGGAAGATTGTTGTTTAATTTTGGGATAGGTTTGCATGTAGAAACATTGTTTGAAGATTTAATTCAGAGATTTCATATCTATGTGATGTATAAACGGATTAAAATCTGGGAAATATTGATGAGAAGAACCTAGGGTTTATGTTCTTGAAGAAAATTGGGAATTGATGTAGAAATTTGTGATTTGATGATGTTTAGAAGGTATTAAACCCTTTAATGATGTTAGTATAGCACCTTAACATGTTTGAGGATGATTAGAGAACTCTATATATTGTTGGAACGAATTTTAGAAGAGGTTTGAGGAGTAAAAATGGATGAAAAATGAATTGGGGAAATTCTGGGCCGAAACTGGTAGCTCGTTAGAAGCAGCCCCCAGGTCGTTCGAACGAACTCGTTCGAACGAGCTTCTAACGAGTTGACCAGTCATTGCTAACGAGTGGGGATTTCGTTCGATATCTCGTTCGAACGAGATATCGTTAGAAGGGACAGTTCGTTCGAACGAACTGGATCTCGTTCGAACAGCCTCGTTCGAATGAGACTTCTAACGACCTGACAGTCCAAACTCGTTCGAAGTCTCGTTCGAACGAGACTTCTAACGAGTTGACAGTTTGGTCCTTTTTGGACTGTTTTGATTTTTGGAGTCCCGTAAACTTGTTCGAGGATATAGATGACCTTCCTTTATAGATGTGAGGTTAGATTTGGGACTTTTGGGCAATTATGAGAAGTAAATTATATACGAGAGTTGTATTACATGGACGGTTTGGGATGAGACGTGAGTGTCTATTACGACGTGAGAAATTATAGCGCGTACAATTACAAACTGGAATAGTACGAATTGTGATAATTATAGTTAGTACGAGAATGCGATATGTACTACGATTAAAATACGGTATTACTACGACGTGTATTTACTTAGTATTGGTATATGGATTGTTTGTATGACATACCTACCATACTTGCTATCACGGGAGGTTGCATTCGCTTAGGACCCTCTAATCCTTGTGTGCCTACGGGGGGATATAGACTGGTACCTGGATTAACATAGGTCATAGAAGGACTTATTGTGATATTAATAAGTCTGCATGATCATGGGAGCGTAGGTATGTGCGTGACCCATGTGATGGTGACTGTGTTCGCCTCCATTATTTGTGATGTTGTTATCGGTAAACTATTCCTGAGAGATTCGGAATATGTAATCCTTATGTACGTGATGTACCGGGATGGATAGCAGAGTATGTGTGCACTACAGCTTAGATTGCGGGGTGCTTGTATTGTATATTTATGAGATGAATAATATACATTATATTAATGGGAATCCTCATGTTAATGTTGTAATTGTATTACGGTATTGTTTCGAAATATATAAGGAGTTAACTGATACTTATATATATGGCATATTTAGTAACTGAGTTTACGTTAAATCCCTATTTAATTACGAGCGTTATTATGTTATGGGACCAAGTATAATGGGTAGAACCTTTGGCAGTCTAACTAGTTATGTTGTCAGTTAGCTAGTAGTATGGGTCGATATAGATGGGTACTTACGTTAGGAGTGCACAGTTAGACGAGAGGTGAGAATATCATGCGAGTGTACGTCCTAACATGTACTTTGCATTTAATGTTTTAAATGTTTTTAAAGCACTTGCAGGTTTTTAAAATATAACTCCACATTCGGGCTCTGACCCGTTTGCTTTTCAAATCTTTTTCTTGTAAAACCATTTTAGGTGCCCAGCCACAGGGACACCAAGCATAGGATACTCATTCAGGTGACGAGCTGTAGCTGCTTGTGGAAGCTACAGGGATTTGCTTGTAGACGCTTCTATCTTTTGGATTCCAGAGTCACTATCTATCAGTTGTAGGGCATGTTGCCCATTCCTATTTAGAGCATCTTTTACATTTCAGTTTTTCGACCTTAGCATGTATTGTTTCAGTTTATTTATTTCAGTTATGGGATTGTAGTGAGGAGTTTTCCTCCAGACTTTATTTACTCTATTGTGATGGTTATTCGTTTTACTTCAGTATGGTGAATGGTGTTATTTATTTCTTTACACTTGTTGCATGTTAATCAGACTTAAATTAAAATTTGGCAACTTGCTTTTTAAATACTAGGTGGTTAGTAAAAATAAAATGTTTTTGACAGTGATGCTATTAACTGAGCCAACATGGCATTTTGAATTAATTTTATAAAGGAGTAGCTACCCGGTATTTAATTAGTCGGGGTGTCACAGGTGGTATCAGAGCATCGGGTTCTAGTGTCCTTTAGGATCTGTACGGCTATTATGTTTCCGCTACGTTTCTTTGATATAGAGCCCTATATTTTAGGACTATTGTATTCTTTTGTGTATGCTTCGTTCTTCAGCTATATTAAGTTTATAAACCGTGAACTTATAAACTTTGTTCTTATTTCAGATGCCTCCACGACGTGCACGACGAGTTCCCAGGAATGCAACGCCCGAACCCCAGCCCTCTCCAGTTCAGGGCATGATGAACGCCGCCGAGGTTGCTGCTATAGTAGCCCAAGCGGTAAATGCCGCGATTGCCGTGATTCAGCAGGCACCGCCTCAGGCGCCGGTTGCCGCGCCAGTACAGGTTAATGCATTCCCGTCTGCTTGGGAGCGTGTACGTGACGCTTTTCAGAAAGCGCATCCGCCAGAGTTTGCGGGTAGCTCAGATGTAGTAGCCTCGATCCAATGGAAGAAGGACATGCAGAGGCATTTGAGGATGCATGAGTGCACTGATGTTCAGAAACAGGTGCTAGCTACTTTCAAGCTAGTTGGATCTGCGCTGCAGTGGTGGGAGTCCATTACCACCGCGAAGAAGAGGGATACCCTCACAATTCAGGAGTTCTGGGTGCGGTTCGACCGCAAGTACTTTCCGTCGGCTGTTCATACAGAGATGAGGAGGAAGCTGATGAGTCTGAAACAGGAGGGCAAGACAGTGGCCGAGTATGAGGCCGAGTTCACTAACCTGTTGAATATCGTTCCAGACGAGATTCCAACAAAGAAGAAGAAGATAGAGAAGTTCACCGACGGGTTGAATTGGAGGATCCGTCAGCATCTACTAGGGAACCTATCGTTGGCCACGTATTCTGATGTGGTTAACGCTGCATTGTTGCACTGCCAGGACCACCGTTTTCATATGGCCGAGGGCAAGCGGTTGGGGGAGTCTAGCCATCAGGGCAGGACTGGAGGACATGGTGCCAGCAGGGCACAATCAGGTCAGGGGCAGCGACAGAATGAGCAGGGTACCCAGCAGGGGGATAATAAGAGGTTCCGGTCAGGGAACTACAGGCAGGGACAGGGAGGTTTCCGCCAGGGCCATCAGGGCCCAAACGGCCATCAGGGCCAGCAATGGCAGAATGGGCAACAGTTTCTTCAGGGCCAGCAGGGCCAAGGGAGGAATGGTAACGGCCACCAGGGCCGGGGACAGTAGGGGCAGAGGGGAGGGAACTTCCCAGGGAAGTGCTTTACTTGTGGCAAGACTGGCCATAAGAAGCAGGATTGTCCTGATAGGGGCAGGGCCCCACAGCAGCAGCAGCAGGGTGCTCGCCAGGAGCCACAGAGACCTATGTTTCCCGCCGCTCTTCCCGCACCGCCACAGATGGCAGCATTGCCACCCATTCCAGCAGTCCCAGCTCAGCAGGGGCAGCTACAGTATGGACGTGTCTACAATGTTCACCAGGATGCAGTTCCACAGGCACCGCCCGCGATCGAGGGTACGTTTCCTATCCATGGAACTATGGGTCGGGTGTTATTTGATACGGGTGCCACACACTGTTTTATAGCTACACACTTCGCGAAAGCTTTAGGGTTATTACCTACGGCAGAGGGCACAGTGACGTGTGTCGACTCACCATTAGGGAGTGGGTCACTTATTTTCTTTATATGCCGGGGAGTGGGGGTAGAGATTGGTGGTTTGGTATTGCCTGCAGACATGTTAGTGTTAGACATGCATGTTCACGATGTGATCATCGGTATGGATTGGCTCGTAGCATATAGGGCCATGATTGATTGCTTCAGCGGGAGCATTGTTTTTGCCATTCCGGGGCAAGAGATGTTTATAGTGGCGATGCCTCGCCCAGAGGGAGGATCGACCGCTCATCTGTATTACATAGAGGAGGATACCTCTAAGGAGGTTATGATTCCTTTGGATTCGATCCCGGTTGTCAGGGAGTATTCAGATGTGTTCCAGGAGATACCAGGCTTACCACCCAGTCGAGAGATAGATTTCGTTATTGATTTGCTACTGGGTATGAGACCTATAGCACGTGCACCGTACCGTATGGCTCCAGCTGAGATGCGAGAGCTACGGGATCAGATAGAGCAGCTATTAGGGCAGGGCTTTATTCGCAGGAGTACCTCACCTTGGGGCGCTCCAGTTTTGTTTGTGAAGAAGAGGGACGGTTCACTGAGATTGTGTGTGGACTACCGAGAGTTGAATAAGGTCACGATACGGAATAAGTATCCGTTGCCTCGAATCGATGACTTATTCGACCAGTTGAGAGGAGCTTCTTTCTTCTCGAAGATTGACTTGAGGTCGGGATACCATCAGTTGCGTATCAGGGAGGAGGATGTCTCGAAGACCGCGTTCTTGTCGAGATATGGTTCTTACGACTTTCGGGTTATGCCTTTCGGCTTGACCAACGCTCCAGCAGTGTTTATGGACTTGATGAACAGGGTGTTCAGGGATTTCTTAGATCAGTTTGTCATTATCTTCATTGATGACATTTTGGTTTACTCTCAGACAGAGGAGGAGCACGCCGAGCATTTGAGGCAGGTTTTGCAGACACTTCGTCAGAACGAGCTGTATGCAAAATATGAGAAATGCGGGTTTCGACTGAAGGAAGTCCAGTTCTTGGGTCACATTATTTCCGACCAGGGAATATCTGTCGATCCGGGGAAGGTGTCAGCGGTGAGGGAGTGGGGACAGCCCACGACACCAACGGAGATTCGTAGTTTCTTGGGTTTAGCAGGATACTACAGGAGATTTATTCGGGGTTTCTCAGAGATAGCAGGTCCTTTGACACATCTTACTCGTAAGGGTGTGCCATATACCTGGAGTGATGCCTGTCAGTTGGCATTCGATGAGTTGAAGGACAAATTGACCTCAGCACCTGTGTTAGCATTGCCGAGACCGGGAGTTGAGTATTTGGTTTACACCGATGCGTCTTTGCAAGGACTGGGAGGTGTATTGTAGCAGGAGAGACAGGCCATAGCTTATGCTTCCCGTAAGCTTAAGCCTCATGAGAAGAATTACCCCACGCATGATTTGGAGTTGGCAGCAGTGGTATTTGCCTTACGGATTTGGAGGCACTATCTTTTGGGGGAGAAGTTTCAGCTGTTCACGGACCACAAGTCACTACAGTACCTGTTCACACAGAAGGAATTGAATATGCGGCAGCGTAGGTGGCTTGAATTTGTGAAGGACTACCAGTTCGACATCCAGTACCACCCGGGTAAGGCTAACGTGGTAGCAGACGCGTTGAGCCGCAGGCCAGCAGATGAGGTGGCAGAGGTGTGGAAGGCAAAGTGGAAGGAATTGGAACACCAGGATGCAGTGGCCCGATCTTTCATATCTGTGATGACTGTTACACCGCAGATTATCACGAGGGTAGTACGGGCACAGGCTAATGACTCGTTCTGTCAAGAGCAGATAGTTCGATTACTTGTAGAGGGAGCCGAGTCCTATACCGTTAGCTCAGACGGGGGATTGCGCTTCAATGGGAGATTGGTAGTTCCGAAAGGAGAGGAGTTGCGACATGAGGTGATGGCAGAGTCGCACGGCTCACGGTTCACGGTACATCCCGGAGGGGACAAAATGTACCAAGACATGAGACGGCAGTATTGGTGGAGCGGTATGAAGAGAGATATCGCTGAGTTTGTCTCGAAATGCGCCACTTGTAAGCTCGTAAAAGTGGATCATCAGAGACCGGCAGGATTGCTACAGCCGTTGGAGGTTCCGGTATGGATGTGGGAGAGCATATCCATGGACTTTATCACGGGGTTGCCTACGTCGCAGAGGGGTCATGACTCCGTTTGGGTAATTGTGGACAGGTTGTCCAAGGTCGCTCACTTTTTACCCGTTAGGACTGATTACACTACGGGACAGTATGCCCAGCTCTTCATTTAAGAGATTGTGAGACTTCACGGTGTGCCCCTAAATATCGTGTCTGACAGAGACAAGATATTTGTTTCGAGGTTTTGGGAGAGTTTCCAGGAGGCCATGGGCATGGAATTGCGGTTGAGTACGGCTTATCATCCGCAGACCGATGGGCAGACAGAGTGCACCAATCAGATGTTGGAGGACATGCTACGCATGTGCATTATTGACTTCGGGGGTGGTTGGGAGCAGTACCTTCCACTGGTGGAGTTTGCTTACAACAACTCCTATCAGTTCACGATTGGCATGGCTCCGTTTGAGGCATTGTACGGTAGGCCTTGTCGTTCCCCAGCATGTTGGTTGGAGGTGGGGGACAACAAACTACTTGGGCCAGAAGTGATTCAGGATACTTCGGTAAGGATTGAGTTGATTCGGAGTCGCATTCGGGTAGCTCAAGACAGGCAGAAGAGTTATGCTGATGCGAAGAGGTTTTTCAGGGAGTTCCAAGTGGGGGACCAGGTTTTGCTCAGGGTTTCTCCGATGAAGGGGATTATGCAATTCGGGAAGAAGGGGAAGTTGGCACCGAGGTATGTGGGGCCGTTTCCTATTATTGAGCGGATCGGACCGGTTGCGTATAGACTTGGACTACCGGAGCACTTGCATCGGATTCACGACGTGTTCCATATTTCCTCGCTGAGGAAATACCTTAGAGATAATTTGGCTCATTCTCACATTGCTGTGGAGGACATCGATCTCCAGCCGGATAGCTCCTACGAGGAGGGGCCAATTGCTATTTTGGACCGAAGCGAGAGGAAACTGCGGTCAAAGATTGTTCCATTAGTGCGTGTTCAGTGGCGACACCACAATGTCGAGGAGTCCACATGGGAGCGCGAGGAGGAGATGCGCGAACGTTATCCAGAGTTATTTTTAGCAGGTACTTTCTAGTTTCGAATTTCGGGACGAAATTCAGTTATTAGGGGGGAAGTATGTAATACCCGGTACTTTTGACTATATTTATTTTTGGGGTTAATTAATTAAATGAGTATTAATTGGAAATTAATCCGGGTTATAAATACTAATGAGATGCGAATTGGTATTTGATTATGTGCATATATGATTATATATGTATTTGGTACTATGAAAATTTGTCGTGAGATTTATATACGGCATTTTAGAAATTTTGTTGAGACGCGTGGGACCGCCGCGTCACGGTATAATATTTTGATAATAAAAAGTGAATAAAAAATCTATAATTCGTATGGTCGTTTTGAGTGCGTCAACGCGTCCGGAAGGGTCGAGATAGTCAGAAAACACTAGCCGGGGCTATAGTTTGGGTCCCGGGGTATTTTTAGGCCATACCGGCAACTTAAAGGGTATTTTGGTAATTTTACATTTTGAGGAATTAAAAGTGACGAAAATTGGTTAATTAAATCTGATGTGGATTAAACCCATTAAGCCCATTAACCAACCCATATTAACCTAGAAGGCTACGTAGGTTGTCATTTAGGTTTTCTAGGTTTCCCCAAATCAAACCCTAGCCACCTTAAGCCACCATTAGAGAGGAAGCTTGGAGAGAAGAAATTCTGCAGCAAATCAACACCAAATCCGGAATCAAACCAAGGAAAGTGATTTAAATTACATTCCTTATGCAGTGAATGCTTTTTCCATGTTAGAAATATTGTTAATCAAGCTTATATAAGAGTTAAAAGAAAACCCATGAAATTGGAAGATTGTTGTTTAATTTTGGGATAGGTTTGCATGTAGAAACATTGTTTGAAGATTTAATTCGGAGATTTCATATCTATGTGATGTATGAACGGATTAAAATCTGGGAAATATTGATGAGAAGAACCTAGGGTTTATGTTCTTGAAGAAAATTGGGAATTGATGTAGAAATTTGTGATTTGATGATGTTTAGAAGGTATTAAACCCTTTAATGATGTTAGTATAGCACCTTAACATGTTTGAGGATGATTAGAGAACTCTATATATTGTTGGAACAAATTTTAGAAGAGGTTTGAGGAGTAAAAATGGATGAAAAACGAATTGGGGAAATTCTGGGCCGAAACTGGTAGCTCGTTAGAAGCAGCCCCCAGGTCGTTCGAACGAACTCGTTCGAACGAGCTTCTAACGAGTTGACCAGTCATTGCTAACGAGTGGGGATTTCGTTCGATATCTCGTTCGAACGAGATATCGTTAGAAGGGACAGTTCGTTCGAATGAACTGGATCTCGTTCGAACAACCTCGTTCGAACGAGACTTCTAACGACCTGACAGTCCAAGCTCGTTCGAAGTCTCGTCCGAACGAGACTTCCAACGAGTTGACAGTTTGGTCCTTTTTGGACTGTTTTGATTTTTGGAGTCCCGTAAACTTGTTCGAGGATATAGATGACCTTCCTTTATAGATGTGAGGTTAGATTTGGGACTTTTGGGCAATTATGAGAAGTAAATTATATACGAGAGTTGTATTACATGGACGGTTTGGGATGAGACGTGAGTGTCTATTACGACGTGAGAAATTATAGCGCGTACAATTACAAACTGGAATAGTACGAATTGTGATAATTATAGTTAGTACGAGAATGCGATATGTACTACGATTAAAATACGGTATTAATACGACGTGTATTTACTTAGTATTGGTATATGGATTGTTTGTATGACATACCTACCATACTTGCTATCACGGGAGGTTGCGTTCGCTTAGGACCCTCTAATCTTTGTGTGCCTACGGGGGGGATATAGACTGGTACATTGATGAACATAGGTCATAGAAGGACTTATTGTGATATTAATAAGTCTGCATGATCATGGGAGCGTAGGTATGTGCGTGACCCATGTGATGGTGACTGTGTTCGCCTCCATTATTTGTGATTTTGTTATCGGTAAACTATTCCTGAGAGATTCGGAATATGTAATCCTTATGTACGTGATGTACCGGGATGGATAGCAGAGTATGTGTGCACTACAGCTTAGATTGCGGGGTGCTTGTATTGTATATTTATGAGATGAATAATATACATTATATTAATGGGAATCCTCATGTTAATGTTGTAATTGTATTACGGTATTGTTTCGAAATATATAAGGAGTTAACTGATACTTATATATATGGCATATTTAGTAACTGAGTTTACGTTAAATCCCTATTTAATTACGAGCGTTATTATGTTATGGGACCAAGTATAATGGGTAGAACCTTTGGCAGTCTAACTAGTTATGTTGTCAGTTAGCTAGTAGTATGGGTCGATATAGATGGGTACTTACGTTAGGAGTGCACAGTTAGACGAGAGGTGAGAATATCATGCGAGTGTACGTCCTAACATGTACTTTGCATTTAATGTTTTAAATGTTTTTAAAGCACTTGCAGGTTTTTAAAATATAACTCCACATTCGGGCTCTGACCCGTTTGCTTTTCAAATCTTTTTCTTGTAAAACCATTTTAGGTGCCCAGCCACAGGGACACCAAGCATAGGATACTCATTCAGGTGACGAGCTGTAGCTGCTTGTGGAAGCTACAGGGATTTGCTTGTAGACGCTTCTATCTTTTGGATTCCAGAGTCACTATCTATCAGTTGTAGGGCATGTTGCCCATTCCTATTTAGAGCATCTTTTACATTTCAGTTTTTCGACCTTAGCATGTATTGTTTCAGTTTATTTATTTCAGTTATGGGATTGTAGTGAGGAGTTTTCCTCCAGACTTTATTTACTCTATTGTGATGGTTATTCGTTTTACTTCAGTATGGTGAATGGTGTTATTTATTTCTTTACACTTGTTGCATGTTAATCAGACTTAAATTAAAATTTGGCAACTTGCTTTTTAAATACTAGGTGGTTAGTAAAAATAAAATGTTTTCGACAGTGATGCTATTAACTGAGCCAACTTGGCATTTTGAATTAATTTTATAAAGGAGTAGCTACCCGGTATTTAATTAGTCGGGGTGTCACACTCTAGTTCTATCATCATTCTTCCTTTCACCTCTGCGATCTACATATTTTGATAAATTTCCTCTTCGGATGAGCGTTTCAATCTCGTTCTGAAGGGCTATGCAATTTTTGGTCGTATGGCCATGATCTTTATGGAACTCGCAATATTTGGCCCTATTCCTCAATTCAGGATTCGTCCTCAGTTTATCTGGCCACTTAATTTCTTCGTTATTCTTGATTTCTTCCAAAACATGATTAATACCCATTTTCAATGGAGTATAATTATCGTATTTCTTCAGGACTTCCCATGACGTCCTATTATTCTTGGAATGTTTGTCACCACCATTACCTTTTTGCTCTTTCTTCTTAGATTTGTCAACTTCCACCTTGGTTTCTTTATCCATATTCTTCTTCGCAGCCATAGCCTCCTCGGCATTCATGATTTTAGCCGCTTTTGCCATCAACTCCGACATAGTTTTAGGTGGATCTTTGGGCAAAGTATAGTATAACTTGTTAGGCAGAAATCCACTCATCAAAGCCGTGATCGCTGTCTTTTCTTCGTAGTCTATGACTTCCAACTTCTCGTTATTGAAACGAGCTATGTAATCTCTAGTACTCTCACCTGGTTTTTGTCTAACACTTAACAAGTGCGCTACTCGCTTTACCGGTTTTGCTCCAAAATAAAAGTTGCCAATGAATAACTCGGCTAACTGAATAAAAGTCGAAATCTTACCCCGAGGAAGATTGTTGTACCATATCTGTGCAGACCCGGTAAGAGTTCTCGAGAATGCTCTACATCTCATCTCGTCGGGGACGGCATATATGTCGGCAGCAGCTTGGTATTGTTCTATATGAAGAACAGGATCTGTCTTTCCATCATACTTAGGGGTCACTACAGGTGCTTTGAATTTCGATGGTGTAGGAAAATTCACAATGGCCTGCACAAAAGGTGTTCCTTGAACAAAAGTTCTCTGTAAGGGATTCCTTTCTTTAGCCATTTCTTCAAGTCTATCCTCCAATCGCTGAATGGAACCCTTCCATGCTTCATTTCATTCCTCGGGCTGCTTAGTCCGAACAATTGATTGCTCTGACGTAGCTTCCTGAGATCTATCTCGACGAGTAGCTGGTCTTGATTGTGCTGATCCTTCTCTCAAACCTGATGGTGGTCGAAAGCTTCTCGATGGGGCTCTAGGTGGGCTCATATTTCTCCTTGGTCCTAACCGACTGAAAGGAGATGCCCTGCTTAATCTTTCTAAGGCGCTAGTTCTCTCCGGAGAGAGGGTGATATGTTGATCTGTATCCGTAGCCCGTATCGATGAAGTTCGCCCAGGTTGATAAGAAAAATCATTACATTCTTCATTACGATATGACTCAGTACGCCTGGATCGTGATTGCCCACGATCACTCCTTTGCCTTGAATGGGTAGGTGCACCGCCGTGAAGAGTTTGAATGAGTTGCCTCATTGTCTCTTGCATGGAGGTTTGTCCTTCAGCCAGATTCGTCATAATTCCAGCCAGATCTGGAGGTGCAGATGGATTTGAAGGATTTCCAGTATTTCCAGCGTTTCGATTACTGGATTCCGGATTATCTGCCATTGATAAATGATTTTTGGTGAAAAATGATAGCAACAGTCAATTCCCACAGACGACGCCAATCTGTTGATGTAAAAACTAGATTGCTCTAATAATTTAATCACAGATAAATAAATAAAACAGAATATTTTTAAAGTGGTTCAGCCTTATGTAAATGGCCTACGTCCATTGTTATGTTATTGCTGAGTGTTTGGGAATTCTCGATTACAAGTTCAGTCAAGAAATTCTCGTCCCTTTGAATGAGGGTGATACAAGGTATTTATAGCCCTTAGGTTGTACATGAATGGGTTGATACATTAAATGATATACATATGAAAGGGTAATACATTTAATGCAGCGTGTGCGTCAAGATGATAAACATTCAATGAATGGTTGAACTGTTGATATTCTGGCAATTAATACTACGACCGAGATGCAGCTCGGACCGCCTTAGTTGCTCGTTGCTCAGGAATTCCTCGGAGCGCTAGAGTACCTCGGAGTGCTGGAGTTCCTCGGTGTATCCTCGTTGCTCGGAGAGAACATGAGTTGGTCGGGGAAATGAACTTCCTCGTTGTTATTGTACCACGTAGATTGACAAGTGTCTTCATATGATTCGTCCACATCAGCATATTAATTTTGGTATCAACATCCGTGATTACACATTGTTAGGTAAAACTATTAGTTGGCTCCATTATAACAAGCATGTATTAAATGCCTGGATGATGTCAGCACATTTATTGCACATGCACATTGAGGAGATACATAAATATTCTCTCCCATGTGCAAATAACTAATTCACGATTATTCTCTCACCTAGTATGTAAAGTGTGCACTCACCTAGTCTATAAAGGTGAGCCACGTGGCACTCTATTTTCTCTCTCCTCTAACTTCCTATAAATAGCGCACATAACCCCCATTTAGGGGATTTCAAGATTTTACTTACTGTTATGTTGTTGGATTTTGGAGAGAGTTTTAGAGCTTCTACTTTGTACTCATCCATGTCTTTTCCCTAGTAATCTAATACAAACAACACTACTCTTATGGACATAGGCACCATTTCGAATCGAACCACATTAATTCAGTTATATCTCCCTTTCTCTCATTTCTTTACTATTTTGTCTAGTTTGTATTTCAATAATTAGATCTCTTATATGTTATCTGTTGTTAATTAATACACATTAGCTAAGATAATCAGTTTATGATATCAAGGATACCCAAATTTAGTGAACCAGTGAATTGCTAGCCAATTTGTTTAGGTTTTACGGGGTTATAACTTTTTTAAAATAAATGTCTAAAAACTAAAAAAGTAACATGGAAAGAATGGGGTTCGATCCTGTATACCGGTTGGTCTGGGAGATTTGCATGGAATCCTATAGAGCTTGGATAAGAGTCAGGACGTTATGTAAGAGAACATTAAGAAGTTAACACATAACATCTTTTCGGATAAAAAATTCTAGAACTCAATCTAGTCACCCTCGTGGTTGGGGAAAACTCAGACATAAGGCATAACATTCCACCTCTGGCCCTATATAAGGACATGAGGCAAGTGTACCATGATCGGGAATTGGATAATCCTAAGAGGTTGGATTTGGGTTCACAAGGATAAGGAATAATGTCTAAAAGGATATAATCCATTTGGATTTACTGATCCTACAAGTCAGCTGGAGCAACGTCCACCATCCGATCAGCTAGGTATGACAATGATAAAACTTATGAAATTGAGTGTCCTAATACATATTAGAGAGGCACAACAGAGTTTCAACTTTTGATCGATTACACCACGAGTTGCATGAGAACATCCGTTCAGAGAACCTAAAGATCCTAAAAAGTGCAGAGAAGATTCCTAGAGATTTGAGACAAGGAGGGTTGAGTGCTTGGTCAGGTCCAAGAAGAGAGTTTGAGGGTTATCCAGATCTGAGCACACTTTAAGGAAAAAGGAAAGCTCGACTGAGAGTTGCAGACAAATCGAGAATGTTATTAAAGTCGATGAATATGAGAAGGAAACTCCCTAGAAAAATTTAATTAGATGCTTGAAAGATCATCTAGGTGATCTGATAAAAATAAATAACCCTTTTATAAAGGGATTATGTTCAAGAGCCTCATTTCACGATGCCAGTAGTATGTTATTGAATAACTGATAAGTTTAATCCTCCTATTATCACTCCCAAATATGATGGAAAATCTGATCCAACACTATAAGTAGTGAGTATCAAGATGCCTCTAACTGTTACTCCAACCCAGACGAGATGTGGTGTAGGGATTTCCCCAATACTCTCCCTATGTCACCCAAGTTTGGTATAATGGCCTCCTCATGGGACATATATCTAACTTCAAGAAGATAGATAACCTATTTGTTAATAATTTTTCTTTGGAACTAAGGCGATACAAAAAGGTCGAATGATAAGTGAGTACATCACCAGGTTCAACATAGAGAGATTGGAGGTGATAGGCAATAACAAGAAAATTGTAATTGCTTTCATTATGAGTGGTCTGCTATTGGGAAATCTCTATCGGGCCCTAAAAAAAGAACCGTAGAACACAATGTTTGAGATTTTGGCTAAGGAGGGGAAGATAATGAATGCTAAGGAGGCAACGATAGTGAATAAGTCCCGTCATGCAAAATCCATTACTCATAAAATCTTGGACAGGAAAGAGAAGTCCAAAGAGTCCAAAATTTTAATGTCAAATAATGAAAAAAGATTTGGCAAATATACATTGCACACTGTGGGCATTCATGACATTCTCGAAGAGAATCGAGGAAGTTAAAACCTTAAGTGGGCGAGAAAGTTGAAGTCACCTTTAGGTATAGGATAAAAAAAATACTGTGAGTTCCACAAGGACCATGACCGCACTACTGAAAACTTCTTGGCCTTGAAAAATGAAATTAAGGTTTTGATTCGAAGAGGCAAATTGATGAAATACATGGATACGTCTCGTCGAGCAGATGAAACCAGAGACAATTAGAAACCTAAGAGACCATTAAAGTCTCCTTAGAAGGATAAAGATGATAAGAAGCGAGGCCAAAATGACAAACCAAATAATGAAAGGATATACTATAGAAGCCTAAGGATCGAGTAGATAAAGTTAGCATTATTTCCTTTGGGTGTCGTTTCATTATTAGATGGGATTCCAGTGGGAAAGATGTACTAACTAAGAGGAAGACGTACCTAAACAAGGCAAAATCTTAAGCACACGTAAGAAAAGTGAGCATGAACGGAGTGTTGCATCCATGTCCAGGTAAGGTAAACAAAGATTTGTAAACAATTGGTTTTAGTATGAATTTTTTTAATGGGTTATTGTATTCACATAATAACCCTTTGGTTGTGACCATGATAGTCCATGAGAGATCGATCACCAGGATCTTTGTTGACAACAGTAGCTCCACAGATGTACTATTTTATGAATGTTCCAAGAGAGTGAAGTTGGCAGACAAAGAGGTGTAGGTGTGCCACCACCCACTTATTGGTTTCTTAAGGGAGGTAGTTTAAACCTTGGGAATAATTGATCTTGAAGTCAATATTGAGACATGGCTGACCTATCGAATTGAGATTATTCCCTTATTCATCTTAGATAAGTACATGGCATTTTTTACAATATTATCTTTGATAGGGTTAGTTTGAATAAATTTGAGGAACTCTCCTCCACTATTCTGTAAGGCTTTTAGTTACCGATGAGCTGCAGAGTGGGGTAGTGAAAGGAAACCAGGTAAGGAGAATTCTGCTTTACGTTTGTAGAACAAGTGGAATAAAATGAGTTGGCCTAAACTTATCAAATTGATACATTATATTCTAAGGATGAAGATACATTGGTCATGAGTGATGTGGTAGAATAAATTGAGATAATTGTGCTGAACGAGGGGCATCCAGAAAAGACAGTCCAAATCGGCTCGTCTCTAGATCCAACTAAGAAGAATGAAGTAGAAGATTTTTTAGGCAGAAGAAGAGTGTTCTCTTGAAGACATGAAGGCATTACCAAAATATATATATAGTTGTCGTCTTCCATGAACTCAATATTGTAAAGGATGCAAAGCCCATCAAGAACCTTTATCTGTTTTTAGTATAAAAGAATATGGCTATTCAGGAAAAAGTAGAAAAATTAAAGAAAGACACATTTATTAAAGACATGAAGTATCTAGATCAGCTCTCTAATGTTGTGATGGTACCAAAGAAGAATGATAAATAACACATGTATGTTAATTTCACTAACATCAATAGAACCTTCCCAAAATATCACTATTCACTGCCCCGAATCGATTAGCTGGTAGACATTGCTAGTGGGTATGGGCTTCTCAACTTCATGAATATAAAGTGTAAAATTGGAAAAAAAAACTCATTCATCACCGGTCGAGGCAAGTTTTTCAACAACATTAAGCCTTTCAGGTTTAATAAAAACCTCATTCATCAAATACTCGTAAAAAAAGTCTTCGAAGAGAGTATTGGAAAGATAATAGAAGTTTATACAGATGACATGCTGACTAAGAGATGGAAAATAGATGATCACATTCGTGATCGTGGCTAAATATTTGATGAGCTGGAGAAATACCATATGAAATTAAATCTTGCAAAATTCATTATTCCATTAAGATCAGGAAAGTTCCTCAAATTCATTGTTAATCACAGGGGCATAAAGAACCACCCTAAAAATATCCATAATGAAGCCTCTAAGGAGAAGGAAAGAGATTATAAGTTTGAATGGTCGAGTAAATTCCCTAAACACATTTGTCCAAAGGGAAATGATAAGAGTTTTAAATTCTTTAAGGTTCTCATATTGACCATTGAATGGAATGATAAATGCGAGAAAGGCTTTTTGGATTTAAAGAAGTAGCTTGGATCCAAGCCTCTATCATCTAGGCCAAACTTAGGTGAGAGTTTATGCATGCACCATACTGTGTCTGAATCTAAAGTGAGCTCATCACTGATGAGATCAAAAGATAGATGGCAAAAACCAGTATATTACACAAGCAAGGTTTACCATGGAGTAGAAATCTAGTACTCGAGGTTGGAAAAGCTGACATTAGCATTGATTAAGGCCTCCAAGATAATTAAGCTTAGGAACTTACCACATATGCCTTGTGATGGGAAAGTGTCCACAAAACATTGGGACCTAAGCTCCTGAGATACTCAAAATTAGGGTTGTACCCATTGTAGTCGAGGACATCCAAGGCATTGCCCATACAATGAATAATATACCGTGGGCCTTTTTTTTGGCTCATCGAGATGGATAGGAGTTGTGGTATCAAACTTATATTCCTCTCAAATCACATATTAGTTGTTTATCTCAATTTCCCTTGCCAACCAATGAGCTAAATCCACGTCGATCATCACATTAGTTAGCCCAGACCTTATCGGCCTTAACTCTTACAATATGCGGTGCTTTAAACCATGTTTGATTTCGTAAGTCTCCTTTAAAAAACATTTATTAGTAACATGTGGATTAGTGGTACCAAAGGGATTAACAATGCCTTTCCCTTTATTTTTTTCTTCCTCATCAACCTTCTTCTTAGCCTCATTACCCACCTTCTTCTTGGCTTCGACCTCATCTCATTTTTTGGCTTTCTCCTTCTTAACCCTCTCATTCTTGATGTTTTTCTGAAGAATACGATCAATATCTTGATGATCAATTTGTTTAGGTGTCATTCCAAAATAAGGTTTATCATAAAAAAACTAAAATTGATGATGTAGAAGTTTAATGGAAAGCTAAAAGATTAGTGAAACTACAATTCAAAGGAGGGACGACTAATCCTTTGAGAAAATTTTCTTACCTTCTTTAACGTCTTGACCAACTTCAACTTCCACCTCAGTTATAGATAGAACTTGGGTTGCCACTTATACTTGAGCCAACTCTAAAGGTATTTAATACTTAAATGCCATAAATTTATCCATAGTGAACACATCCTCAAAAATAGGAGGATCAATAACACATACCTTCTTTACCAAGTTCCTCAAGGTAGGGGATAGTTTGGGAGAAACTTTCCCTGTATAGGAGAAAATAAAAGTTAGTCATTAGATCAACTAGAGGATAATAGAAAAAAGAGTAAAGATTTATAAAAAATTTATTCTTCCCACACCGTTCACGAGGAAAGCTGACATTGCTGTCCCTTTCGTTTGGGACGAACTCCCAGTTCCCCTTCCAAGACATAAATTTTTGTTTCCATTTATGATTAGTTGTTTGGGATGCCTTAACCTGTAACATCCGTTCTCACAACTTTGATCGTACCCATATGATTTGGTGACTTGGTATGACTAATTAGGCTCTGAGCTTGTTGAGGTGGATCATAAGTCAAATTTGGGTAATGTAGTTACCCTGACGCAACTCAATTGGAGTTTTATATCCTAGTGTCAATACATTGCATTTTTAAAGTTTTTAGAACGAGGTGAAGGTGTCGTTCGAATGAGGTTCGAACGACCTTCTAACAATTGAAAAATGATCGATTTCTCTTGATCTCTAGAATGTCGTTGCAAGCCCACATTCGAACAAGGTACACAATCATTTGAATAAATGGGTGTTTCCCATTCGAACGAGGTACATCTCAAGTCCCTTTTAAACCTAAGATTTTGCCTCATTATTACCTTTTTATATCTCTCTTTCGAACGAGAGGAGATATCGTTCGAATGAGTCCGAATGTTGTTGGAATGACTGGAATTTTTTTTAATGTTTTTACACATTTTAATGTGCTATCATAATGTGGATCGTCGTATTGGATGTTGTGTTAAGCTCATATCGGCTTGATCAAAGTGGGATAAAGGATTGATGGACAATTGGATAAAGGGTTAAGTATGGGGGCATTCGTGGGATTTAACCTTTAGGGTTTTGGGTTATTTAAGTTATGTTTGTCTCACTTAACCAAGCCCAATATGATTTGGCCTCTCTTTTTCTTGGTCTTAGAGATCCTCCTCCACTAACCACCATACACCACCCATGCACGACCACCTATCCACCCAAGAAAAAGAACATATATAATTTGACGGGTTTTTTTTATGAGACATTCAAGGATACAAACTTGTGGAGCTAGGCAACCTCTTTAAGGCCATCATTGGAGATAGGAGGTTATCATCTTCTTCTACACCTCATCAACCATTGTTAAAGCTTACTTTAAGCTGAGAAACTCAATTCTTTGCTTAAGAAATCTGTTTTTTTTTTCAAAGTATCAGGTTTGTAGTTAAAGTTTGTAAGAGTAGAAGGAATAGACGATTTAAGAAAGTTATTTCTTATGATTTTGTGAAAATGGCTTATAAATGATTTCTAGGGTTTTGGAAAAATGATATATTTCAAGAAATCTTGATATTTAAACATTTTATGAAATAAAACGTGGAAATAGTATTTATTAAGCAAATGCCTAAAGGATTTTTTTTTATAAAAATTGGGATTTGATAAAATTAGACATTTATTCTAGTTTCGGAGGAAGAAAAAGTCTTTGGTCTTAAAAAGCATGTTTATGTAAATGGTAATAAATTTATAGAATAAATCATGTGTAAAACTAATTCTTATGGATTTTTAGACTAAAAATCTACCTTCTCATGTATATAAACTTATGGTATTTTGATGATGAGGATATAGACAAGCTTAATGAAGGCTTTAATGGGTTTAAACATGAAATAAAGAAAATAAAATTTCATTCCTTAAAGTGTGTTAGAAAGTGTAGAAAATGTGGTAAATGGATATTTCAAGACTACATGTGAAGATAAAGGAAAAATGTTATTTTCTTGTAAAGTAGTCTCCAAAATGCCGAAAGGGCATTCTTAGTAAAGAAAGTAATGAAATAAAGAGATTCCAACTTGGAAAGTGTGTTAAATCCAAAGTGTAAAATGAGTGTTAATAAGTAAAAACATTTGAGGAGTTGGCATGTATAACTTAGTAATGTTTTGGGGAAAATTACACTTTTGAAAATGGGGGAAATGCAAATTTGGAAATAAATGAATAAAATGGTATTTTTTCATAAAAAGGGAACATTTTTATGAAATAAAAATAGGAGAAATGGTGTTACACAAATAGACCTTAAGGAAAGTGATTTGGGGATAAAATCATCGCAAGTGTGTAAAGGATAAAAAATGGTGATTTTTAAAGTGTAACATAAGATGGGGTGAAGTCCCTGGTTTTGGCTTCCATCGATAAAAAGTGGAATAATGTGGACATTTGATAAATGTTAAAACATATCAATATGGATTCAGATGAGACCGATACAGAATTAATAAGGGCCCAGAGTTCTAGGATGAAAGACCCAGAAACACTAGCCAGAGCATATGGTTGCATAGCGGGATGTGTGGAGACTGTTAAAGTATGTAGTTATTTAGAGGATTTTGAGAAAAAAGATGACAAAAAGTGGAACATGTCAAGAAATTATTTGTGTGGAGAATATATGAAATAACAACCTAATTTGAATGAACTTAATACATGTTTGGGTTGTAAGATAATGTGGATAAGTAATGCGATAAATCATCTAATGTCCATGAAGTAAACTAAATGAAAAAGTGAATTGATTAAACGGATAATTAAGCAACTTAATAAATGTTTAAACCATAAGTAACACAAGAGTGCGTTTATGAAAGGTTTTCAATGAAAAATAATTATTTTCTAACACGATGCTTATCTGTGTTGAAAGGTGATTTCCAAGGAAAATATAAGGTAAATTTAGTGTGAGTAAAAGGGTAATTTCAGTGCAAGGAGTGTCTTCCCTAAATAAAAAGGTATATGTTTAATTATGCGGGTGTGTTAAATCACGGAATAAAAATGAAGTAAAGTAAAAAGTGGTTCTTTCATCAGATTATGGTAAATTAATTGGAATATATAATGCATTGGAATAAAATGGTTTCATGCATTGATACAAATATAAGTACAAAGTAGTTTTATGTGGACATAGATAAACATGTTAGAGTCTTTTTTTGGACATTCGATTATATATTGCATTGTTAAAAAAAATTCACTAGAAATCCGTCTCATTTCCTCTTTGTTATGACATGTTGTATGAGATTCCGTATTTTTGAGAGCGTTACTCAGGTAAGTATTATTTTTGATTTTATGTTAGTACCTCTTTGCTTGGATTACAAGGTCACTTCCCACGGGCCCCTCACGTAGTTTGATTTAAATTAGAATCGTATGCTAAACAAGTGAAATATTAATTAAAAAAAACTAGACTAGTAACATTACTTAGGCCGTCTCATGGCACTTGACAACTAATGTCCGGGTCCGACCGAGTTGACCTTAAGTAACCCATAAATTCGGGTCGAGGAGTTAGAAATGGTATTAGAGCTCCAGGTTCAAGGTTCCTTTTGGGAGTGACGTGGTGAGGTCGATAGTGGATCTTTCAGCATCGGTGTTAATTTTAGGCCGGGCATTCTAGATAGGTGATGGTTTCGATTTGTGTTCTCTACGATAGAGATGAGGAGAATATCACGACGTATAATGTGTGGATAAGTAGCATATGGCCAAGTTATATGCAATTAATAACTTCCGCACTTCTGATTTAGGCATGTTAGTAAATTGCGAGTGTCCATGTAGGCAATTAATGTTGACATTGGGGTCTCCACTGTGAGGTTCCTTGATGTCATCCCTTGATAATGTGAGATGATTAGTAAGATGTTAATAAAGATGAATAACGTCCATTGAATTAGAGACATATGTCATTTAAAGTCAACTATGGAGGATAGGGGACTAAATTCTCATGTCTAAGGGATATTGATTTTGTGATAAAGACGCATTAAGTTCCTTAGTTAGGTAAGTATGTGTAGTTAATAGTGACGATGTGATTAGACGAACCTGATCCTTGGGGTAATGTCAACTCGTAAGCATTTGACAATTTGATGGGCATATACACTTATGTCGATCATTACTTGAGGATGTGTACTCAGTCGTAGTTGATAAGATGCTATCATTATAGGTAAGTTCCTTTGTAATTATCGATTAAAATTGTATCTCGCAAGCTAGAGGAGAGTTAGTGGCCATTAGTGGTGAGTATGTTATGTGTGTAACAATGATAGGTTGAAGTGATGTAGGAGTGAACCATACATAGGCTTCCATGACATGGTTTTAGAGAATATAATGCAATGTTTGATAAATAGGATCCCTAGTGACATCAGTAATGTGGACATACAGGCTAATAGGTTGTGTACGATGCCCTACATTATACAAGAATCCTTAGTAGTGCCAGTATGTGGTTTGATACATGGTTTATGACATCATCCATTTGGAAGAAGGTTGTTGGACCTTTATTGGATCTCGAGGAGAGAGTTATAGGTTAGACCTATGGTAGTGTATCAAATAAAAGGGAAATAAGATTCTTAACTAAATGTCATGGCACGTTCTCGCAGTCTAAATGATGACGAAATGCAAGGCGGTTTCACTGTGGGTATGATTTAAGGAAGCCATTTGAGTATCTTTCAATCTGATTGCATGCAGTATTATTAAGGAATAAAAATCGACTTATTGTGATGACTTGAGGTGTTCAGTGGTTAAAGTGAACCATATAGGGAGACTTGTAGGCTAGTATCTTTGAGAGTATCTAATGGCCACGATGCGAATATTGAGAAATTTATGAGACATACCTACAATAAGAGGATCTTAGTTGATGAAATCTCGTCAGGTTTTAATGACTTTTACATTGGTGTGTGCTTCGTATCTTTAAGGAGTCACTCAAATTCCGTGTCATGGAGTGCTAGTGTTCTAATGATGGTCGTATTAAAGGTCATGTGATGATCCCATGTTATTGGTTAAATTTTAAGGAATCAAATTATGTAGTCCTTGGTGAGGTCATCCAACTTGATATAAATAGGTGGTGTTATATCCAAAGCGAATTTGGATAGTTGTGTCATGATTGGGCATGATGCTCATTTGTCCAAAGATAACTAGCGTAGGAAGTGTAGTACTCGATTTAGATGGGTACTAGCAAATGCATTTGGTCATAGATTGATGATGTCATGATTAGAAATTTGAAAGTAGCACCCAAAAGGGACATAGAAGAATGATTAGGATATCAACATGTGTCGATAATAAAAGTTAGAATAGCCCTAACAAGGAATGGACTAGTTCTTGGCAAGTTTTGCCAAATCGGTGTGGGTTAGGATGTGTAACCCAGTATAGTAATGGCTATCCTTAGAGTGTTGATGATAATCGGTATGGGTATCACATAGATTCATTTTGGGTAGAATCTCGACATAGGCAGAGTGACAACCTTGTGTTATTAGAGGTGTAATATGATAAATGTTTCATTTAGTTGGGTACTGCCAAAGGAGACATTTGGTATATGAACATGGTATGATAAAGTATGTAGTAACCTAAATGTGTTAGGTTTATCGCTATGTCACGTTGATTAGAGTGATAGACAAAGTCAACACTGATAAAAGGGTTTACCACTCATCGATTGGGATAGTTCTTATTGGCCGAGGATAAAAGGGGAAGATGTTACTCATAATGAGGAAAGCCCAACGTGGAATTCTCAAGGGACAATAAGTTCATATGTTGATTATATCTCATGGGGATGAATGGTTCGTGATCAGATTATTCACAATGATGACTCGCACCAGGTTGTATTGCTAGGCTATGATACAATGAGGACGTCTAGGAGGAGTCATAGACTTGAAAGCGTGTTGCATAGGTTTTCATTTCGTAAACCCTAGTCTATTGCATGTGTATATGATTCCTTCATGACGGTTTTTCATTCTTTATGATCCTTTATGTTCTTTCTGTTTCAGTAGTTGAGGATTATGTTCCCTCGAGTGTGGTAGTCGTGGATTATATTATTGTGGTACGGTGATGTTTGTCTCAATAGAGTGCCCTTAGACCTTGCATGGTTAATGAAGCTTGGTAACTGAGTGTGACCTTGTCTAAAGTATCCTTTTATATTGCACAAAGTTCTGTGTATGTGTGGCTGCATGTTCATCCACACGGTTTGCTCATAGTATCCTTTTTTCCTTAAGATTATCAACCTTATGGATAAACGGACATAGAAACTAGTAGCTCTGGTTGTGAAGAGAATGATGATGATTTGAGGACATCACATAGTGTTACATCTTCAAGAAACATAGCATGGAGTTTTATTTTTCCATGATGAGTGGATTTGTGTACTTCCTAGGCGATTGTTGGATAATAGTATGCTTAGAATGACCCTAGGTTGATAGAAGGGTCCTATCGAAATATATTATCCGGATGCATGATTTGGGTCACCCCTCGATGTGAGAGAGTAGAGATGCGAGGTTAGTAGGGGACTTATGTGGTTAGGGTACCCGAGAGTTAGAGGAGACTCGGGGTTTGTAGTCCAAAGGATTAAATAATTTATTTTAATAAATGGGATGTTAGTTATGCTTCGGTTTGCACTTGGATGAGTGTCGATCAGTTAGGAGTATTGCTATGGTAGATATGTCGATATGCCTTGGGGGTCAGTGATGAAACCTTAGGCTTGATTGAGTATGACCACCAGGTAAGTGGAGACTCGAGGACTATTACACGACTTTGATGGCCAACCTAATGGGGATCATTATAATATGTTTCATGTTGAGTTCTATTGTGACTTCTCTAGTTGAAGGATATCTGATGATTTCCTCGTGGTTGGGATTTTAATAATCCATCCTTGAAAGATCCTTATGACTTAGAGCAAGGATTAATAACCCTGAGAATTTGAGAAATTGATGGATTAATAATTTTGAGGACAAAATTCCCTATAGAGGAAAGAATGTAACACCTGCTTGAGCAGCTTTGATCATACTCGTATGATTTGGTGACTTGGTATGATCAATTGGGTGTTGGGCTTGTTCAGGATGATCATAATCCAAATTTGGGAAACACAGTGGCCCCAACGCAATTGAATTGAAGTTTTATAGCCTAAAGTCAATGTGGTGGATTTTTATAGTCATTCAAACAAGATGAAGGTTTCATTTCAACAACTCATTTGAAAGAGTTCCAAACGACCTTCTAACGACTCAAAAGTGATTAATTTCCCTCGCTCCCTAAAATCTTATTGGAAAACCCATGTTCGAATGAGGTACATAGTCATTCAAACTAATGGGTGTTTCCCTTTTGAACGAGGTACATATCATGTCCCTTTTAACCCTACAATTTTGTCTTGTTAGTGCCTCGTTAGATCTCTTGTTCGAACGAGAGGGGATCTTGTTCGAATGAGGCCTAATGCCATTTGAACGACCGGGCAAAATTTTGAAAATTATGCACATTTTAATGTGTTGTCATAATGTGGATCATTGAAACATGTCGAGTTCTCAGCGACTCATATCAAAATGTGGGATCAAGGCTTAATGGATCATTAGATAAAGGGTTAAGTTAGGGGGCATTTGTGGAATTCAACCCTTAGGGTTTTGGGGGTATTTAAGTGATGTTTAGCACACTTACTCAAACCAAATCAGATTTGGACTCTCTCTTTAGGTATTAGAGCTCCTTCTCCACCAACCACCACAAACCACCCTAGCAACACCATCCCTCCACCCAAAACAACCAAATATTAACCATCTTCTTCCATATTTAAGCATATAAAACCCAAATACACCACACGTTCAAGCAAGATGGGTTTTAATGGAGATGTTGTTGGGGAATTTTGGAGAAGAAGAAGAACAACAACAAAGTATGGAGTTTGAAGGGGTTTTCATGGGACATTCAAGGAGATAAGATTATGGAGCTAAGAAACCTATTTAAGGCCACCTTATGAGGCGGGAGGTTGCCATCTTATTCCACACTTTATCTGCAATTGTTGAAGATTCATATGAGGTGGAAAACACTACACTTAGCTTTAGAACCCTATTTTCCATAGTATTGGTCTTGTAGTTAGAGTTTGTTAGAGTTGAAGGCATCTATGATTTAAGAAGGTTATTTCTTATGGTTTTGTGTTAATGTCTTATAAGTGATTTAAAAAGTTTTGGAGAAATGATATACTACAATAAATCTTGGTATTTAAACATTTTATCTCATAAAAGGTGGAAATAATATTTATTGAGGAAAAGTCAAAAGGATTTCTTGTAAAAATTGGAATTTTGTAAAATTAGACATTTATTCTAGTTTTGGAGGAATAAAAATGTCTTTGTTCTTGAAAATATTGGTTATGCAAATGTTATGAAATTTCTAGAATAAATCATGTGTAAAACTCATTCTTTTGCATTTATAGACTTAGAATCCACTTTATCGTGTATATATACTTGTAGTATTTTGATGACGAGCATATAAAACATTTTAATGAAGGATTTATTGGGTCAAACATGAAATACAAAAAAATAAGAAATTTCTTTCCTTAAAGTGTGTTAAAATTTTTAGAAAATGTGGTAAGTGGATATTTCAAGACTACATGTTAAAATAAAGGAAAAATGATTTTTTCTCGTAAAGTGTTCTCCAAAATGCCAAAAGGGTATTCTTAGTGAAGAAAGTAATGAAATAAAGATAGTCCAACTTGAAAAGGGTGTTAACTCAAAAGTTTGAAACAAGAGTTAATAAGTAAAAATATTTTAGGAGTTTATATGTAGAACTTAGTAATGTTTTGGAAAAAATAACACTTGTGAAAATGGAACAAGGTGAAAGTGTGGAAATAAATGGACAAAATGGTAATTTCATATAAAGTGGAAAATCTTTACGAAATAAAAATGTGGAAAATGGTGTAAAACAAATATTCTTGAAGAAAGTGATATTGGGATAAAATCAACGTGAGTGTGTAAAGGACAAAATATGGTGATTTTTAATGTGTAACACAAGGTGGGGTGAAGTCCTTAGGTTTTAGCTTCAAACGGTAAAAAGTGGAATAATGTGGACATTTTATGAATGTTAAAACAAATTAATATGGACTTGGATGAGACCGATACAGAATTAAGAAGGGCTCGTAGCCCTCGGCTAAAGGACCAAAAAACACTGGCTAGAGCATACAGTAATTAAGAAACCTAAAGAGGTTTAACCTATAAGTAACCCAAGAGTGTACTTATAAAAGGTTTTCAATGAAGAATAAGTATTTTTTGACATAGTTCTTGCGTGTGTAGAAAGGTGATATTGAAAAAAAAAACTAAGGAAAATTTGGTGTGAGTCGAAGTGTAATTTCAGTGAAAGAAGTGTCTTTCCCTAAATAAAAAGGTATTTTTTTAAAGTACATAAACGGGTGTTTTAAATCAAGAATAAATGTAAAGTCAAGTAAAAAGGGGTTCTTTAATAAGATTATGGTGAATTAATCAGAATATGTAACGCCTTGGAATAAAAAGGTTTCATCCATTGATATAGATATATGTACGAAGTAGTTTCATGTGATCTTAGATAAACGTGTCAAAGTCTCCTTTTTGACATTCGATTATATATTTCATTATTGTATTTATCATTGGGAATTCGGTTCATTCCATCCTATTTATTACGACAGGTTGTATGCAGTTCCGTATTTTTATAGCATTACTTAGGTAAGTATTCTTTTTTTTTTTTACATTAGTTTCTCTGTATGCTTGAATTTCAGGGATGCTTGCCATGGGTCCCTGACTTAGTTTGATTTAAATTTGAATTTCTTTCTAAACAAGTGAAATATTATTTAAGTGAACTTAGACTAACAATGTTATTTAGGTTGTCTCATCACACTTTAAAACCAATGTTCGGGTCAGTCTAGCTTGACCATGGGTAACCCATAAATTTGGGTTGGGGCATTACATCACCAGGTTTTAATTTGATTTCCTAGGGAGAAATAGTAACATCTTAAGCCCTTAAAATTATCTTTTATTCCACATATGAATCTGAAGACCTCCTCAGTTATATAATATCCATAATGCTCCCTTTAGAAGACCATCAACTCTAAGATTGCCATGTATGCATTATGCATAATTGGGTTGGAACTACTCCAAATCCATTTAAAATTACTCTTATGATTAGACGGATAGGGAGGAAGACACCAACCCTCAGGGCCCATACGAGGAAGAAAATATCATTGACTCATCATCGATCGTAGACTATTTCCTCAGGGTCAGGGAGCCAACACATTATGCCTAGGGGAATGTTGTAAAAACCCTCAAACTTAGAGATCTCATCCTCAGAAATATCGCAAGTATAATGCTGAGCCTCTTTGGGAAAAACATCATTGGAACTTTCAGAACCATACTTGAAGATCTATAGGGAGACCCAGATGCCATCGCCTCTTCATCAGATGTTCCAAGGTCAATAAGAGATACTTTAGAGGCCATGTCAGTGTAATTATTAGCCCCTAATTAACAATTAACACCATCAAAGTTGATAGACCTGTAATACCCTGTATTTTTATAGCTTTTAAATTTAGGGATTTATTAAACTTAATTGAGATAAATTATTTTAATATTAATCCCAAAATTTGTTTTAAATGTCACTAGCGTGACGAGAGTTAGTAATTATTGGAAAATTGTTGATTTGTTAAATATTACTTATTGAGTAGAGTAATATGTATAATCAAATTTATTAAATTATCATAAGTGTATAATTTGATAATTATGGAAATTAAATCGGGACTCGCTTGTGTCGTGTCGGGATTAACTTATTATTATTAAAAGTGAATGAACTATAAGTCACACCTATGGTCATTTCAAGTGCGCCAATGTGTCCGGAAGGGCCGAGATAGTCAAAATAATGTACCCGGGGGTTTAGTTTGGGTCTCGGGGCATTTTTAGGCCTAATTGGCATCCCGAGAGGGTATTATGGACATTTCGTTTTTTGGGCAATTAAACCCACGAATTTCCCAAGGTTATATCACCCTTTAGTAGTTGTCCTCTAGGGTTAACAAGATAAAAATCAAAGAATGGTCATTAGAGATAAAGTGGGAAAGCTTCCCAAGCAATTGAAGGCCAAACAACTCAATTGTTTGCACCGACACCACCACCAAATAGTAGATCGCGTGACGGGGGACACAACCATACCACTTTCTTCCACAAATTAGAAACTCAATTTCCAGGCAAGTATCTATCTTGCTTTTTTTAGTTTATGTCTCAATCATGTTAGTCTAGGGTTATTTAGAGCTTGTTTCATAAAAGAAAGTATAGTTTTGAGACTTAAAATCACATGTTGTAGAATAAGTAATCATATTCTAGACATCTAAATCGCATGTAGAGGATAAAACACGAATTTTTATGGATTTAGAAGTAGGAAATCTAAAAAATAATTGCAAGAATAGAAAGAAAAAGAAAAATTAGAGTTCTTGAAGTGCATGTAAATTTTACCCATTAAATTGTTGTAATTGATGAATTGGGACATATTTTACGTAGAAAATCATGTGTTTTGGTATATAGTACTTGTAGTAACGTTTGTTGGGAGTTTGGGAATGATATATGGAGATTTGGTTGAGGTTGGAGAGGCAAACCCGTAACTGGGTTAATGCAGTTTTCGTCATAATTGCTTGATCGATCGACCCCATTTCCTCGATCGATCAACCCCTCCTGAAAAACTGCATATTCCCCTTATGTTGGTTTAATCTAATTAAAATGCATAGTAACCCTTAAGTATTATTGTTGGGGCATAATGGGATGTAAATAGGACCAGTAGGGTCTAGGTAAACTTTGTTGAGTGAGAATTTAATGTAAGATGAAATTAAGGGTTAACGGGGAATTATTCACACATATGAAATCATGCATACGTTTAATGAAACGTCGAGACTTGTAATAAAGTTAGACTAGAAGGTAAGTGAGAGTGCCTACTGAAATTATACTTAGGGATTTAGAATACTACGATAGACAAGAAGAAGGTACGGAGTAACTTATCTATATGAGAATAAAAGTGACAAATCCGTTATGCGAGATAATCAAGTGAAAATGTGCTAAGAGCGGATAATTATAATTATGGGTCATGAACGCACCTAATTTAGAAATGTGGATATTTATATATATATGTATATATATATATGACTGTGTGATTGTGCATATATTATATATCTGTATAAAAATCATACTCGAGCTACTTGCTATCATGGGGGTTTCCACGTCGGGACGGTCTTATCTCGACTGGGCCTTTATGGGGGATACTGACTCGTACCCTAGAATATACGATTCCTTGGTTCAGGCTATCTGATAGATAGTTAGACGGTCCTAAGAGATGTGAGGGTATGTGCTGACCTCTTAGTGACATGGAACTATGCTTCGCCTCCATTTTTATGTGATTTATGCTAATACAATTCGAGAGTGATTCCAAACTAGTATTTTCCTTAATATGTGTAATACGGGGACTTGATAGCAAAGTATGCCAGCACCATAGATTTTATGCGGGGTACCGAATGTATATATATATTATATGAGTGGTTAACACACACACACACACACACACACACACATATATATATATATATATATATATATATACTTAAGTATGAGAACTTTCTATTATTCATAGAAGTAGTTAAGTAATGAATAATTATTCCAATTTTATCATACGTATTTGGAAATTTTGTGACATCGCTGAATTATTCCAAATAACCTAAGGTATATGAGAAAGATTGATTTTCAGAAATTAATTATATTAGGCATAGTATATGACGGAAGGAAACCTTATGGGGAAGTAAAGTTAAATAAACTTATGGGATTAATAGTGCGGTCGGCGTGCACATTATATGAGAGGTGAGAAGTTCTCAAGAGAGTGTCACATACTAACATGGTTGTTGCATTAGTCGGTAAGCATTTTAAATACTTGCTAAACTATTTTTAAAACTATTTTACACTCGGGCTCTGACCCGTTTCCAGTTATTTCTTCTCTCTTGTATATATATATGTATCTAATACAGGTGCCCATCCACAGGGGCATCATGCTTAGGTTCTTTGGACCGAACGCGCTGCAACTTATATGGGAGTTGTAGAACGTTACTTAGACGATATCATTGTTGATTCTACTCCTACTTTTAGTTCTTATTAGTTAGGGCATGTGTCGCCCGTTTCTCTATTCATTTTGGATTTTTGTCAAAGATTTACGTTCCTTAATATTTCCATTAGTTGGTACTCTTTGGGATTTAATTACTGTCAGGATGGTTTTATTTATAGTTTAAACTGGTTTGGTTTATATGGATGAATGTAATTCCTGTGTGTTATGATCCATCTTTAGTATGTCAGAGTTCTTATATTGTTGGTTATTTAAAAAGGTTTTCATATTTGGATTTAATAAAATTGAAATAAAGTTATAAAATTGTCTTGACACTTAACATAATTATTTAGGGTGTTTAAATTGAAAATTTTATTTTGCGACAGTGATGCTAAGAATGAACCAACCGTTCACCTTGATTTTAATTTAATAAAGGACTGATCACCCGGTATTTAATTAGGCGGGGTGTCATAGGTGGTATCAGAGCATCAGGTTCTAGTGTCCTTTAGGATCTGTACGGCTTATTATGCTTCCAACGTTGCTTTATTTGATATGGAGGCTTATATTTAGGATTGTTGGTTTCTATGGTGAGATTCCTTTCTCCAGCTATAATGTGTGTATATTAGTGAATTCTAATTGCATTTGGATGTGTGCGTGTGACGAGAGATGATGGATGTTAGACGAGGGCCGTTAGACGGACATCAGGAGGCAGGTCTTAGTCGAGATTGCAAAGTATATTCGAGGATGATAACCGTAGTCGAGGTCACCCCTATTAGGAAAAGAGAGGCCAGGACTGTAAAGATGGTTAGGACGCAACCCACAAATTTCAAGTGCTACTATAGTCGAAAGTGAGGACAAATTTGACTCACCTAATGTGGTGCGCTTGTGAGGGGGTCGAAAGTTAAAAATTGAGGAGAGTCATTAACGGAAATTCTAGACATGCGGGAATTGCGTGTGTTACCCAATGAAGGTAATATATTAAAAGGCTTGGAAATATAGTGGAGTGTGGTTAACTAGAAGTGAAAATTTGGGGTAAGATTTTTCCTAACTCAACGGAGAAAAGTTACAATATTGGGAGTCAACCACCACCGTTAGTAGTGAAAATGTTGTGTCAATGAAAGGAGCTTAGGTACAGTTTAACCGCACGTTCTTTCATCAGTTGTTCATGATAAGATACATTGGTCCCGTTCGAGGTGTTCCTGCCTCCTACGGGGTCATTTGGGGGTTGGTTTGGTTTTTCACCCTTCAACGGGTTGTTTTCAAGTCTAAGTGTAATTTTTGCAAATTATCGTCATACTCTCAAACCGAGAGACCCCGGACTACGCGGTCAGTTCCTACAAGTTACATTGCTCCCGTGCGAGGTGTTCGTGCCTCCTACGAGGTCGTTTGGGGGCTAGTTTGAGTTTTCGCTCTTCAACGACTTGTTTTCAAGTGTGTAAGTGCGATTTTTGCAAATTATCGTAATACTCTCAAATCGGGAGACCCCGGACTACGCGGTTAGTTCCTACAAGTTACATTGGTCCCGTGCGAGGTGTTCGTGCCTCCTACGGGGTCGTTTGGGGTCTGGTTTGGGTTTTCACCCTCCAACGGCTTCTTTTCAAGTATAAGTGAATTGTTTGCAAATTATCATCATACTTTCAAATTAGAAGACCCGGGACTACGAGGTCAGTTCATATAAATTACATTGGTCCCGTGCGAGGTGTTCGCGCCTCCTACGGGGTCGTTTGGGGGCTGGTTTGGGTTTTCACCCTTCAACGACTTGTTTTCAAGTGTAAGTGTGATTTTTGCAAATTATCGTCATATTCATAAATCGGGAGACCCGGGACTACGCGGTCAGTTCCTACAAGTTACATTGGTCCCGTGCGAGGTGTTCTTGCCTCCTACGGGGTCGTTTGGGGGCTGGTTTGGGTTTTCAAGTCTAAGTGTGTTTTTTGCAAATTATCATCATACTCTCAATCCAGGAGACCCTGGACTACGCCGTCAGTTCCTACAATTTACATTGGTCCCGTGCGAGGTGTGCGTGCCTCCTACGAGGTCGTTTGGGGGCTGGTTTGAGTTTTCGCCCTTCAACGGCTTTTTTCAAGTCTAAGTGTGATTTTTTCAAATTATCATCATACTCTCAAACCAGGAGACCCAAGACTACGCGATCAGTTCCTACAAGTTACATTGGTCCCGTTCGAGGTGTTCGTGCCTCCAACGGGGTCGTTTGGGGGCTGGTTTGGGTTTTAACCCTTCAACGACTTATTTTCAAGTCTAAGTGTGATTTTTAAAAATTATCATCGTACTCTCAAATCGGGATACCTGGGACTACGCGGTCAGTTCCTATCAGTTACGTTGGTCCCATGCGAGGTGTTCGTGCCTACTACAGGGTCGTTTGGGGGGTGGTTTGGGTTTTCACCTTTCAACGGCTTTTTTCAAGTCTAAGTGTGATTTTAGCAAATTATCATCAGACTCTCAAACCGGGAGACCCGAGACTACGCGGTCAGCTCCTACAAGTTACATTGGTCACCTGCGAGGTGTTCGTGCCTCAGACGGGGTCATTTGGGGGCTGGTTTGGGTTTTCAACCTTCAACAGCTTCTTTTCAAGTGTAAGTGTGATTTTTGCACATTATCGTCATACTCTCAAATCGGGAGACCCGGGACTACACGGTCAATTCCTTCAAGTTACATTGGTCCCGTGCGAGGTGTTCATGCCTCCCATGGGGTCGTTTGGGGGATGGTTGGGGTTTTCACCCTTCAACGACTTATTTTTAAGTCTAACTTTGATTTGTGCAAATTATCGTCATAATATCAAACCGAGAGACCCGTGACTACGCGATCAATTCCTATAAGTTGCATTGGTCCCGTGCCAGGTGTTCGTGCCTCCTACGGGATTGTTTGGGGTTGGTTTGGGTTTTCAACCTTCAATGGCTTATTTTCAAGTCTAAGTGTGATTTTTTAAAATTATCCTCACACTCTCAAATCGAGAGACTCGGGACTACGCGGTCAGTTCCTACAAGTTACATTGCTCCCGTGCGAGATGTTCGTGCCTCCTACGAGGTCGTTTGGGGGCGGGTTTGGGTTTTCACCCTTCAACAGCTTGTTTTCAAGTCTAAGTGCAATTTTTTTAAATTATCGACATACTCTCAAATCGGGAGACCCGGGACTACGCGGTCATTTCCTACAAGTTACATTGGTCCCGTGCGAGGTGTTCGTGCCTCCTGCGGGGTCGTTTGCAACGGCTTATTTTCAAGTCTAAGTGTTATTTTTGCAAATTATCATCATATTCACAAACCGGGAGCCCCTAGACTGCGCGATCAGTTCCTATAAGTTACATTGGTCCCATGCGAGGTGTTCGTGCCTCCTACGGGGTTGTTTGGGGGCTGGTATGTGTTTTCACCCTTAAACCACTTATTTTTAAGTTTAATTGTTGATTTTTACAAATTATCATCATATTCCCAAACTGGGAGACCCAGGAATACACGGTCAGTTCCTATAAGTTACTTTGGTCCCGTGCGCGGTGTTCGTGCCTCCTACGGAGTCGTTTGGGTGCAAGTTTGGGTTTTCACCCTTCAACGGCTTGTTTTCAAGTCTAAGTGTGATTTTTGCAAATTATCAACATACTCTCAAATCGGGAGACTCGGGACTATGTGGTCAGTTCCTACAAGTTACATAAGTCCCGTGCGACGTGTTCGTGCCTCCTACGGGTTCATTTGGGGGCTGGTTTGGGTTTTCACCCTTCAACGACTTGTTTGTAAGTCTATGTGTGATTTTTGCAAATTATCATCATACTTTCAAATCGAAGACCCAGGACTAGGCGGTCAGTTCCTTCAAGTTACATTGGTCCCGTGCGAGGTGTTCGTGCCTCATATGGGGTCGTTTGGGAGTTGGTTTGAGTTTTCACCCTTCAACAGCTTGTTTTCAATTCTAAGTTTGATTTTTGCCAATTATTATCATTCTCTCAAACCGATAGATCCGGGACTACGCGATCAATTCCTATAAGTTACTTTGGTCCCGTGCGAGGTACTAGTTCCTCCTACGAGGTCGTTTGGGGGCTGGCTTGGGTTTTCACCCTCCAACGGCTTCTTTTCAAGTCTAAGTGCAATTTTTGCAAATTATCATCATACTTTCAAATTGGGAGACCCGGGACTACGGGGTCAGTTCCTACAAGTTACATTGGTCCCGTGCGAGGTGTTCGTGGCTCCTACGGGGTCGTTTGGGGGCTGGTTTAGGTTTTCACCCTTCAATGACTTGTTTTCAAGTCTAAGTGTGATTTTCGCAAATTATCATCATATTCACAAATCGGTAGACCCGGGACTATGCGGTCAGTTCCTATAAGTTACATTAGTCCCGTGCGAGGTGTTCGTGCCTCTTACGGGGACGTTTGGGAGCTGCTTTGGGTTTTCACCCTTCAACGTCTTATTTTCAAGTCTAAGTGCACTTTTTGCAAATTATGATCATACACTAAAACCGAAAGACCCCGGACTACGCGGTCAATTCCTACCAATTACATTGGTCCTGTGAGAGGTGTTCGTTCCTCTTACGAGGTCGTTTGGGGGTTGGTTTGAGTTTTCGCCCTTCAACGACTTTTTTTCAAGTCTAAGTGCGATTTTCGCAAATTATCGTCATACTCTTATATCGGGAGACCCCGAACTACGCGGTCAGTTCGTACAAGTAACATTAGTCCCGTGCGAGGTGTCCGTGCCTCCTACGGGGTCGTTTGGGGGCTGGTTTGAGTTTTCACCCTCCAACGGCTTCTTTTCAAGTCTAAGTGCAATTTTTGCAAATTATCATCATACTTTCAAATTGAGAGACCCGGGACTATGCGGTCAGTTCCTACAAGTTACATTGGTCCCGTGCGAGGTGTTCGTGCCTCCTATGGGGTCGTTTGGGGCTGGTTTAGGTTTTCACCCTTGAACGGCTTATTTTCAAGTCTAAGTGTGATTTTTACAAATTATCATCATACTCTCTAACTGGGTGACCCGAGAGTACGCGGTCAGTTCCTAAAAATTACATTGGTCCCGTGCGTAGTGTTCGTGCCTCCTACGAGGTCGTTTGGGGGCTAGTTTGAGTTTTCTCCCTTCAACGGCTTATTTTCAAGTCTAAGTGCGATTTTTGCAAATTATCATCATACTCTCAAACCGGGGGAACTCGGACTACGCGATCAGTTCCTACAACTTACATTGGTCCCGTGCAAGGTGTTCGTGCCTCCTACGGGGTCATTTGGGGGATGGTTTGGGATTCCACCCTTCAACGGCATGTTTTCAAGTCTAAGTGTGATTTTTGGCAAATTATCATCATACTCTCAAACTGAGAGACCCAGGACTACGCGGTCAGTTCCTACAAGTTACATTCGTCCTGTGCGATGTGTTCGTGCCTCCTACAGGTTCATTTGGGGGCTGGTTTGGGTTTTCACCCTTCAACGACTTATTTGTAACTATGTGTGATTTTTGCAAATTATCATCATACTCTCAAACTGGAGACCCAGGACTACGCAATCAGTTCCTGCAAGTTACATTGTTCCCGTGCGAGGTGTTCGTGCCTCCTACGGGGTCGTTTGGGAGCTGGTTTGGGTTTTCCCCCTTCAACTGCTTGTTTTCAAGTCTAAGTGTGATTTTTGCAAATTATCATCATACTCTCAAACCGAGAGACCCGAGACTACGCGGTCAGTTCCAACAAGTTACATTGATCCCGTGTGAGATGTTCGTGCCTCCTACGGGGTCGTTTGGGGGCTGGTTTGGGTTATCACCCTTCAACGGCTTGTTTTCAAGTCTAAGTGTGATTTTTGCATATTATCGTCATACGCTCAAACTGGGAGACCACGGACTACACGGTCAGTTCCTAGAAGTTACATTGGTCCCGTTCGAGGTGTTCGTTCCTCCTACGAGGTCGTTTGGGGGTTGGTTTGAGTTTTCGCCCTTCAACGGCTTATTTTCAAGTCTAAGTGCGATTTTTGCAAATTATCGTCATACTTTCAAATCGGGAGACCTCGGACTATGTGGTCAGTTCCTACAAGTTACATTAGTCCCGTGCGAGGTGTCCGTGCCTCCTATGGGGTCGTTTGGGTGTTGGTTTGGGTTTTCACCCTCCAACGACTTCTTTTCAAATCTAAGTACGATTTTTGCAAATTATCATCATACTTTCAAATCGGGAGACCCGGGACTACACGGTCAGTTCCTACAAGTTACATTGGTCCCGTGTGAGGTGCAAGTGCCTCCTATGAGGTCGTTTGGGGAATGGTTTAGGTTTTCACCCTTCAACGGCTTGTTTTCAAGTCTAAGTGTGATTTTTACAAATTATCATCATACTCTCAAACCGAGAAACCCGGGACTATGCGATCAGATCCTACAAGTTGCATTGGTCCCGTGCGAGGAGTTCGTGCCTCCTACGAGGTCGTATTGGGGCTAGTTTGAGTTTTCGCCCTTCAACGGCTTATTTTCAAGTCTAAGTGCAATTTTTGCAAATTATCATCATACTCTCAAACCGGGGGAACTCGGACTATGCGATCAGTTCCTACAAGTTACATTGGTCCCGTACGAGGTGTTCGTGCCTCCTACGGGGTCATTTGGGGGATGGTTTGTGATTTCACCCTTCAACGGCTTATTTTCAAGTCTTAGTGTGATTTTCGGCAAATTATCATCATACTCTCAAACTGAGAGACCCGGGACTACGCGGTCAGTTCCTACAAGTTACATTGGTCCTGTGCGACGTGTTCGTGCCTCCTACGGGTTCATTTGGGGGTTGGTTTTGATTTTCAGCCTTTAACGACTTGTTTGTAAGTCTATGTGTGATTTTTGCAAATTATCATCATACTCTCAAACCGGAGTCCCGGGACTACGCGATCAGTTCCTACAAGTTACATTGGTCCCGTGCGAGGCGTTCGTTCCTCCTACAAGGTCGTTTGGGGGCTGGTTTGAGTTTTCGCCCTTCAACGGCTTATTTTCAAGTCTAAGTGCGATTTTTTCAAATTATCGTCATACTCTTAAATCGGGAGACCCCGGACTACGCGGTCAGTTCGTACAAGTTACATTAGTCCCGTGCGAGGTGTCCGTGCCTCCTACGGGTTAAGTTGGGGGTTGGTTTGAGTTTTCACCCTCCAACGGCTTCTTTTCAAGTCTAAGTGCAATTTTTGCAAATTATCATCATACATTCAAATCGAGAGACCCTGGACTGCGCGGTCAGTTCCTATAGTTACATTGGCCCCGTGCGAGGAGCTCGTGCCTCCTATGGGGTTGTTTTGGGCTGGTTTTGGTTTTCACCCTTGAACGGCTTGTTTTCAAGTCTCAATGTGATTTTTGCAAATTATCGTCATACTCTCAAACCGAGAGACCCAGGACTACGCAGTTAGTTCCTACAAATTATATTGGTCCTGTGCGAGGTGTTCGTACCTCCTACGAGGTCGTTTGGGTGCTAGTTTGTGTTTTATCCCTTCAACGGCTTATTTTCAAGTCTAAGTGCGATTTTTGCAAATTATCGTCATACTCTCAAACCGGGGGAACTCGGACTACGCGATCAGTTCCTACAAGTTACATTGGTCCCGTGCAAGGTGTCCGTGCCTCTTACGGGGTCATTTGGGGGATGGTTTGGGATTTCACCCTTCAACGGCATGTTTTCAAGTCTAAGTGTGATTTTTGGCAAATTATCGTCATACTCTCAAACTGAGAGACCCTAGACTACGTGGTCAGTTCCTACAAGTTATATTGGTCCTGTGCGATGTGTTCGTACCTCCTACGGGTTCATTTGGGGGCTGGTTTGGGTTTTCACCCTTCAACGGCTTGTTTGTAACTATGTGTGATTTTTGCAAATTATCATCATACTCTCAAACCGGAGACCCAGGACTACGCAGTCAGTTCCTGGAAGTTACATTGGTCCCGTGCGAGGTGTTCGTGCCTCCTACGGGGTCGTTTGGGAGCTGGTTTGGGTTTCCCCCCTTCAATGGCTTGTTTTCAAGTCTAAGTGTGATTCTTGCAAATTATCATCATACTTTCAAACCGAGAGATCCGGGACTACGCGGTCAGTTCATACAAGTTACATTGATCCCGTGCGAGATGTTCGTTCCTCCTACGAGGTCGTTTGGGGGTTGGTTTGAGTTTTTGCCCTTCAACGACTTATTTTCAAGTCTAAGTGCGATTTTTGCAAAGTATCGTCATACTTTCAAATCGAGAGACCCCGGATTATGCAGTCAGTTGCTACAAGTTACATTAGTCCCGTGCGAGGTGTCCGTGACTCCTACGGGGTCGTTTGGGGGTTCGTTTAGGGTTTAACCCTCCAACGGCTTCTTTTCAAGTCTAAGTTTGATTTTTACAAATTATCATCATACTTCCAAATCGGGAGACCCGGGACTACACGATCAGTTCCTACAAGTTACATTGGCCCCGTGCGAGGTGTTCGTGCCTCCTATGGTGTCGTTTGGGGGTTGGTTGAGGTTTTCACCCTTGAACGGCTTGTTTTCAAGTCTAAGTGTGATTTTTACAAATTATCATCATGCTCTCAAACCAAGGGAACTTGGACTACGCGATCAGTTCCTACAAGTTACATTGGTCTCGTACGAGGTGTTCGTGCCTCCTATGGGGTCATTTGGGGGATGGTTTGGGATTTGACCCTTCAACGGCTTGTTTTCAAGTCTTAGTGTGATTTTTGGCAAATTATCATCATACTCTCAAACTGAGAGACCCGAGACTACGCGGTCAGTTCCTACAAGTTACATTGGTCCTGTGCGACGTGTTCGTGCCTCCTACGAGTTCATTTGGGGGTTGGTTTGGGTTTTCACCCTTCAACGACTTGTTTGTAAGTCTATGTGTGATTTTTGCAAATTATCATCATACTCTCAAACCGAAGTCTCGGGACTACGCGGTCAGTTCCTACAAGTTACATTGGTCCCGGGCGAGGTGTTTGTGCCTCCTACGAGGTCGTTTGGGATCTAGTTTGGGTTTTCACCCGTCAACGGCTTGTTTTCAAGTCTAAGTCTGATTTTTGCAAATTATCGTCATACCCTCAAATCGGGAGACCCGAGACTACGCGGTCAGTTCCTACAAGTTACATTGGTCCCGTGCGAGGTTTCGTGCCTCCTACGGGGTCGTTTGGGGGCTGGTTTGAGTTTTCACCCTCCAACGGCTTCTTTTCAAGTCTAAGTGCAATTTTTGAAAATTATCATCATACATTCAAATCGAGAGACCCTGGACTACGCGGTCAGTTCCTACAAGTTACATTGGTCCCGTGCGAGGTGTTCGTGCCTCCTATGGGGTCGTTTGGGGCTGGTTTAAGTTTTCACCCTTGAAAGGTTTGTTTTCAAGTCTAAGTGTGATTTTTGTAAATTATCGCCATACTCTCAAACTGGGAGACCCGGGACTACGCGGTCAGTTCCTACATATTACATTGGTCCAATGCGAGGTGTTCGTACCTCCTACGAGGTCGTTTGGGTGCTAGTTTGAGTTTTATCCCTTCAACGGCTTATTTTCAAGTCTAAGTGCGATTTTTGCAAATTATCGTCATAATCTCAAATCGGGGGCACTCGGACTACGCGATCAGTTCCTATAAGTTAAATTGGTCCCGTGCAAGGTGTTCATGCCTCCTACGGGGTCATTTGGGGGATGGTTTGGGATTTCACCCTTCAGCGGCTTGTTTTTAAGTCTAAGTGTGATTTTTGGCAAATTATCATCATACTCTCAAACCGAGAGACCCGGGACTACGCAGTCAGTTCCTACAAGTTACATTGGTCCTGTGCGATGTGTTCGTGCCTCCTACGGGTTCATTTGGGGGCTGGTTTGGGTTTTCAGCCTTCAATGGCTTATTTGTAAATATGTGTGATTTTTGCAAATTATCATCATACTCTCAAACCGGAGACCCAGGACTACTCAGTCAGTTCCTTCAAGTTACATTGGTCCCGTGCAAGGTGTTCGTGCCTCCTACGGGGTCGTTTGGGAGCTGGTTTGGGTTTTCCCCCCTTCAACGGCTTATTTTCAAGTCTAAGTGTGATTTTTGCAAATTATCATCATACTCTCAAATCGAGAGACCCGGGACTACGCGGTCAGTTCATACAAGTTACATTGATCCCGTGCGAGATGTTCGTGCCTCCTACGGGGTCGTTTGGGGGCTGGTTGGGGCTTTCACCCTTCAACGGCTTGTTTTTAAGTCTAAATGTGATTTTTGCAAATTATCATCATACTTTCATACTGGGAGACCCGGAACTACGCCGTCAGTTCCTACAAGTTACATTGGTCCCGTGCGAGGTGTTTGTGCCTCCTATGGTGTCGTTTGGGAGCTGGTTTGGGTTTTCACCCTTCAACGCCTTATTTTCAAGTCTAAGTTTGATTTTTCCAAATTATCATAATTCTCTCAAACCGGGAGACCCGGGACTACGCGGTGAGTTCCTACAAATTACATTGGTCCCCTGCGAGGTGTTCGTGCCTCCTACGGGGTCGTTTGGGGGATGATTTGGGTTTTCACCCTCCAACGGCTTCTTTTCAAGTGTAAGTGCAATTTTTGCAAATTATTATCATACTTTCAAATCGGGAGATCCGGGACTACGCGGTCAGCTCCTTCAAGTTACATTGGTCCCGTGCGAGGTGTTCATGCCTCCCATGGGGTCGTTTGGGGGATGGTTGGTGTTTTCACCCTTCAACGACTAGTTTTCAAGTCTAAGTGTGATTTTTGCAAATCATCGTTATATTCACAAATCGGGAGACCCAGGACTCCACGATCAGTTCCTACAAGTTACATTCGTCCCGTGCGAGGTGTTCATGCCTCCTACGGGGTCGTTTGGGGGCTGGTTTGGGTTATCACGCTTCAACGGCTTGTTTTCAAGTCTAAGTGTGATTTTTGAAAATTATCGTCATACTCTCAAACCGGGAGACCCCGGACTACGCGGTCAGTTCCTACAAGTTACATTGGTCCCGTTCGAGGTGTTCGTTCCTCCTACGAGGTCGTTTGGGGGTTGGTTTGAGTTTTCGCCCTTTAACGGCTTATTTTAAAGTCTAAGTGTGATTTTTGCAAATTATCGTCATACTCTCAAATCGGGAGACCCCGGACTATGCGGTCAGTTCCTATAAGTTACATTAGTCCCGTGCGAGGTGTCCGTGCCTCCTCCGGGGTCGTTTGGGTGTTGGTTTCGGTTTTCACCCTCCAACGGCTTCTTTTCAAGTCTAACTGCAATTTTTACAAATTATCATCATACTTTCAAATCGGGAGACCCGGGACTATGCGGTCAGTTAGTACAAGTTACATTGGTCCCGTGCGAGGTGTTCGTGCCTCCTATGGGGTCGTTTGGGGGCTGGTTTAGGTTTTCACCCTTGAACGGCTTGTTTCCAATTCTAAGTGTGATTTTTTCAAATTATCATCATACTCTCAAACCGGGAGACCCGGGATTACGCGGTCAGTTCCTACAAATTACATTGGTCCCGTGCGAGGTTTCCGATCCTCCTACGAGGTCGTTTTGGGGATAGTTTGAGTTTTCGCCGTTCAACGGCTTATTTTCAAGTCTAAGTGAAATTTTTGCAAATTATCATCATACTCTCAAACCGGCGGAACTCGAACTACGCGATCAGTTCCTACAAGTTACATTGGTCTTGTACGAGGTGTTCGTGCCTCCTACGGGGTCATTTGGGGGATGGTTTGGGATTTCACCCTTCAACAGCTTATTTTCAAATCTTAGTGTGATTTTTGGCAAATTATCATCATACCCTCAAACTGAGAGACCCTGGACTTCGCGGTCAGTTCCTACAGGTTACATTGGTCCTGTGCGACGTGTTCGTGCCTCCTACGGGTTTATTTGGGGGCTGGTTTGGGTTTTCACCCTTCAACGGCTTGTTTGTAAGTCTATGTGTGATTTTTTCAAATTATCATCATACTCTCAAACCAGAGTCTCGAGACTACGCGGTCAGTTCCTACAAGTTACATTGGTCCCAGGCGAGGTGTTCGTGCCTCCTACGAGGTCGTTTGGGATCTGGTTTGGGTTTTCACCCGTCAACGGCTTATTTTCAAGTCTAAGTCTGATTTTTGCAAATTATCGTCATACCCTCAAATCGGGAGACCCGAGACTACGCGGTCAGTTCCTACAAGTTACATTGGTCCCGTGCGAGGTTTCGTGCCTCCTACGGGGTCATTTGGGGGCTGGTTTTGTTTTTCACCCTTCAATGACTTGTTTTTAAGTCTAAGTGTGATTTTTCAATATTATCGTCATACTTTCAAACCGGGAGACCCGAAACTACGACGTCAGTTCCTACAAGTTACATTGGTCCCTTGCGAGGTGTTCGTGCCTCCAATGGGGTCGTTTAGGAGCTGGTTTGGATTTTCACCCTTCAACGACTTGTTTCCAAGTCTAAGTTTGATTTTTTGAAATTATCACCATTCTCTCAAACTGGGAGACCCGGGACTACCCGCTCAGTTCCTACAAATTACATTGGTCCCGTGCGAGGTGCTCGTGCCTCCTACGGGGTCGTTTGGGGGCTGGTTTGGGTTTTCACCCTCCAACGGCTTCTTTTTAAGTCTAAGTGCGATTTTTGTAGATTATCATCATACTTTCAAATCGGGAGATCCAAAACTACGCGGTCAGTTCTTACAAGTTACATTGGTCCCGTGCGAGGTGTTCGTGCCTCCTACGAGGTCGTTTGGGGGCTGGTTTGGGTTTTCCCCCTTCAATGACTTGTTTTCAAGTCTAAGTGTGACTTTTGCAAATTATCGTCATATTTAGAATTCGGGAGACTCGGGACTACGCAGTCAGTTCCTACAGGTTATATTGGTCCCGTGTGAGGTGTTCGTGCCTCCTACGGGGTCGTTTGGGGGCGGGTTTGGGTTATCACCCTTCAACGGCTTATTTTCAAGTCTAAGTGTGATTTTTGCAAATTATCATAATACTCTGAAACCGGGAGACTCCGGACTATGCGGTCAGTTCCTACAAGTTACATTGGTCCCGTGCGAGGTGTTCGTTCCTCCTTCGAGGTCGTTTGGGGGCTGGTTTGAGTTTTCGCCCTTCAACGGCTTATTTTCAAGTCTAAGTGAGAATTTTGCAAATTATCGTCATACTCTCAAATCGGGAGACCCTAGACTACGCGGTCAGTTCCTACAAGTTACATTGGTCCCGTGCGAGGTGTTCGTGCCTCCTACGGGGTCGTTTGGGGGCTTATTCGGGTTTTCACCCTCCAACGGCTTCTTTTCAAGTCTAAGCGTGATTTTTGCATATTATCGTCATACTCTCAAGCCGGGAGACCCCGGACTACGCGGTCTGTTCCAACAAGTTACATTGGTCTCGTGCCAGGTTTTCATGCCTCCTATGGGGTCATTTGGGGGCTGGTTTAGGTTTTCACCCTTGAACGACTTGTTTTCAAGTCTAAGTGTGATTTTTGCAAATTATCGTCATACTCTCAAACCGTGAGACCCGGGACTACGCGGTCAGTTCCTACAAATTACATTGGTCCCGTGCGAGGTTCGTGCCTCCTACAAGGTCATTTGGGGGCTAGTTTGAGTTTTCATCCTTAACCAACTTATTTTCAAGTCTAAGTGCGATTTTTACAAATCATCATCGTACTCTCAAATCGGGGGAAATCGAACTACGCGATCAGTTCCTATAAGTTACATTGGTCCCATGCGAGGTGTTCGTGCCTCCTACAGGGTCATTTGGGGGATGGTTTGGGATTTCACCCTTCAACGGCTTATTTTCAAGTCTAAGTGTGATTTTTGGCAAATTATCATCATACTCTCAAACTGAGATACCCGAGACTTCGCGGTCAGTTCCTACAGGTTACATTGGTCCTGTGCGACGTGTTCGTGCCTCCTACGGGTTCATTTGGGGGCTGGTTTGGATTTTCACCCTTCAACGGCTTGTTTGTAAGTCTATGTGTGATTTTTGCAAATTATCATCATACTCTCAAACCGGAGTCTCGGGACTACGCGGTCAGTTCCTACAAGTTACATTGGTCCCGGGCGAGGTGTTCGTGCCTCCTACGAGGTCGTTTAGGATCTGGTTTGGGTTTTCACCCGTCAACGGCTTGTTTTCAAGTCTAAGTCTGATTTTTGCAAATTATCGTCATACCCTCAAATCGGGAGACCCGAGACTACACGGCCAGTTCCTACAAGTTACATTGGTCCCCTGTGAGGTTTCGTGCCTCCTACGCGGTCGTTTGGGGGCTGGTTTGGGTTTTCCCCCTTCAATGACTTGTTTTCAAGTCTACGTGTGACTTTTGCAAATTATCGTCATATTTAGAAATCGGGAGACCCGGGACTACGCAGTCAGTTCCTACAAGTTACATTGGTCCCGTGCGAGGTGTTCGTGCCTCCTGCGAGGTCGTTTGGGGGTTGGTTTGGGTTATCACCCTTCAATGACTTGTTTTCAAGTCTAAGTGCGATTTTTGCAAATTATCATCATCCTCTCGAATCGGGAGACCCCAGACTACGCGGTCAGTTCCTACAAGTTACATTGGTCACGTGCGAGGTGTTCGTCCCTCCTACGGGGTCATTTGGGGGCTTGTTTAGGTTTTCACCCTCCAACGGCTTCAATTCAAGTCTAAGCACGATTTTTGCAAATTATCATCATACTATCAAACCGGGAGACCCCGGACTACGCGGTCAGTTCCTACAAGTTACATTGATCCCGTGCGAGGTGTTCGTGACTCCTACGGTGTTGTTTGGAGGCTGGTTTGGGTTTTCACCCTTCAACGGCTTGTTTTCAAGTCTAAGTGTGATTTTTTCAAATTATCGTCATCCTCTCAAATCGAGAGACCTGGGACTACGCGGTCAGTTCCGACAAGTTACATTGTTCGTGCCTCCTACGCGGTCGTTTGGGGGCTGATTTGGGTTTTCACCCTTCAACAGCTTTTTTTCAAGTCTAAGTGTGATTTTTGCAAATTATCATCATACTCTCAAACCAGGAGACCCGAGACTACGCGGTCAGTTCCTACAAGTTACATTGGTCCCGTGCGAGTTGTTCGTGCCTCCTACGGGGTCATTTGGGGGTTGGTTTGGGTTTTCACCCTTCAACGGCTTGTTTTCAAGTCTAAGGGCGATTTTTGCAAATTATCGTCATACTCTCAAACCGGGAGACCTCGGACTACGCGGCCAATTCCTACAAGTTACATTGGTCCCGTGCGAGGTGTTCGTGCCTCCTACGGGGTCGTTTGGGGGCTGGTTTGGGTTTTCACCCTTCAACGGCTTGTTTTCAAGTCTAAGTGTGATTTTTTCATATTATTGTCATATTCACAAATCGGGAGACCCGAGACTACGCAGTAAGTTCCTACAAGTTACATTGGTCCCGTGCGAGGTGTTCTTGCCTCCAACGGGGTCGTTTGGGGGCTGGTTTGGGTTTTCACCCTTCAACGTCTTGTCTTCATGTCTAAGTGTTATTTTTGTAAATGATCATCATACTCTCAAAGCAGGAGACCCGAGACTACGCGGTCAGTTCCTACAAGTTACATTGGTCCCGTGCGAGGTGTTCGTACCTCCTACGGGTTTGTTTGGGAGTTGGTTTGGGTTTTCACCCTTCAACGACTTGTTTACAAGTCTAAGTGTGATTTTTGTTAATTATTGTCATACTCTCAAACCGAGAGACCCAGGACTACGCGGTTAGTTCCTACAAGTTACATTGGTCCCGTGCGAGATGTCCGTGCCTCCTATGGGGTTGTTTGGGGGTTGGTTTCGGTTTTCACCCTTCACGGCTTATTTTTAAGTCTAAGTGTGATTTTTCCAAATTATCGTAATTCTTTCAAACCGGGAGACCCGGGACTACGCGATCAGTTCCTACAAGTTACATTGGTCCCGTGCGAGGTGTTCGTGCCTCCTACGGGGTTGTTTGGGAGCTGCTCTGGGTTTTCACCTTTCAACGGCTTATTTTCAAGTCTAAGTGTGATTTTTGAAAATTATCGTCGTACACTCAAATCAAGAGTCTCAGGACTACGCGGTCAGTTCCTACAAGTTACATTGGTCCTGTGTGAGGTGTTCGTGCCTCCTGCGGGGTCGTTTGGGGGCTGGTTTGGGTTTTCACCCTTCAACGGCTTATTTTCAAGTCTAAGTGTGATTTTTGCAAAGTATCATCATATTCACAAACCGGGAGACCCGGGACTGCGCGGTCAGTTCCTACAAGTTACATTGGTCTCGTGCGAGGTGTTCGTGCCTCCTACCGGGTCGTTTGGGGGGTGGTTTGGATTTTCACCCTTCAATGGCTTGTTTTCAAGTCTAAGTGTGATTTTTGCATATTATCATCATACTCTCAAATCGAGAGACCCGGGACTACGCGTTCAGTTCCTATAAGTTACATTGGTCCCGTACAAGGTGTTCATGCCTCCTACGGGGTCATTTGTGGGAGGGTTTGGGTTTTCAACGTTCAACAGCTTGTTTTCAAGTCAAAGTGTGATTTTTTCAAATTATCGTCATACTCTCAAACCGGGAGACCCGAGACTACGCGGTCAGTTCCTACAAGTTACATTGGTCCCGTGCGAGTTGTTCGTGCCTCTTACGGGTTCATTTGGGAGCTAGTTTGGGTTTTCACCCTTCAACGGCTTGTTTACAAGTCTAAGTGTGATTTTTGCAAATTCTCGTAATACTCTCAAACCGAGAGACCCAGGACTACGCGGTCAGTTTCTACAAGTTACATTGGTCCTGTGCGAGGTGTTCGTGCCACCTACGCGTTCGTTTGGGGGCTGGTTTGGGTTTTCACCCTTCAGTGGCTTATTTTTTAGTCTAAGTGTTGATTTTTGCAAATTATCTTCATATTCACAAACTGGGAGACCCAGGACTACGCGATCAGTTCCTATAAGTTACATTGGTCCCGTTTGAGGTGTTCGTGCCTCCTACGGAGTTGTTTGGGGGCTGGTTTGCGTTTTCACCCTTCAACGGCTTGTTTTCAAGTCTAAGTGTGATTTTTCCAAATTATCATCATCCTCTCGAATCGGGAGACCCGGGACTACGCGATCAGTTCCTATAAGTTAAATTGGTCTTGTGTGAGGTGTTCGTGCCTCCTACGGGGTCGTTTGGGGGCTGGTTTAGGTTTTCACCTTTTAACGACTTATTTTTTAGTTTAAGTGTGATTTTTACAAATTATCGTCATACTCTCAAATCGGGAGACCTGGGACTATGCGGTCAGTTTCTACAAGTAACATTGGTCCCGTGCGAGGTGTTTGGGCCTCCTACGGGGTCGTTTGGGGGCTGGTTTGAGTTTTCACTCTTTAACGACTTGTTTTTTAGTTTAAGTGTGATTTTTACAAATTATCGTCATACTCTCAAATCGGGAGACCCGGGACTATGCGGTCAGTTCCTACAAGTAACATTGGTCCCGTGCGAGGTGTTTGGGCCTCCTACGGGGTCGTTTGGGGGTTGGTTTGGGTTTTCAACCTTCAACGGCTTATTTTCAAGTCAAAGTGTGATTTTTGCAAATTATCGTTGTACTCTCAAATCGAGAGACTCGGGACTACGCGGTCAGTTCCTACGAGTTACAATGGTCCCGTGCGAGGTGTTCGTGCCTCATACGGGGTCGTTTGGCCGCTGGTTTGGGTTTTTCCCCTTCAACGGCTTGTTTTCAAGTCTTGGTGTGATTTTTTCAAATTATTGTCATATTCACAAACCGGGAGACCCGGGACTACGCAGTAAGTTCCAACAAGTTACATTGGTCCCGTGGGAGGTGTTCGTGCCTCCTACGGAGTCGTTTGGGGGTTGGTTTGGGTTTTCACCCTTCATCGGCTTGTTTTTAAGTCTTAGTGTGATTTCTACAAATTATCATCATACTCTCAAATCGGGAGACCCCGGACTATGCGGTCAGTTCCTATAAGTTACATTGGTCCCGTGCGAGGAGTTCGTGCCTCCTATGGGGTCGTTCTGGGGCTAGTTTGGGTTTTCACCCTTCAACGGCTTGTTCACAAGTCCAAGTGTGATTTTTGCAAATTATCATCATACTCTCAACCCGGGAGACCCGAGACTACGCGGTCACTCCCTATAAGTTACATTGGTCCCGTTCGAGGTGTTAGTGCCTCCTACCGGGTCGTTTCGGGGCTGGTTTGGGTTTTCACCCTTCAACGGCTTGTTTTCAAGTCTAAGTGTGATTTTTGCAAATTATCGTCATATTCAAAAATCGAGAGACCCGAGACTACACTGTCAGTTCCTACAAGTTGCATTGGTCCCGTGCGAGGTGTTCATGCCTCCTACAGGGTCGTTTGGGGGCTGGTTTGGGTTTTCACCCTTCAACGGCTTCTTTTCAAGTCTAAGTGTGATTTTTTCAAATTATTGTCATATTCACAAACCAGGAGACCCGAGACTACGCAGTAATTTCCAACAAGTTACATTAGTTCCGTGCGAGGTGTTCGTGCCTCCTACGGGGTCGTTTGGGGGCTGGTTTGAGTTTTCACCCTTCAACGGTTTGTTTTCATGTCTAAGTGTTTGTTTTGCAAATTATCGTCATACTCTCAAACCAGGAGACCCGGGACTATGCGATCAGTTCCTACAAGTTACATTGGTCCCATACGAGGTGTTCGTGCCTCCTACAGGGTCATTTGGGGGCTGGTTTGGGTTTTCCCCTTCAACGGTTTGTTTTTAAGTCCAAGTGTGATTTTTTCAAATTATCATCATACTCTCAAACCGGGAGACTTGGGAATACGTGGTCAGTTCCTACAAGTTACATTCGTCCCGTGGGAGATCTTCGTGCTTCCTACGGGGTCGTTTGGGGGCTAGTTTGGGTTTTCAGCCGTTAACGGCTTGTTTTCAAGTCTAAGTATGATTTTTGCAAATTATCATCATACTCTCAATTCGAGAGACCCGGGACTACGCGGTCAGTTTCTATTAGTTACATTGGTCCCGTACGAGGTGTTCGTGCCTACTACGGGGTCATTTGGGGGCTGGTTTGGGTTTTTAACTGTCAACAGTTTGTTTTCAAGTCAAAGTGTGATTTTTGCAAATTATCATCATACTCTCAAACCGGTAGACCCGGGACTACGCGATCAGTTCCTACAAGTTACATTAGTCCCGTGCGAGTTGTCCGTGCCTCCTACGGGTTCGTTTGGGAGCTGGTTTGGGTTTTCACCCTTCAACGGCTTGTTTACAAGTCTAAGTGTGATTTTTGCAAATTATTGTCATACTCTCAAACCAAGAGACCCAAGACTACGCGATTAGTTTCTACAAGTTACATCGGTCCTGTGCGAGGTGTTCGTGCCACCTACGGGGTCATTTGGGGGCTGGTTTGGGTTTTCACCCTTCAATGGCTTGTTTTTCAGTCTAAGTGTTGATTTTTGCAAATTATCTTCATATTCACAAACTGGGAGACCCAGGACTACGCGATCAGTTCCTATAAGTTACATTGGTCCCGTGCGAGGTGTTCGTGCCTCCTACGGAGTTGTTTGGGGGCTGGTTTGCGTTTTCACCCTTCAACGGCTTGTTTTCAAGTCTAAGTGTGATTTTTCCAAATTATCATCATCCTCTCGAATCGGGAGACCCGGGACTACGCGATCAGTTCCTATAAGTTAAATTGGTCTTGTGTGAGGTGTTCGTGCCTCCTACGGGGTCGTTTGGGGGTTGGTTTGCATTTTCACCCTTTAATGGCTTGTTTTCAAGTCTAAGTGTGATTTTTAGAAATTATCATCATCCTCTCTAATCAGGAGACCCGGGACTACGCGATTAGTTCCTATAAGTTACATTGGTCTTGTGTGAGGTGTTCGTGCCTCCTACGGGGTCGTTTGGGGGCTGGTTTGGGTTTTCACCCTTTAACGACTTATTTTTTAGTTTAAGTGTGATTTTTACAAATTATCGTCATACTCTCAAATCGGGAGACCCGGGAATATGCGGTCAGTTCCTACAAGTAACATTGGTCCCGTGCGAGGTGTTTGGGCCTCCTACGGGGTCGTTTGGGGGTTGGTTTGGGTTTTCAACCTTCAACGGCTTATTTTCAAGTCAAAGTGTGATTTTTGCAAATTATCGTTGTAGTCTCAAATCGAGAGACTCGGGACTACGCGGTCAGTTACTACGAGTTACAATGGTCCCGTGTGAGGTGTTCGTGCCTCATACGGGGTCGTTTGGCCATTGGTTTGGGTTTTCCCCCTTCAACGGCTTGTTTTCAAGTCTTGGTGTGATTTTTTAAAATTATTGTCATATTCACAAACCGGGAGACCCGGGACTCCGCAGTAAGTCGTTTGGGGGTTGGTTTGGGTTTTCACCCTTATTCCGCTTGTTTTTATGTCTAAGTGGTCAGTTCCTGTAAGTTACATTGGGATTTCTGCAAATTATCGTTCTTTTCTCAAATCGGGAGACCCCGGACTATGCGGTCAGTTCCTATAAGTTACATTGGTCCCGTACGAGGTGTTCGTGCCTCCTATGGGGTCGTTCTGGGGCTAGTTTGGGTTTTCACCCTTCAACGACTTGTTTACAAGTCCAAGTGTGATTTTTTCAAATTATCGTCATACTCTCAACCCGGGAGACCCGAGACTACGCAGTTAGTCCCTATAAGTTACATTGGTCCCGTGCGAGGTGTTAGTGCCTCCTACCGGGTCGTTTGGGGGCTGGTTTGGGTTTTCACCCTTCAACGGCTTGTTTTTAAGTCTAAGTGTGATTTTTGCAAATTATCATCATATTCACAAATTGAGAGACCCGAGACTATGCAGTCAGTTCCTACAAGTTGCATTGGTCATGTGCGAGGTGTCCATGCCTCCTACAGGGTCGTTTGGGGGCTGTTTTGGGTTTTCACCCTTCAACGACTTGTTTTCAAGTCTCAGTGTGATTTTTTCAAATTATTGTCATATTCACAAACCAGGAGACCCGAGACTACGCAGTAAGTTCCTACAAGTTACGTTGGTCCCATACGAGGTGTTCGTGCCTCCTACGGGGTCGTTTGGGGGCTGTTTTGGGTTTTCACCCTTCAACGGTTTGTTTTCATGTCTAAGTGTTATTTTTGCAAATTATCATCATACTCTCAAACCAGGAGACCCGGGACTATGCGATCAGTTCCTACAAGTTACATTGGTCCCGTGCGAGGTGTTAGTGCCTCCTACAGGGTCATTTGGGGGCTGGTTTGGGTTTTCCCCCTTCAACGGCTTGTTTTTAAGTCCAAGTGTGATTTTTGCAAATTATCATCATATTCACAAATTGAGAGACCCGAGACTATGCAGTCAGTTCCTACAAGTTGCATTGGTCCTGTGCGAGGTGTTCATGCCTCCTACAGGGTCGTTTGGGGGCTGTTTTGGGTTTTCACCCTTCAACGACTTGTTTTCAAGTCTCAGTGTGATTTTTTCAAATTATTGTCATATTCACAAACCAGGAGACCCGAGACTACGCAGTAAGTTCCTACAAGTTACGTTGGTCCCATACGAGGTGTTCGTGCCTCCTACGGGGTCGTTTGGGGGCTGGTTTGGGTTTTCACCCTTCAACGGTTTGTTTTCATGTCTAAGTGTTATTTTTGCAAATTATCATCATACTCTCAAACCAGGAGACCCGGGACTATGCGATCAGTTCCTACAAGTTACATTGGTCCCATACGAGGTGTTCGTGCCTCCTACAGGGTCATTTGGGGGCTGGTTTGGGTTTTCCCCCTTCAACGGCTTGTTTTTAAGTCCAAGTGTGATTTTTTCAAATTATCATCATACTCTCAAACCGGGAGACTTGGGAATACGTGGTCAGTTCCTACAAGTTACATTCGTCCCGTGGGAGATGTTCGTGCTTCCTACGGGATCGTTTGGGGGCTGGTTTGGGTTTTCAGCCATTAACGGCTTATTTTTAAGTCTAAGTGTGATTTTTGCAAATTATCATCATACTCTCAATTCGAGAGACCCGGGACTACGCGGTCAGTTTCTATTAGTTACATTGGTCTCGTGCGAGGTCTTCGTGCCTCTTACGGGGTCATTTGGGGGCTGGTTTGGGTTTTTAACCGTCAACAGTTTATTTTTAAGTCAAAGTGTGTTTTTTGCAAATTATCGTCATACTCTCAAACCGGGAGACCCGGGACAACGCGGTCAGTTCCTACAAGTTTCATCGGTCCCGTGCGAGGTGTTCGTGCCTCCTACGGGGTCGTTTGGGGGCTGGTTTGGGTTTTCATACTTCAACGGCTTGTTTTTAAGTCTAAGTGTTGATTTTTACAAATTATCTTCATATTCACAAACTGGGAGACTCAGGACTACGCGGTCAGTTCCTAAAAGTTACATTGGTCCCGTGCGAGGTGTTCGCGCCTCCTACGGAGTCGTTTGGGGGCTGGTTTGGGTTTTCACCCTTCATCGACTTGTTTTTAAGTGTAAGTGTGATTTCTACAAATTATCATCATACTCTCAAATCAGGAGACCCCGGACTATGCGGTCACTTCCTATAAGTTACATTGGTCCCGTGCGAGGTGTTCGTGCCTCCTATGGGGTCGTTTGCGGTCTAGCTTGGGTTTTCACCCTTCAACGGCTTGTTTCAAGTCTAAGTGTGATTTTTGCTAATTATAATCATACTCTCAACCCGAGAGACCCGAGACTACGCGGTCAGTCCCTACAAGTTACATTGGTCCCGTGCGAGGTGTTCGTGCCTCCTACCGGGTCGTTTGGGGGTTGGTTCGGGTTTTCACCCTTCAACGACTTGTTTTCAAGTCTAAGTGTTTTTTTTGTAAATTATCGTCATTTTCACAAATCGAGAGACCCGAGACTATGCGGTCAGTTCTTACAAGTTGCATTGGTCCCGTGCGAGGTGTTCGTGACTCCTACGGGGTCGTTTGCGGGCTGGTTTGGGTTTTCACCCTTCAACGGCTTGTTTTCAAGTTTAAGTGTGATTTTTTCAAATTATTGTCATATTCACAAACCAGGAGACTCGAGACTACACAGTAAGTTCCTAAAAGTTACATTGGTCCCGTGCGAGGTGTTCATGCCTCCTACGGGGTCGTTTGGGGGCTAGTTTGGGTTTTCACCCTTCAACGGCTTGTCTTCATATCTAAGTGTTATTTTTGCAAATTATCATCATACTCACAAACTCGGAGACCCGGGACTATGCGATCAGTTCCTACAAGTTACATTGATCCCATGCGAGGTGTTCGATCCTCCTACAGGGTCATTTGGGGGCTGGTTTGAGTTTTCCCCCTTCAACGGCTTATTTTTAAGTCTAAGTGTAATTTTTTCAAATTATCATCATACTCTCAAACCGGGAGACTTGGGAATATGCGGTCAGTTTATACAAGTTACATTGGTCCCGTGGGAGATCTTCGTGCTTCCTACGGGGTCATTTGGGGGCTGGTTTCGGTTTTCAACCATTAAAGGCTTGTTTTCAAGTCTAAGTGTGATTTTTGCAAATTATCATCATACTCTCAATTTGAGAGACCCGGGACAACGCGGTCAGTTCCTATTAGTTACATTGGTCCCGTGGGAGTTGTTCGTGCCTCCTACGGGGTCATTTTGGGGTTGGTTTGGGTTTTCAACCGTCAACAGTTTGTTTTCAAGTCAAAGTGTCATTTTTGCAAATTATCGTCATACTCTCAAACCGGGAGACCCGGGACTACGCGGTCAGTTCCTACAAGTTACATTGGTCCCGTGCGAGGTGTTCGTACCTCCTACGGGTTCGTTTGGGAGCTGTTTTGGGTTTTCTCCCTTCAACGGCTTGTTTACAAGTCTAAGTGTGATTTTTGTAAATTATCTTCATATTCACAAACTGGGAGACCTAGGACTACGCGGTCAGTTCCTACAAGTTACATTGATCCCGTGCGAGGTGTTCATGCCTCCTACGGAGTCGTTTGGATGATGGTTTGGGTTTTAACCCTTCATCGGCTTGTTTGTAAGTCTAAGTGTGATTTCTACAAATTATCGTCATACTCTCAAACCGAGACACCCCGGACTATGCGGTCAGTTCCTATAAGTTACATTGGTCCCATGCGAGGTTTTCGTGTGGGGCTAGTTTTTGTTTTCACCCTTTAACGACTTGTTTTCAAGTCTAAGTGTGATTTTAGCTAATTATCATCATACACTCAACTCGGGAGACCCGAGACTATGGGATCAGTCCCTACAAGTTACATTGGTCCCGTGCGAGGTGTTCGTGCCTCCTACAGGGTTGTTTGGGAGCTGCTCTGGGTTTTCACCCTTCAACGGCTTATTTTCAAGTCTAAGTGTGATTTTTGAAAATTATCGTCGTACTCTCAAATCAAGAGTCTCGGGACTACGCGGTCAGTTCCTATAAGTTACATTGGTCCCGTGCGAGGTGTTCGTGCCTCCTACGGAGTTGTTTGGGGGCTGGTTTGCGTTTTCACCCTTCAACGGCTTGTTTTCAAGTCTAAGTGTGATTTTTCCAAATTATCATCATCCTCTCGAATCGGGAGACCCGGGACTACGCGATCAGTTCTTGTAAGTTACATTGGTCCCGTACGAGGTGTTCGTGCCTCCTACCGGGTCGTTTGGGGGGTGGTTTGGATTTTCACCCTTCAATGGCTTGTTTTCAAGTCTAAGTGTGATTTTTGCATATTATCATCATACTCTCAAATCGAGAGACTCGGGACTACGCGTTCAGTTCCTATAAGTTACATTGGTCCCGTACAAGGTGTTCATGCCTCCTACGGGGTCATTTGGGGGCGGGTTTGGGTTTTCAACGTTCAACAGCTTGTTTTCAAGTCAAAGTGTGATTTTTTTCAAATTATCGTCATACTCTCAAACCGGGAGATCCAAGACTATGCGGTCAGTTCCTACAAGTTACATTGGTCCCGTGCGAGTTGTTCGTGCCTCTTACGGGTTCATTTGGGAGCTGGTTTGGGTTTTCACCCTTCAACGGCTTGTTTACAAGTCTAAGTGTGATTTTTGCAAATTATCATCATATTCACAAATCGAGAGACCCGAGACTATGCGATCAGTTCCTACAAGTTGCATTGGTCCCGTGCGAGGTGTTCGTGCCTCCTACGTGGTCGTTTGGGGGCTGGTTTGGGTTTTTACCCTTCAACGGCTTGTTTTGAAGTCTAAGTATGATTTTTTCAAACTATTGTCATATTTATAAACCAGGAGACCCGAGACTACGCAGTAAGTTCCTACAAGTTACATTGGTCCCGTGGGAGGTGTTCGTGCCTCTTACGGGGTCGTTTGGGGGCTGGTTTGGGTTTTCACCCTTCAACGGCTTGTCTTCATATCTAAGTGTTATTTTAGAAAATTATCATCATACTCTCAAACCAGGAGACCCGGGACTATGCGATGAGTTCCTACAAGTTACATTGGTCCCGTGCAAGGTGTTCGTGCCTCTTACGGGGTTGTTTGGGAGTTGCTCTGGGTTTTCACCCTTCAACGGCTTATTTTCAAGTCTAAGTGTGATTTTTGAAAATTATCGTCGTACTCTCAAATCAAGAGACTCAGGACAACGCGTTCAGTTCCTACAAGTTACATTGGTCCTGTGTGAGGTGTTCGTGCCTCCTACAGAGTCGTTTGGGGGCTGGTTTTGGTTTTCACCCTTCATCGGCTTGTTTTTAAGTCTAAGTACGATTTCTGCAAATTATCATCATACTCTCAAACCAGGATACCCCGGACTATATGGTGAGTTCCTATAACTTACATTGGTTCCGTACGAGGTGTTCGTGCCTCCTATGGGGTCGTTTGGGGGCTAGTTTAGGTTTTCACCCTACAACGGCTTGTTTTCAAGTCTAAGTGTGATTTTTCTAATTATCATCATACTCTCAACCCGGGAGACCCGAGACTACGCGGTCAGTCCCTACAAGTTACATCGGTCCCGTGCGAGGTGTTCGTGCCTTCTACCGGGTCGTTTGGGGGCTGGTTTGGGTTTCGACCCTTCAACGGCTTGTTTTCAAGTCTAAGTGTGATTTTTGCAAATTATTGTCATATTCACAAATCGAGAGACCCGAGACTGCGCGATCAGTTCCTACAAGTTGCATTAGTCCCGTGCGAGGAGTTCGTGCCTCCTATGGGGTCGTTTGGGGCCTGGTTTGGGTTTTCACCCATCAACGGATTGTTTTCAAGTCTAAGTGCGATTTTTTTCAAATTAATGTCATATTCACAAACCAGGAGACCCGAGACTACGCAGTAAGTTCCTACAAGTTACATTGGTTCCGTGCGAGGTGTTCGTGCCTCCTACGGGGTCGTTTGGGGGACGATTTGGGTTTTCACCCTTCAATATCTTGTCTTCATGTCTAAGTGTTATTTTTGCAAATTATCGTCATACTCTCAAACCAGGAGACCCGGACTATGTGATGAGTTCCTACAAGTTACATTGGTACCATGCGAGGTGTTCGTGCCTCCTATAGGGTCATTTGGGGGCTGGTTTGGGTTTTCCCCCTTCAACGACTTGTTTTTAAGTCCAAGTGTGATTTTTTCAAATTATCATCATACTCTCAAACCGGGAGACTTGGGAATACGTGGTCAGTTCCTACAAGTTACATTCGTCCCGTGGGAGATGTTCGTGCTTCCAACGGGGTCGTTTGGGGGCTGGTTTGGGTTTTCAGCCATTAACGGCTTATTTTTAAGTCTAAGTGTGATTTTTGCAAATTATCATCATACTCTCAATTCGAGAGACTCGGGACAACGCGGTCAGTTTCTATTAGTTACATTGGTCTCGTGCGAGGTCTTCGTGCCTCTTACGGGGTCATTTGGGGGTTGGTTTGGGTTTTTAACCGTCAACAGTTTATTTTTAAGTCAAAGTGTGATTTTTGCAAATTATCGTCATACTCTCAAACCGGGAGACCCGGGACAACGCGGTCAGTTCCTACAAGTTTCATCGGTCCCGTGCGAGGTGTTCGTGCCTCCTACGGGGTCGTTTGGGGGCTGGTTTGGGTTTTCATACTTCAACGGCTTGTTTTTAAGTCTAAGTGTTGATTTTTACAAATTATCTTCATATTCACAAACTGGGAGACTCAGGACTACGCGGTCAGTTCCTAAAAGTTACATTGGTCCCGTGCGAGGTGTTCGTGCCTCCTATAGGGTCATTTGGGGGCTGGTTTGGGTTTTCCCCCTTCAACGACTTGTTTTTAAGTCCAAGTGTGATTTTTTCAAATTATCATCATACTCTCAAACCGGGAGACTTGGGAATACGTGGTCAGTTCCTACAAGTTACATTCGTCCCGTGGGAGATGTTCGTGCTTCCAACGGGGTCGTTTGGGGGCTGGTTTGGGTTTTCAGCCATTAACGGCTTATTTTTAAGTCTAAGTGTGATTTTTGCAAATTATCATCATACTCTCAATTCGAGAGACTCGGGACAACGCGGTCAGTTTCTATTAGTTACATTGGTCTCGTGCGAGGTCTTCGTGCCTCTTACGGGGTCATTTGGGGGTTGGTTTGGGTTTTTAACCGTCAACAGTTTATTTTTAAGTCAAAGTGTGATTTTTGCAAATTATCGTCATACTCTCAAACCGGGAGACCCGGGACAACGCGGTCAGTTCCTACAAGTTTCATCGGTCCCGTGCGAGGTGTTCGTGCCTCCTACGGGGTCATTTGGGGGCTGGTTTGGGTTTTTAACCGTCAACAGTTTGTTTTCAAGTCAAAGTGTGATTTTTGCAAATTATCGTCATACTCTCAAACCGAGAGACCCAGGACTACGCGGTCAGTTCCAACAAGTTACATTGGTCCCGTACGAGGTGTTCGTACCTCCTACGGGTTCGTTTGGGAGCCGGTTTGGGTTTTCACCCTTGAACGGCTTGTTTACAAGTCTAAGTGTGATTTTTGTAAATTATCTTCATATTCACAAACTGGGAGACCCAGGACTACGCGGTCAGTTCCTACAAGTTACATTGGTCCCGTGCGAGGTGTTCGTGCCTCCTACGAAGTCGTTTGGGGGTTGGTTTGGGTTTTCACCCTTCATCGGCTTGTTTTTAAGTCTTAGTGCGATTTCTACAAATTATCGTCATACTCTCAAATCGGGAGACCCCAGACTATGCGGTCAGTTCCTATAAGTTACATTGGTCCCGTGCGAGGTGTTCGTGCCTCCTATGGGGTCGTTCTGGGGCTAGTTTGGGTTTTCACCCTTCAACGGCTTGTTCACAAGTCCAAGTGTGATTTTTGCAAATTATCGTCATACTCTCAACCCGGGAGACCCGAGACTACGCGGTCACTCCCTATAAGTTACATTGGTCCCGTGCGAGGTGTTCGTGCCTTCTACCGGGTCGTTTGGGGGCTGGTTTGGGTTTCGACCCTTCAACGGCTTGTTTTCAAGTCTAAGTGTGATTTTTGCAAATTATTGTCATATTCACAAATCGAGAGACCCGAGACTACGTGATCAGTTCCTACAAGTTGCATTAGTCCCGTGCGAGGAGTTCGTGCCTCCTACGGGGTCGTTTGGGGCCTGGTTTGGGTTTTCACCCATCAACGGCTTGTTTTCAAGTCTAAGTGCGATTTTTTTCAAATTAATGTCATATTCACAAACCAGGAGACCCGAGACTACGCAGTAAATTCCTACAAGTTACATTGGTCCCGTGCGAGGTGTTCGTGCCTCCTACGGGGTCGTTTGGGGGCCGATTTGGGTTTTCACCCTTCAATAGCTTATCTTCATGTCTAAGTGTTATTTTTGCAAATTATCGTCATACTCTCAAACCAGGAGACCCGGGACTATGCGATGAGTTCCTACAAGTTACATTGGTCCCATGCGAGGTGTTCGTGCCTCCTATAGGGTCATTTGGGGGCTGGTTTGGGTTTTCCACCTTCAACGGCTTAGTTTTGAGTCTAAGTGCGATTTTTTCAAATTATCATCAAACTCTCAAACCGGGAGACTTGGGAATACGCGGTCAGTTCCTACAAGTTACATTAATCCCGTGGGAGATGTCCGTGCTTCCTACGGGGTCGTTTGGGGGCTGGTTTGGGTTTTCAGCCATTAACGTCTTGTTTTCAAGTCTAAGTGTGATTTTTGCAAATTATTATCATACTCTCAATTTGAGAGACCCGGGACTACGCGGTTAGTTCCTATTAGTTACATTGGTCCCGTTCGAGGTGTTCGTGCCTCCTACGGGGTCGTTTGGAGGCTGGTTTGGGTTTTCACCCTTCAACAGTTTGTTTTCAAGTCAAAGTATCATTTTTGCAAATTATCGTCATACTCTCAAACTGGGAGACCCGGGACTACACGGTCAGTTCCTACAAGTTACATTGGTCTCGTGCGAGGTGTACGTACCTCCTACGGGTTCGTTTGGGAGCTAGTTTGGGTTTTCACCCTTCAACGGCTTGTTTACAAGTCTAAGTGTGATTTTTGTAAATTATCTGCATATTCACAAACTGGGAGACCCAAGACTACGCGGTCAGTTCCTACAAGTTACATTGGTCCCGTGCGAGGTGTTCGTGCCTCCTACGGAGTCGTTTGGGGGCTGGTTTGGGTTTTCACCCTTCATCGGCTTGTACTTAAGTCTAAGTGCGATTTCTATAAATTATCATCATACTCTCAAACCGGTACACCCCGGACTATGCGGTTAGTTCCTACAAGTTGCATTGGTCCCGTGCGAGGTGTTCGTGCCTCCTACGGGGTCGTTTGGGGGCTAGTTTTGGTTTTCACCCTTCAATGGCTTATTTTCAATTCTAAGTGCGATTTTTTCAAATTATTGTCATATTCCCAAACCAGGAGACCCAAGACTACGCAGTAAGTTCCAACAAGTTACATTGGTCCCGTGCGAGGTGTTAGTGCCTCCTACGGGGTCGCTTAGGGGTTGGTTTGGGTTTTCTCACTTCAACGGCTTGTCTTCATGTCTAAGCGTTATTTTTGCTAATTATCATCATACTCTCAAACCAAGAGACCCGGGACTATGCGATAAGTTCCTACAAGTTACATTGGTCCCATGCAAGGTGTTCGTGCCTCCTATAGGGTCATTTGGGGGCTGGTTTGCGTTTTCCCCCTTAAACGGCTTATTTTTAAGTCTAAGTGTGATTTTCTAAAATTATCATCATACTCTCAAACCAGGAGACTTGGGAATACACGATCAGTTCCTACAAGTTACATTGGTCCCGTGGGAGAAGTTCGTGCTTCCTACGGGGTCGTTTGGGGCTGGTTTGGGTTTTCAGCCATTAACGGCTTATTTTCAAGTCTAAGTGTGATTTTTGCAAATTATCATCATAATCTCAATTCGAGAGACCCAGGACTACGCGGTCAGTTCCTATTAGTTACATTGGTCCCGTGCGAGGTGTTCGTGCCTCCTACGGGGTCATTTGGGGGCTGGTTTGGGTTTTTAACCGTCAACAGCTTGTTTTTAAGTCAAAGTGTGATTTTTGCAAATTATCGTCATACTCTCAAACCGAGAGACCCAGGACTACGCGGTCAGTTCCAATAAGTTACATTGGTCCCGTACGAGGTGTTCGTACCTCCTACGGGTTCGTTTGGGAGCCGGTTTGGGTTTTCACCCTTCAACGGCTTGTTTACAAGTCTAAGTGTGATTTTTATAAATTATCTTCATATTCATAAACTGGGAGACCCAGGACTACGCGGTCAGTTCCTACAAGTTACATTGGTCCCGTGCGAGGTGTTCGTGCCTCCTACGAAGTCGTTTGGGGGTTGGTTTGGGTTTTCACCCTTCATCGGCTTATTTTTAAGTCTAAGTGCGATTTCTGCAAATTATCGTCATACTCTCAAACCGGTACACCCCGGACTATGCGGTCAGTTCTTATAAGTTACATTGGTCCCGTGCGAGGTGTTCGTGCCTCCTATGGGATCGTTTGGGGGCTAGTTTGGGTTTTCACCCTTCAATGGCTTGTTTTCAAGTCTAAGTGTGATTTTTGCTATTTATCTTCGTACTCTCAACCCGGGAGACCCGAGACTACGCGATCAGTTCCTACAAGTTACATTGGTCCCGTGCGAGGTGTCCGTGCCTCCTACCGGGTCGTTTGGGGGCTGGTTTGGGTTTTCACCCTTCAACGGCTTGTTTTCAAGTCTAAGTGTGATTTTTGCAAATTATCGTCATATTCACAAATCGAGAGACCCGAGACTACGCTGTCGGTTCCTACAAGTTGCATTGGTCCCATGCGAGGTGTTCGTGCCTCCTACGGGGTCGTTTGGGGGCTGGTTTGGGTTTTCACCCTTCAACGGCTCGTTTTTAAGTCTAAGTGTGATTTTTTCCAATTATTGTCATATTCGCAAACTAGGAGACCTGAGACTACGCAGTAAGTTCCTATAAGTTACATTGGTCCCATGCGAGGTGTTCGTGCCTCCTATGGCGTCGTTTGGGGGCTGGTTTGGGTTTTCACCCTTCAATGGCTTGTCTTCATGTCTAAGTGGTATTTTTATAAATTATCATCATACTCTCAAACCATGAGACCCGGGACTATGCGATTAGTTCCTAAAAGTTACATTGGTCCCATGCGAGGTGTTCGTGCCTCCTACAGGGTCATTTGGGGGCTGGTTTAGGTTTTCTCCCTTCAACGGCTTGTTTTTAAGTCTAAGTGTGATTTTTTCAAATTATCATCATACTCTCAAACCGGGAGACTTGGGAATACGCGGTCAGTTCCTACAAGTTACATTGGTCCCGTGGGAGATGTTCGGGTCTCCTACGGGGTCGTTTGGGGGCTGGTTTGGGTTTTCAATCTTTAACGGCTTATTTTCAAGTCAAAGTGTGATTTTTGCAAATTATCATCAGACTCTCAATTCGAGAGACCCGGAACTACACGGTCAGTTGATATTAGTTACATTTGTCCCGTGCGAAGTGCTCGTGCCTCCTACGGGGTCATTTGGGGGCTGGTTTGCATTTTCAACCGTCAACATCTTGTTTTCAAGTCAAAGTGTGATTTTTGCAAATTATCGTCATACTCTCAAACCGGGAGACCCGGGACTTCGCGGTCAGTTCCTACAAGTTACATTGGTCCCGTGTAATGTGTTCGTACCTCCTACGGGTTCGTTTGGGAGTTGGTTTGGGTTTTCACCCTTCAACGGCTTGTTTACAAGTCTAAGTGTGATTTTTGTTAATTATCGTCATACTCTCAAACCGAGAGACCGGGGACTACGCGGCCAGTTCTTACAAGTTACATTGGTCCCGTGCGAGATGTCCGTGCCTCCTTCGGAGTCGTTTGGGAACTGGTTTGGGTTTTCACCCTTCAACGGTTTGTTTTTAAGTCTAAGTGCAATTTTTTCAAATTATCATCACACTTTCAAACCGGGAGACCCGAGACTACGCGATCAGTTCCTACAAGTTACATTGGTCCCGTGCGAGGTGTTCGTGCCTCTTACGGGGACGTTTGGGAGCTGCTTTGGGTTTTCACCCTTCAACGGCTTATTTTCAAGTCTAAGTGCACTTTTTGAAAATTATCATCATACACTAAAACCGGGAAACCCCGGACTACGCGGTCAATTCCTACCAATTACATTGGTCCCGTGCGAGGTGTTCGTGCCTCCTATGAGGTCGTTTGTGGGCAGGTTTGGATTTTCGCCCTTCAACGGCTTATTTTCAAGTCAAAGTGTGATTTTTGCAAATTATCGCCATACTCTCAAACCGAGAGACCCCGGACTACGCGGTCAGTTCCTATAAGTTACATTGGTTCCGTGCGAGGTGTTCGTGCCTCCTACAGGGTCGTTTGGGGGCTCGTTTGGGTTTTCACCCTCCAATGGCTTCTTTTCAAGTATAACTGCGATTTTTGCAAATTATCATCATATTTTCAAATCAGGAGACCCGGGACTACGCGATCAGTTCCTATAAGTTACATTGGACCCATGCGAGGTGTTCGTGCCTCATACGGGGTCGTTTGGGGGCTGGTTTAGATTTTCACCCTTCAACGGCTTATTTTCAAGTCTAAGTGTGATTTTTGCAAATTATCGTCATACTCTCAATTCGGGAGACCCGGGACTACGCGATCAGTTCCTACGAGTTACATTGGTCCAGTGCGAGGTGTTCGTGCCTCGTACAGGGTCGTTTGGGGGCTGGTTTGGGTTTTCAACCTTCAGCGGCTTGTTTTCATGTCTAAGTGTGATTTTTGCAAATTATAGTCATACTCTCAAACCGGGAGACCCAGAACTACGCGGTCAGTTCCTACAAGTTATAATTGTCCCGTGCGACGTGTCCGTGCCTCCTACGGGGTCATTTGGGGGTTGGTTTGGGTTTTCACCCTTCAACTCCTTATTTTTAAGTCTAAGTGTGATTTTTGCAAATTATCGTCATACTCTCAAACCGGGAGACTCGGGACTACGCGGACAGTTCCTACAAGTTACATTGGTCCCATACGAGGTGTTCGTGCCTCCTTCGGGGTCGTTTGGGGGTTGGTTTTGGTTTTCACCCTTCTATGGCTTATTTTCAAATCTAATTGTGATTTTTGCAAATTATTGTCATATTCACAAACCGGGGGACCCGGGACTACGCGGTCAGTTCCTACAAGTTACATTGGTCCCGTGCGAGGTGTTCGTGCCTCCTACGGGGTTGTTTGGGGGCTTATTTAGGTTTTCACCCTTTAATGGCTTGTTTTTAAACTTAATCGATATATTTTGAAATTATCTTCTTATTTTCAAACTGAGAGGCCCGTGACTACATTGTCAGTTCGTACGAGTTACATTAGTCCCGTGCGAGTTGTTCGTGCCTCTTACGGGGCCGTTTGGGGCTTCACCCTCAAATGGCTTATTTTCAATCCTAATCTACGTATTTTGAAATTATCATCATATTCTCAAATCGGGACACCCACGACTACGCGATCAGTTCGTACAAGTTACATTGGTCCCGTGCGAGGTGTTCGTGCCTCTTACGGGGCATTTTGGGGGCTGCTTTGACTTTTCACACTTTAAGGTCTTATTTTTAAGATTAATCGATATATTTTAAAATTATCGTCATATTCTCTAACGGGGAGACCCGTGACTACGCGATCAGTTTGTACAAGTTACATTGGTCTCGTGCGAGATGTTCGTGCCTCTTACGGGGCCATTTGGGGGCTGGTTTGGGTTTTCACCCTTAAAGGGATTGTTTTAATCTTAATCATTATATTTTGAAATTTTCATCATATTCTCAAATCAAGAGGCCCGTGACTACGCTGTCGATTCGTACAAGTTATATTGGTCCCGCACGAGGTGTTCATGCCTCTTACGGGGCCGTTTGGGGGAATGTTTGGGTTTTCACCCTCAAATGGCTTATTTTTAAGCTTAATCAATATATTTTGAAATTATTGTCATATTCTCAAACGGGGAGACCCGCGACTACGCGATCAGTTCGTACAAGTTACATTGGTCCCGTGCGAGGTGTTCGTGCCTCTTACGAGGCCATTTGGATACCAGTTTGGTAAGTTTCTTTAAAGAATCCTTTGAAGCGAATCCAAATTGATGTTACTCTAAGCGAAGTAGCCTAAGATAGCCATTACTATAAATTACAGTGCCTAAGATATGCATGGTAAATGTAATTGAAGAAGAAACGTATAAATCATCATCATTATGAAAAAGAATAGTAATTAGGGGAGGAAGACTTTGTGAATTATGGCAAATTGTTGAATAATATAGTTGATTTGCAAATTATTATGGAAAATTGTCCTCATTTAGTATCCTTATGTTCTTTTATTGTATACTTTGTTCTTTTATAGAATTCAGAGCAAGGTAATATGATATCAACTACTTGAATTCGTGCCCTTAATCTCGTATGTAGATTCTTAATAGTTACCACCCTTGCCTATTATTAAACCAACCTACAATGTAAAAACATCTCAAGTGAGAAATGGTAGGGAAATATACATGCACACTCAAATAACATACAAACAAGTACCAAAGAAATACACATGGTTAGAAAACATAATCCTAAATGAAATACTTGTAATTTGGTTTCCACTCGTGGAACCTTCACTAACTTCAGAAAGAACTAAAATGTTCATTCACCAAAATGATTGTTAGTAATAAGAACAGATATTTATGCAATTCCATAGACCCGTTACCAAAACAGGAATAATAATAATAATAATGATGATAATAATAATAATAATAATAATAATAATAATAATAATAATAATAATAATAATAATAATAATAATAATAATAATAATAATAATAATAATAATAATAATAATAATAATAATAATAATAATAATAATAATAATAATAATAATAAGAAGAAGAAGAAGAAGAAGAAGAAGAAGAAGAAGAAGAAAAAGGGTGAAACTTAATATGGAGCTACAATCATTATATAGATATGCCAATAGCTATGAGGGTAAGCACTTCCAAAGGAAGTCATAAAATTTTAACATGATATGATAATAGCAAAAAAATTAAATTCAAGTTGAAAGTTTTAGAATTCAAAATTTTGGATTGTTTGATCCTTAATTATTCAAACAACATACCTGCACCATTTCACTATTGAATTTCAAACCACTACATCCAATAAGCAAACCCGCAAGGAGATATCCAACAATCTCTATCTGCAAATATAAGCAAAGAATCGGTGAGCACTTCTTTCTCTTTTCAAAGTATGTCGAATACCTAAAGAGTTTTATAAGGTGGAGGATGCAGTACCATTAAGGGACGGTAATTTTGACTCGATAAACCTCTTTTTTGCTATATTATGATCAGAAGAACGAAAATAAAACACAAATATGGAAACAGTAGCAACATCAAAATGGATCTAAGAAAACGAATAGAAGATCCATAAAACAAAGATGATCAGGTAACAAAAGCATATATCAACAGCAATACACAAATTCTTAATAACTCTATTTTTTCAACAACAATACACTACATTTCTAATTCCCAGATATAATAAATTTAATAACTTCTTCGAAGTAATTCATGATCAATTAAAATTATAGCTTCGATTAAAAAAAATGTAATTTTGAGTAAGCATAAATGAACTTACAGGTAAAGGATAAAAGAAAGGGAGATGTACGGTCATCCCGGAAGTTCTGCACAAAAAGCTCAAAGTGGAGCTGCCCGAGTTAATCTCGTCGGCGACCAACATCCAACCAGTCAGGGACGTAGCCATGAATTGTCGTTAATGGGGGGCTAATTTAGTGGTGATGGTTTGGGGACGGGAGCCCCGGAGCCGAATTTTTTGAGGTTATTTTTTAGTATTTCACAAAAATAACGTAATTTATTTAATCTAATGCAAAGAGAAATAGAAAATTTAGCCAACATTTGGCTCCAAATTTAAACCAACAATATCCTTAATTATCACCTAAAATTAGCCCTAAAATTCCAATTTTAACTATCAATTCGAACCTCAAATTTATATCTACAAATTTACTAAACAATGTGTATAAACCTCTTCATAAATTGACTGATTCGACAAAAAAAATTTGGGTTGTTAATATCCCCAAAAAACTAATAGCATTACATAACATCAATATTCCCTAAAATTGAAAGCATAACATGAGGAAATTATATCCCAATTTTAATTCTACATATTAACTCTAATATCCCTAAAATTAGATACCCTAAATAAATATAAAATTAGAAACCCTAAATAAATATATCATTATAATCTTAATCTTAAAATAAACAAAACAAACAACAACAATTTACCTCGCGTAAGAACTTAGAAGCAGGGGAGAGCAATGTCAGTGTATCCAAGCAGCAGCAATAATTTACCTCACCTAAGAACTTGAACCAGTGTTCAAACCGCCTGCCACCACCAGTTACTGGTGGTCCGATCCATCTGAGAACCCAAAACCTAACAGCTATGAGCTCCAGCCAAAAACCGGCGCCGGTCAGCCCTTGTAATCCCATCACTGGTGACCAGTGTCCTAAATTCGGAGCTACTTACTATCTCATCCACCTCCATGCCACATCTTCCCCCAAACCCATATTTTGACCCACCAACTACCTTAAACTCGTAAACCCAATAACCCACAACTCCAATTGAAGGCAACCCAGGTGAAATCAGCCAAAACCAACCTATGTCTCGACCCAACACAAAACTCGTTTACCTACCCAAACTGTAGATACTCCCAAAATCGACTTCCTTTAACCCCTTGCTGTCTTCAACCCAAATCAGGTGCAAAACCCTAAGCTAAACAAATTTCAAGCCCCAGAATATTAACATCTTCGTTCCAACACAAAATCAGCTTAGGTGATGCGACAAAGAGAGACTCGTGCAAAAGAATGAACGCGGAAGAAAATGCTTGGCTCCAAATGAAAAAGGAATGGAATATAATATTTCACATTTTTTTAAGTTCTTGGCTCCAAATGAAAAAATCAAATGAATTTTAATATTTTATATTTTTTTTATTTGACACACTTTTAAACCGTGCCAGATTCTGGCACTGTTTTAAACCGTGCCAGATTGAGAATAAACCGTGCCAGAATTTGGCACAGTTCTAAACCGTGTCAAATTCTCTTTGTCCAACTGTGCCAGATTAGCAGTTTTGGTGTAGTGATTAAGGAAGCAAATCCTCAAACACCCCCGTCAAACCCATAGAGCCAAAACACTTTAAGTGTAGTCATCGTCATAAGTTAGAACACCTTAGAGAGTTTTGTGTTTTACATCAACCCTCGTTGTTTGATGATTTTAAGAGTGGTAGAGGTTTCGATTGAAGGGAATAAAAATAAGAAGAAGGAAACCCCCAAAAAGGTTTCCAAGGGAAATGTAACAAAGGTTGACCTTCTTAACGTGGTTCTAAAATTCAATCCTCTAAATATTAATTTTAGTTGGATTAGGAAAAACGTCATGGATATAACGGAGTTAGAAGCCTATAGAGATCACGCTAGAGAGAACTCTTAATTCTCTACTAAGTTAAGTTACTATTCTTTTTATGTGCTTTAGAGTGTTTGGTTTACTCTTTCTATAGGAACATTTCTCTTTTTTCTATCTTTTCATTCTTTAGGTGATGCTTTTTGTTGCATTCATACATTTTTTTTCCTGGTATGATGTTGTTCATTATGTTTGTACGTAATATTTTATCCCATGTGTTTAATACAAACCTACTTGCTTAGTTATTGTACAAACGGTTTTATTTATGACTATAAACTCAATGTTTAGAGAAAGTCTTCGTAAATTAATATTATTAATATAGAGTATTTTTCATAAGTCATTCAATTTACACTACAACATAACTTGAGAAATATTATGAAGGGATATATTTTCTACTTCTACTAGGAATTAAAAGTTTTATGTGATGTTTTGAAATAGGGTGTCATTGTTAATACTTTGTGTATGCAAGATTTTTTCATCATGATCGGAGATGAAAACGGATATATATTTCAAAATCAATAGTGATGATGTGGTAAGGGCTGCAACTTTGGGATTATGAGAACTACCTTTTTAAGCTGACCAGAGTTCCCTACCTTTTGTATTGAATGAGAGAAATAGGACACATGAAAAAAAATTATAGAAAGAGATGTCTTAATGATTTTTATCTACCCAAAAATTGAGTAACATTAAGGATATGAGATGAAAAAAGTTTTAATCAAAATATCTTTATGAAGGAGAGAAAAGTGGTAGTTGAAAACAATGAGTACAAACATAATCTCCAGTATTAAATTTATGGGTTAATTCTCATGTTATTCACTTTTCTCTCATGAGTTATATCTTTGAATCACTCTATTTTTTATGGATTTAATTTGACCTTAGGACTTCGAATCATAAATCATACTTTGTGTAGAGTGTTTGATTTTATGGATTAATGCTCATGCTATTCACTTTTCTCTCATGAGTTATATCTTTGAATCACTCTATTTTTTATGTATTTAATTTGACCTTCAGCCTTTGAATGATAAATCATACTTTGTGTAAAGTATTTGATATAACTAAGAACCGATGTATGATTTTTTTGAAAGCTTGTTTCCTCATATTACTAATATTTATTTTACTCGGATTAAAGTGTACATGCTTGTAACTTAGAAATCAATGAGTATATTTTGTTGTATGTTCTAATTTCACACATATTTTTTGTCTTGTGCTGCTATCAGGTGTTTCCGGTACTTTGTCTTGGCGATGGATGCGACCAATGATGGTCAAGTTCTCTATAGCGAAGATTCTGGGTTTGTTAAAGTCACCCAAATTGGTATTCTACCTCTTTTACCCTCATTTCTCTTTGAAATCCTTTCACCTGAGAACCTCCATACCTTCCTTCCATCTTTGTATCTTTGATGATATTTTTAGGTTTTCTCCTCCTCTTTCATATGAACAATCATCATCCTGGTATGTTTATCCTTTCCAGATTTTAGATTTTTGTTCATTTCTATACTTTGAGCTTAGTGTTAGATGCTTTGTTAGATTTTTATGATTTCTTCTCTATGATTGATAAGTTTACTTTTTTGTGATAATATTGATTCTTCTAAAGTAGCATTTTAGTGTGTATAGTTTGGCTTTACTCATTTTTGGGTCTGTACACTCTTGTATTTTGTACATGTAAAGAGTTTATGAGTGTTTGTCCTCTTGTCAATCATAAGACTCTTTCTCATATTTTTTGTATAGTATCATTGGTTTAACTTATGATTTTACCTTTTCTCATAGGATTTAGGTGATTTTTTATCTTGGTATATGTGATTTTCAGACTATTTATAATGGCTTAAAAATCTCATGTGTGTGCCTTGACTTCCTCTAACCATTACAAAGTAAAAAAAAACTTTTCTCTGAGTTCCCTTCACATTGGAACAAGTCTATTTATTTGGATTCCCCTTCCGAAACTCAAGTTCATCAGATCTTGAGTGAAAGAAATCGACCCGAGTTTGTTCTCAAATCGGATCGTTTTACCCCAATCTAATAAGATAATATTATTATGGGGTTATGTATTTTAAGGAAACTCCTAGAGAGAGAGTTATCTCGACCAAATTAAGGGGAGGTAATGTGAAGATATCCACTGAGTGGATAAGCAACCACATTCACATCCCTGAATAAAACACCCCAACTATCTATACAAGAGGATTATTAGTGAGCCTTTTAAATCATTTCTTGCGATGGTTTTTTACATTCTTAATATGGTAGTGTCCTCATGTCCACCTACATAACGCTTTTTTATAATCATGCACAACTATTCTATGCTTTGGAATGGGTGACCGTATGTGTTTATGTTATTTGATCTTGGGCTCGATATTTTCTCACACTAAAGAAGATAAATAGAGTCATTCATTACCATTTCGTCATTTTGATCCTGCACTTCCTTTTAGATTTTGAGGTTCCTATTCTTCGAAATGAAGTATAAGTTATGCCTAAGTTGGTATTGACCATTCAGTCCTATTATCGGTCTATCACTTAGCTAGGTGACTATAGTAGGCTTCCCATGCCACCTCATGTTGTCCCTCAATAGGCTACCCATCGTTCTCATACATCAAAGGCTATTAGTATACACTACTTGACAAAATATATGTTATATTCTACTATTTTCATTGTCTACTTAATTTCATTATATCTTATCTCCCATCTTTAAGGACTCTAGGAATTTTTTTTCCTCCACGAGTTCGGTGATTTCTTCCTTTTGTGATGACAGTCATCACACCTTTGATACTCAATTGAAGAATGTTGAGGATGAATTATAGGAAACTCAATATGATGTTATGGGTATGTGTGTTATGTAGAAGAAGAAATAATGTACATCATTTATTTTGGGCGTTATGTTTTTAAGTTTAACTTATATTGATTACATCTCTTATAATCCTCATAACTCTTAACTTTAATGATATTCTTAGCTCATTTTGGAATACCTTATATATATATATAATAATGCTCTTGTGCGGACTAGTCCGCATTTTAAGAATGCGGACCGGACATGTGTCGCCTAACCATTCCCCTAGAAATTATCGCCTAAATTATAGGCACACTCTCTCTTTTTTCTGGGCTCACCGCCAGGTGACACATGTCTGGTCCGCATTCTTAAAATGCGGACTAGTCCGCACAAGAGCAGGACTGTATATATATATATATATATATATTTGAATATTCTTAGGCCCCTTATTCTCATATCATTATTTTACTAGACTTTAATTTGATTGTTCACTCACTATATGATTTATTATTTATTTTCTTCTTATGATTAACATGTTTTACTCTCTGAAAATGATTCGTTTCCATATGCCTAGTTGACTATGTAGATATGGGGAGTATAATTTTCAAAGAATGTTAGGTTGCATAGAGTTATTTCTTTTTCTATATCATGTTTATTAAGAAGAATTATATATTTGGGGGAAGTTATTTTTAGTTAGATATGATGTTCAAGTTCTTATGTCCATATTTATTATATTTTCCTTGTCATATCATCCCATAATAATATTTTAATGAGTTTGATAATATGTAAAATGAAAGTACTTTTGCAAGAAGATCCTTCGATCCATGAAGATGATCAAGTATCTTAATTTGGGGTTACTTTCAAAAAAATTAAATTTCTATTTTTTGTATATTCCCTTGGTCAGGCAAGTCGTAAAATGGTAGATGCCCTTCGATTTTTTGCAATTTTTCATTGTACATTTTGTCTTGAAATTTGACAAAAGGGGAGATTGTAATAGTATAACATAATTAAAGTGGGAGTAGATGTCTAAATTACTTAACAAAACATTTTTGAGTCTTTGTTCCAAAGGTCCTCAGAAAGATTCCTCAACTTCAACCAATATGATTCATGCCGAACCTCAAGTACACCACTTAGGAAAGGTATAAGACTTATTAAACTTAAATTCACCTCTTGGTTAATTTTATTCATAATTGGAAAATCTTTTTAATCAATCTTGTTTGGATAAATTGTCAAATACACAATAGAAATACACTCTTCACACAAAAAAAAAATAATAATTATAAATTGCATCTTTTTCTTCACTTTTAAGTATTAGTGTTCTTGGTTGGAATAAACATTCTTAGGGTTTTGACAAAACTTATTTTCAAAATCTTTTTGAGGAAAAAATAGATAACATCCCTAGACAAAGAAGGTTTTTCCCCGCAACGAAGTAATATTTTATTATAGCGAACAGTTGTTCGTTAGGAAGTTTGTCCTTCGTGATTTTTCCTGCTCATAAGTGCAAGCTGCTTTGCATAAGCTTCTCTCTAGTAAAGATTTTCTTTGCTACAGCAAAACTACTAATGAATGGTCTGACGGTGCACCAAAAGTACACTTTTGGAAGATCTTTACTCTCCTTGGAAAGTGTTCCAAGCACATAATTTTTACTTATTCAATCCTAGATGTCACTACTTAAGACCTCAAGAGTTTAGCACTTAACCTATTTTCCTCCTAGATATTTCCTACCCCATATTTATATCGTTTAGTGCTCAATACACTTTCCTCCTAGAAACCTTTTTATAAAAAATCATTTTTATATAAAAACTTTTTAAAACTCCTTTTAAAAATATCCCAACACTCTTAATATGAAATGTAAATGAAACTTTAAAACATTATCTTACCAAATATCATATTGTTGGGCTTCAATGTTGAAGACAACTTGTAATTCGGATTCGTCTTTTGTAGATGAAAACTTCTTCAATTCTTCGACGATTGTAGCGGTATACGACATAACAAATTTTGACGGACATTTATACAAATACGTCTTTATAAATCTCCCCCTATGTCTATGCCGGTACATACATAAAAACATCTGAATTATGAAATACTAAATAACCTATAAAAATCTACCCTCCCATGAATCTTAAAACTGAAAAGGTAAAATTTGCAAGTTCTCAAATTTCTCTTCAACATCAAAACTCTCAGAGATTTTCTCATCAGGGTTTGCAACATATCAATCTTCAATTTTGTACCTACACACGTGAGATAAATCAAAATACCTTCGTGACTCATCGAGTTTAAAATGATATAAGAATAAAGCATTAATAATCAAATCTCCCCCATAACATGATAATTACTTATCTCCCTTTTTATGATGTTCTCAAATAGACAGATAAGAAAAAATAATCAAAACATGGAGTGTCACGACAAAATTCATAGAAAACAAATATCCAGCTACGCGCATGCAAAGGTATGTCCCAAAAACATCAACAAATAATTTTTGGATTTTTCAATTTTTTTTATACAAAAATAGGATACAAAAAAAATAACACCATGGATTTAAACTCAAACAACCAAGTCATAGAAACGTAATGAATGGGTGTGAACACATTCGATAGGTAAATAAACTCAATCAATCATATGTGCACTATGCATATGTGTACTCCTAACTAATGAGCATCAAAAGTGTCCTTAGGTGTAAAATTTGTTGAATTTAAATGACACCGTCTTATGCAAATCAACAAATCATAGTCAAAATGATTTCCGCACCAATAACGTCCAAAACTGTATAGCGCTTTTTCAAGAATTTCAAGGACGTGCAAACCCGTTTAAATTCTCCATCCAAGCACCCTCATATATATTTTCTTTTAGAGGTAATATAAATTCTCAAACATTGGAGAATTGGTGCAAAAGCCTAAATGGTCCATAATTGGCATGAATTTCTTTTTATTGCCTTTAAATTTTTTCGGGCTCTTTTAAACCTCTTTGGACCCCGGATAATTAAATTCCTCAATTTTTTTTGGTCCAATATAAACGGCGGCTTAATCGCAAAGGATAAAAAATAATCTTTCGTAGCCCTTCACCATTTTCAAACAAAGCACACAAACTCACCAACGGCTCTTACATGCACAATTTTCTTATCAAGTTTTATTGTGCTTGGTTTGTTTTAAGGACAAGATTGAAGTAAAAACACCCAACCAACATGTGATAAGACAATCAAAATAATCAAACAAATCCGTGCATGTGTGCAATAAAGGAATTCATGAGTCGAACATGTAGGAAGTAACACTTAATTACATTTGAATAATTCCAAACATTATAAAGCACATGGATGAATTGACCTATTGTCACAAAACACTATCAAATAGTCACACAAAAAATGGAATGATGTTGTGACTTGGTCATTTTAAGTGTTCATCCATAAACGGTGCAAACGAAATACAAAAATCTTTTTTTTTTAAATAAAATCTTTTTGTATTTTTCAAAATTTTTCAAAAATAAAAATTCATACAAAAAGTACATGTCACAACGCTAGCAAAAATATATCAAAAAGCATAACTAGCGTATGACAAATATGCAAACATAATCATCTATATGATATGGCAAGAGAAGAATCATGTGCAAGAAAATGGGAATCAACTTGTCTAAAATCTTGTGCCTCTAAAAGTGATTTCCTAACCCAAATAGATGTAAACCGTCGTGTGGAGGATTTAGGAACCAAGGGAACACTAGACATAAACTTCCTAGGACATTTTCCAATATCAAAATAAAAACGCCTAAGGTGACCTTTCTACCATAATATGAACATGTGTAAACGCGAGGAAGACACCTATGGGTTGACCTTTTCTAACATCCTTGGAATTAGTTGACCCTCTAAAATAAATAATGGTTTTGGCTATACTATTAGAAGCATGAGAACAAGATGATCCATTACCATCACTATCAAACCTACTTGAGTCTGTCAAATCATTTTTTAACTTCAAATTTTTTTACTCAAGCAAATAATTAGACTCTTCCAATTTAAGGGATGCCTTTTTCAAAGTTTCAACAATTCTCAAAAGGGTATCTCTCTCTCCCTGAATTAAAGCAAACTTTTCCCTAAGAGTCTCTTCATGTGACAGAAACTCATTGACTAAAATATTTTTATCCTCTTTGGCACAAACACAAACCATAGAATTTTTAAGGTCCTCCAATTCTTTTTCTAAAAATAGAACCCTATCATCACTTTCCTTCTTGGACAATTTTAAAGCAACAAAGTCATGGTCGAAGGAAACAAATTTTTCACAATAAAAATATTTTTGATTTTGAACCGTTTGCAAAAGATCCAACGTGGATTTAAAACGAGAATTTTCTTTTTTCAAAAACTCTATTATTTTAGCAAACGTCAAATTCAAATGATTTATATCATCAAAACTTTGACTCGTGTCATCAAAGGGGGGCATCCGATTACATAAGTGTTCCATCGAAAAAATTGCGATTTTTTACAAAACAGAATTTTCAAAAAAAATTAATATCACACAAATTTTGCGGAAAATAGGAATACGCGATAAATTAGTGCAACCTACTCTGATACCAATTTGAAAACGTGAAAAATACGTTGTGTGATATCGATTTAAAATTATTCGCAAGTTTCAAAGTAAACCTTATTTAATTGGAGTCTATTCAAACCAAATCAAATCAGCCCCTAAACATGTTTTGTGCATGTGTCAAACCATAAATAAGTAAAGCATGTGACACAAAATTAAGGGAAAATCCCCGAAGGGTAAAATCTTTTATTTCTAGAACTTTGAAGAATTCACAAGACCATTGACTTACATACAATCTGATAATCGCCCACAAGTGTAACGCACGGTGTCTTCGTCAATCCACCAAAGCAACAGCAAGAAATAACGTCGTCTGTAATCTTTCGCAAGAACTCCAGGTGGTCAGCAATGAAGAAGAAAACGTCTTCTCCACAAGTTGTGAACTTTGTAAGGACTTCCTCCACAATAGCACGCATCTATCGGTTGTAGAGTTTTCCCCACAAAGAATAAACCAAAGTAAAATATGTTCTTGGGTTCCACAAAATAATTCACATAAAATTAATTAGGATTTTGTGAATTAAAAACAAAATATTCGAACCCTTAAATTTTTGGAGAAAAACTTTCTGCAGAAAAATATTTTTCTAATTGATTTTGGGGAGATAAACAAAACAAAAGTTTTCAAAGGATAAAACTCTTTAAGGTTGAAAACTGTTCTCCACAGTTTTTAAACAAAGGCTTCCAGGCCCCTTTTTATAAAAGAGTTAAGTCGGTCAAAGGATAAGCATGAGGTCATCCTGTCAACCGAAAAGTAGCGTCGCTCGAACGAGAATCCCATCTCGCTCGAACGAGGGACGCATGTCGTTCGAACGAGATGGTGATCTCGTTTGAACGACCTTGGCGTTGAAACCCAGGTCCGCTTACTGCCTTATAAAATTTTCAAACCTTTTCAAAAATCAATGTTTTCTAAAATAGTAATGAAACCTTTTTATAAAAAATATATACAAAAACATTTTTATATAAAAGCTTTTTAAAACTCCTTTTAAAAATACCCCAACACTCTTAATATGAAATGTAAATGGAACTTTAAAACATTATCTTACCAAAGATCATATTGTTGGGCTTTAATGTTAAAGACAACTTGTAATTCGGATTCGTCTTTTGTAGATGAAAACTTCTTCAATTCTTCGACGATTGTAGTGGTATACGACATAACAAATTGGGTCATACATTTATACAAATATGTCCTTACATTTTTGTAAGTGGGTTTTCCCCTTGTACATCCGGTCTTATGATTATTTTACTTTTTCGCATACTTTATAATTATTCATTAAATTAAGAAAACAAAACCAGGTATTCTAAAACCTCGTAAAATACTCTTGTCACATGGACTTTAGGATACCCTTTTGTAATAACAAATTGTAATTCATTTCTTTTCAATTAAGTGAAATAATATTTATTTGTGTACTTAAGGTTGAGAGGCACAATCTCAAAACTAGATTTGAAACTTTCAATGATAGTGGGTTTCAATGGTGGTGAGCTTCAGTGCTGTGGGTTTAGATGTGGTGGGTTTTCAAATTTTCAATAGCAGGGATGGTGGGATTCGAGGGTGGTTCTGGATTTTATTTGGATTGAGGTGGTTGTGAGATTTTATAGATGGTGGTTTGAGGGTTATGTGATGGTCGAGGAAGGATGTGAGGGTTTACATGGTGTGGAAGGTTGAGGAGAGTGGTGGTCAGTTATTGTTGGGGGGGGTTGAGAGAGAGAGAGAGAGAGAGATTTTTAATATTATTATGTGTTTTATTCAGATTTATTATTTTATATTTTTTTATCTTTTAATTTTTTTTATAAAAGGTCATGCAAATGACAGAGGAAGGTTATATCTAAACAACCCATAATGACAAAGGTACCGAACCCAAACTCAATTTTAGAATATACTAAAATCTAAATGTGCCAATAGTAAAATTATATAAGTACAAAAACATTAATAACGGTGCCATAAGTTGGAAAATACAGCAACAGTTTTTCTCCTTCAAATGTATTCTTTTTGTATTTTCCATAGGTTGACAATTTTATTCCTATTTCCTTTCTCACTTTTCCCTTTGAAGCTGAGGAGATATTTATGCCCTTCTAGTTGGATCGGTTTTTTTCAATTAGAGTTAAAAAATCCCTAACAAACCACATACTTCATCGTATTGAACCAACCTATTGGAATTTTGAAGCCAAATAAGCATCCCATACTTATTCTAAAGAACGCCTTGGATGTGTGATAGAAAATATGGAAAAGAAAACAAAATCAAACTGAAAAAATTTCATAAAAAAGTTGTTATGCCAAAATTTTCTCTTCTACATGTTTAATCTCAAATATGTAAAACTAGGATAAGCATTAGATTATTTAGATTAAATTTAAAAAAATCTCTAAATTATTTTCTTAGAGGAGATGTAACAAAATAGAAGTTAAGAAAAAATTCGTGTTTTATTAAGTTGTATGTTTTACTTGGGTGACAAACAATACTTAGGAAATGTTAAGAAGCTAAACATAAAACAAGTTGACAAATATGAACATTTCATAATCTTTCCATAGAGAATGTTAAGAATCAAAGAACATTAATGTTTCTATAATGACCTCAAATGTTTCTATATATATTTTTACTTTTTCACAGACACACACACACACACACACACACACACACACACACACACATATATATATATATATATATACACACACACACACACACACACACACACAAATATATGCATGTTCATATTATTGGATAAATTAGTGTGTAATGTATTTATTCATTGCAGTAAAATAAATTATTTCATAAATTCCATAATTTAATGAATAATGAAATGTGAAAAAAGAAACAGACGATAACCATATTTATATAGAGAATAAAATATAATTATAGTGACTTGACTAATAGGATATTGAAAACAAATTGAGGCAAGTTTTTCACACTTTCTTATGAATTAAGATGATATCCACCTCACTACGGCCTTCGATTTTCTTAACTTCATCTCACAGGATACAATAATCTTCTTCTTGGAATACTAACATTTTAAATTGCAAGAAAAATGAATAAATAAAAAAAAAATATTTATTTTGAAAATATTTGAGGACATATAGATTTTATATTTAGTGTATGAGACCAAAACTTTCTTCTAGGATTGTAATGGAATTCTAACATACTTATACATGTGAAAATGGAAATAACCAACAATTATGTATGTGTTATATGGTTAATTAATTATCAAAATAGTTAACAATTATTCATGAAACTAATAAAATAAATGGGTTAGAAACAAATTAGGTTGGACAACGAAAACAAAAACAGAATGCTCAAAACAATGTAAAGAAAAATACATAATAAAATTTGCTCCAAAAAGATATTGTGAAACACCTCGTTATTTTAATAATTTATTATTATAATAATTATCTAAATCATTTAAAAGGCAACCGGATTTAATTTGGAGAAATTAAAGTTATTTATGTATCATTATGTTAACTTAAATTCATGTGATTAGTTTATGAAATTAAAAGAAGTGAAATTATAATCTTCAATGATATTTGGACTCAATGGAGAGTATATTATTGAGACCCGAGTTCATTCGGTAGATTACAAAGAAGAGCGAATCAAGAAAGCTCGGAGTATGCAAAAGAATTATACGGACTTGGATATAAATAATGTGTAATTTCATGTGGGGTATTATGTACATCTCACAGTGTCACCCTTGAAGGGGGTAATGTGTTTTGGAAGAAGGGAAAGTTGGCCCCCGGGTATGTTAGGTCATTTATAGTCACCGATCGTGTAAGGTTAGTCTCTTATCGCTTAGAGTTTCCAGGCCATCTAGATCTGGTACATAACATGTTTCATAAATCGATGCTTTATAGATTCATTACAAAACATCAGCATCTAGCTCGGGTACATAACGTGTTTCATAAAATTTTGTCAGTGAATTTCGAGGACATAATTCATTTTATCAGAGGGGAAGAATGTAATACCCTGTTATTTTAATGATTCAGTAAATGAATAATTACTTAAATCAATTAAGAGGCCACCCAAATTTAATTTGGAGATATGAAACATATAACCAATTAGCCGATGACATAGATACGGTTGGTATTGGTTTAAATAGTCAAACAAGGCGGTAAGTATTTGGGAGAATAGGAGTTGGTTGAAGTTTTTTATTTGGGAAATAGGGGAATAAATAAAAACAGGCAGGAACAGAAATGTTAAAAGGGAAAAGGAAAAGAAAAGGTGGCGGAGTGTGTTTGGAATTTGGGCAACTAAGGCATTCTTATAACCAATTTTTTATTTAGCTGAACCAATTGGTTAATGGGAGAGATACGATTGGTATTGGTTTAAAGAGGAAAAAAGTACTAATTATTTATGAGAATAGAAGTTGTTTAATGTTTTTCAATAGAGAAATAAGGGGAGAATTATAATAGACGGGCACTAAAATGTTTAAGTGGAGAAGGAGAAGAAAGGGCGGCAAAGTGTGTTTAGAATTTGAGCAACTCGAGGATTACTTGTATGTTGGCGCATGAGGGTGCAAAAAGGGTTGGTGAGGCGCACGTTTTTAAGGTTGAGTTAGTGAAAGATGGCTAGAAAATTGACAACCATCTTTTCTCCTTAAAATAATTTAGCAATTAATTTATCATTTTCCCTATTTTCTCGATAATCACCCCCCCCACCCCCCAAAGCATTGTATACAAATTTCAGCCTCCTGTCTACACTTAAATCAAATTAAAAAATAGACCTTAGATACTACACATCTTAAAAAGAGGGTTTAAATTTATAAAGGGGTTTAAAGAGAATTTTCAAGGTTAACTTTCAAGTTTTATTCGAGGGTTTCTTCATCGCCACAAAACTAAAGATTGGGACACATCTTTGAGGCATGTGACGTTCAACTCCTCTCCTTTTATATGCGTATTCATTAAATTCACCTAAATTTTAATTAATGTTAAAATTAATTTAGTATCCCGTAGAAAATTGAGTATTTTTAAATTATATCGTAGGTAAGTGAATTTGAAAATTTTCTTGTACTTGAAAATACTTATCAAACCCTAATAATTTTTGGAAATTATTTATAGGCCCCAAAGCAAGAAAAATGATATTTAGGGTTTGGGCCAAATTTCTAGAACTTCTCAAATTGAGGGTTAATAGTTGACAATATGGACATATATTTAAGGGTAGTACCTTTGATAATTATGTCCCAAATTGATGAGATTTATTATGAGAACCATATCTATATTATAAAAATTGATGTAAATAAATCAGAAATGACTCGGGACACTTGATACACATACATGAGCCCTTAAATAAGATATTACTAACGTTGATGCATGTTTCTCATATAGACGATATAAGAAGTACAAGATAATTGTTGGTTCCTGTGACAACCCGGTATCGGAAATAAGGGGTGGCCAGCCCGATACTCCAAAAATACAGGCATCATTAATGGAATCATCCTCAGCATCGCAACAACTTAAGAGAGTAAACGGAAAAACCACACAGTATTTCAGAAAAACGGGTTATCAAAAATTTTAATTTTTCGATTTAAATAAAGCATTTTCAACAATCCGTACTAGGAAAGAGGGTGGAAACTCCCACAAGCATATACATCTAAACCGACAATAAAAGAAAGGACCGAATGAACCGCCGGTCAATGAAATACATACATTAAACAATAAGTTTCATATAATATTTAATACATCCATTATCCAATTACAACAGTTTGGGCCACACGCCCGAGTAGGGATTGATCATAACTAGAAAACAATAAAGGAGGCGTCTACGCAAATTGTCCCGTGATACCCGCAAAATGTCACGGCTCCTCAAAACACTGGAATAGGAAGTTCATTACGGGCGACCTAGCGGAGGAACACCTGAGCGGATATAATATATAGATATGCACAACAAGAAAGAAGAACCGGTCAGAGCCCGGTTTTATGTGATCACCCGATAAATGACAAGTATGAAAATGAAGAATAGATAAGCATGGATGATAAAGGTAGTATTCTAGCATGGTAACAATAAGATACAGTTAAGGCAATTTAGTGATTACAAGAAAAGAATCGATTATAGATGCAATTAGGAAAATTTATCAACCGATCTCATCTTTCATACTCTTCACTTTATTTTCTTTCCATTCCTTATCAGGAATACAATTATTTTTATGTGCTCTTTATGGCACTGATCTCAATTGTATGCTCTTTGTGGCATATACTTTGCTCTTTGTGGCATTAATATTCCATCGAGTCCAACTCGATAATTAGAATAGTTATAAATAAATATATATATATATATATATATATAACGATTCTAAGACCACCCGTCCGGGTTTCCCCACTGTGCGCGCCCTGAAATAACCATCATCTTCCAGGGCCTAACATAAGACAACCTGGGATCCTATCGAAACGTCGGGAAGCGGCCATATGCATGCGGGATAGTCAAGACCACACCCGGAATCTCCTACCCATCGCAGAAACATATAAATAAGCGCTCATATGGCCTAGGACTATATCCATCCTGCATTCATTAGCCAGGGGGCTTCACCTCACGCACGGACTTCCCTTAAGATGGTATTTAGAGAGGTGTGTATCATCCATTTTATTAATTTCCATTACTTGATTTAGTAAATTGTCATTTAATTTATCCGTTTTATATTTTATTAAATGCATTAAGATTATCCGGAACTATTTGTGTTTCGTATCGGCATCACCACCTCGATAAATAGTGAGACTCTCCAAATTATTTTCCAAAGCCTCCTCTTTGGCTTCATAACAGACTATCAAGTCAAACCTAGCTCACAATAACTCCTAAAATCTTCAAATTTGACTCTAAGATCTCCTAGATTATTATAAAACTATACGAGAGGAGAAATGCCTAAACATTACTTTAACCCCCCCCCCCCCCTTAAAATGAACCCTAGATGAACCCTTTCGAGTCCAGGGTGTCGACCAACTCAACTAATACTCTAAGACCCTATATTTACTTCATTTAAGAAGGTTCGTAAGTCCCTATGAAAAGAAAAGATTTAAAAATGAAAATAAAATTTTTAGGGAAGAAAATAGGGGACCGGTCGACCGGTCCCAAGACCGCGGTCGACCGCGTCTCAAGATTTTGCCTAGTAAGAAAAGAAAAAAGTTACTTCGGCAGGGCCGGTCGACCGGTCAGGTAACCGCGGTCGACCGCGCCATAAGTTTTATGCCTTTGAAAAAAAGAAGCATGCCCTCTCCCGAAGGCCCGGTCGACCGGTCTGAGAACCGCGGTCGACCGGTCTTAGAAGACCTAGACCAAATCGAATCTTCCTCTTTCAAGAAAATCCCAAATCTAACTCATTTACTGCCCCCAACATAACATACATGCTACAACTACTACTATAAACCTCATCAAACATCCCAAAACATTCTTCAATGGATCAAAACCAACAAATACACAAAGAAAACCCTAAAATAGCTAAACCATGATTAATACATCATTGTCATAACAAATCATTTATCTTAAACCACAAATAGCAAGTAGGAAACTTGCCTCAAGTGAGAAAATGCAGATTTTCTTTATGTAGAAGCAAGAATCCACCCTCAAACTTCAATCCCTTTTCTTTTCTCTACTCTTGCCCTTTCTCTCTCAAGCTTTCTCTAGGTTTAGGGAATAAAACTTGGGAAATAGAAGGCTTAGTAAGACTAAGTCGTGGTATTAGTCAAAATTCCAATTTAATTGACCAATATTGCGATAAAATAATACGCAACTGTATATTTAAAGTATATCCAGTCAAAAGTGCCAAAAGCCTCAAAATACAATATGGCACAATAATTGACTATCTCGCACATTCCGGACTCAACTACGGCCTCCAAATTATCATTCGAAAAAATTTATAATTCATTTTTTTTTAGTTCCGGTCTCATTATTAAGCTAAATATCATTTTAAATTCTTATGATATTATACAACATAACATGGCAATATTCACCTATAGTTATGGTAAATATGTAACCTCATGGTAAATTTTAACTTTTCTACATTAAGTAGCACTGAATCCAAAACTCAACATTTATATCTAATTACCATATCTAGTAAATAAACATAAAATATGTTCTCATAAGCGAGGGTTATTACATACTCCCCCCCTTATGAGGGAATTTTGTCCCCAAAATTCAAACGTACCTTATAAGAAGAGATGCGGATACTTCTCCCGCATGTCGTCCATACGATCCCACGTTGATTCTTTCGCATTGTGATGACTCCACTGGACTCTCACCAAGGGCACCACACGGGACCTCAACTTGCGCTCTCCATACTCAAGAATAGCAACCGGTTGTTCTTCATATGAAACGTCGGGTTGCAAATCAATGTCCTCGAAAGGAATGTGCCAAAGGGAACCTTAACATCTCTTATACTTCTTCAAAGAGGAGACATGGAATACATCGTGGATTTGTTGTAAAGGCTCCGGCAAGGCAAGTTGGTACGCTACAGGACCAACTTTCGCAATAATTGGGAAAGGTCCAACAAAACGAGGCGCCAGCTTCCCTTTATTCCCGAAACGCCTAATGCCCTTCATTGGTGACACTCGCACCAAGACTTGATCTCCAATATCCAACTCCACGTGTCTCCTACCCGCATCGGCAGAGCTCTTTTGACGATCTTGGGCTATCCGAATGCGATTTCGAATGAGTTCGATCTTCGAAGAAGTGTCTTGGATCATTTCAGGTCCAAGAAATTTGTTATCACCCACTTCCAACCAACAAGAGGGCGATCTACAAGTGATACGACGCAAATATTGCGTATTTCACCCGTTAACCTACGCGTTATTAGCCCCCTTGGGTATCTTAATCCCTATATTTATGCTCGTTAACCAGAAAACCTAGGATTTCTATGTTAACATGTTTTGCATGGGTTAATTGAGCTTTTGTAGGTATTTGGATGCTTAGTATGAAGTTCGGACGCATTCCGGTGAAGTTCCGTACACAATCGCACGCGCAAGGGCATTTTAGTCTTTTCACAGCTTGGGTACCTGGGACGACATCTCACGGAAGTTGTATCTATCCTCGCTAGCTTCGCGTGGCCGTGAACGGTGCACGATTCCGATTCATAACGAAGAAGTTACGACGATTTCAGCGGAGGAAATACAAGGAAGCAAAAGAGGAGAAGGGAGAAGAAAAAAAGAGGAATGCAGTAGGCTGCTACATTCTGCCCTGCTTGATCGATTGATCGACCCATTTGGTCGATCGATCGACCATTCTTATTTGCCGAATTTTTTCCTAGGTCGATCGATCGACCAAAGGGGTCAATCGATCGATGCTCTGTTTTCTGCATATATTTTGCCTTCTTTTCTTTCTTCTTTATTTTTATTCCAACTTACTATATAAGCCAATTTTTTTTGTAATAAGCCACATCAGTACATACACGATTTTTAGGTTAGAATAGTTAGGGCTTTGAGGGTTTTGGATGGTTCTTCTTCATTTCTCTTGGGATTGACAATCTAATTGGTTTGTAAGTTGACTTTTCATTACCCTTTCCATTAATATAGCTTGTTTTCCATTAATTCCTGCTTTCTAGATAATTTTCATGCTTTCATAATTAGGTTTTCTTGCTTTAATTCTTGCTTTCTTAGTTTAATTAGTTTAATTTAGTTTATTTCCATGTATTTACCTTAGATAAATAGGGTCGGGATTTCATTTCCGCCATTTACGGGTTTGGACCTCGAAAGTTAGGGTTTCGTGTAAAATTGAATTTAATTGAAACCGCGTGTATTAAAGTTGGATTGTTATGCGTTTAACTTTCTCTGTCACGCAGCGTTAGTGTTTATAGCGATAATCCGAATTTAATCCGCGTGTGACCATTTTCCGTTAAATGTTTAATCTCGCAACTTTGGCTTAAATTCCTTATTGCGTGATGTTTATGCTTAATTGAAAATGCTCGATTAAATTGCTTTCGAGCCGGAATTCTAATTAGTAGTTGTTTAGCCCGTGAATGTGTGGATGCGATCCCGATCCTCCCTTTCCTTTTGTTTAGCGTTAACTTCTCTTTTTGTTTATTCACGATAACCAACCATCACCTTTTTCTTATTTCTTTTACACCACTTTTATTCCTGAAGTTTTAAAACAATTAACATCTAAAATTTAATCACTCCCTGTGGATTTCTTACGATACCCGACTTACCGCTGTGCTTGCTTGTCAAGTGTAGTAGTAGCTTAGGTTTTTTTTGTATCGCGGCGGCGAAACACACAACGATTGTGTCCTCACACGAACACACTTTTTCCGCCCAGCCACAAAATGGCGTCATTGCCGGGGAGTGTGTTTTAGATAGTAATTGTTTTATTATTTCGTAGTATTTTTCCTTTTGTATTTGTATTCTTTGTTTTAACCTTTTTTCAGGATAGCATATTTGAGCGCTAAGAAACTTTGATTCGCGGTTGCTCACTTTCTTGCTCGGATTCTGCATCTACAAACAACGAGGTAATCATGTCCTACTATTATAGTTATTACGGTTATTCTAATGATTCATACTTTGGGGATAGTTTTCAAGTTTTCCATTTTCAAAATTTTCTTGAAAATGAAAGACTTGAAAACATTTATCGCAATGAAAATCATTATTGGGAGCTTGAGTTGGATTCATTATTCGAATCCAATGACGATTCTTATTTCATTACTTTCGAAGACGAGTTTCAACCAAATGAGGAGTCCGAGGCTATTGAGCCGAGGAAGCCTACTTTGGAAGAAACTTTGCGATGAGATGAATTCTTAAGCACAAAACAACGAGGAGGTGGAAACTTGTGTTTCACCTAAATTTTTCGAAGAATTTCTCATCGAGTGTGCATCTTTCTCCCTTGAAATTCAATCTCCTTCCGACGATGAGTCGATTGAGATTGAATTTGTTTCATCACCATATTCGTTTTCCGTGATCGAACCATTAGAATTACCGGTTGATTCCTGTGAGTCGGTAGAAACTTTTAAAACTTCTACACTTTTTGCCGATGAGGACTCTTTACCGGACTTGTTTTCGATGGATGTTATCCTCATGTGTGCACCATCTCCCATTCCATTTGAAAAACCTTTGGGAGATGAATCGATTTTTCTTGGTCCTCTAGTGTTCTTGTCCCTCTTGTTATCCAAATCCCCCATCGTCCGCCCAAAGTTTCAAATTGGCGATGGTTCACTTTTTTCACCACCCACATGCCTTCCGTTGTTCAAAGGGAATTCTTATTTTCCGGGAGTCATGTTCACTTTGGAGGGTCCACCATTGATCTTTCAAAGTCAAATCCCTTTTTGGGTGGACCCTCAACTATTTAGACTTCTAGTGTATAGTTAGTGTGAAGCCTAAATAGTAGGTTGTAAATAGTTAGCTTTTTAATTTTCTTTCTTTCTTTTTTTTTTCTTTCCTTTTTAATTTAGTCTAGTGTAATTAGTTAACTTTTTGTTATTTGTTTTTGCTATGCTCGGTACTAACTTGTTTTGTAGATTCCTTTGGACTCGCGCTTATGGAGATCGCTCCAATTTTGGGTAATATCGTTCTTTTCCTCTCTTTGTGTTGTGTTCTTAATGCGCATTGAGGACAATGCAACATTTAAGTTAGGGGGTGTAGGATATTCTATCCATTTCATGTGTAGTCCATTAATTTGCCCACATTTAGTTACTTAGTATGCCTTTTGTGAAAAATTTAAAAATTTTCAAAAATATTTTCTTTCTTTTTTCTTCTTTGTTGGGCATTTTGCCTTGTTTTCGATGATAAATTTCAATAATTGCCCGATCCAATAGACAACTCAATGATGCATGTTCTCGATTTTAGAAGTTATTGGACTTTAGTCCTCAAATCATTGATATTGTGAATAACTTCATGAATTAAACTTTATCCCATGAGCATATGCACTTTCCTTGTTCTATTGATTTGGTTTAAGATTTTTATAACTCGGGAATCTTTTGTTGCATTGTATATACTTACACCGAGTAAGCTTTGTACCTTTCTTCGTTTGTGAGTGTTATACACTATTCTTTTCTCATTGAAAATGTTGAATTCGTTGGTAATCTCTCTATTCTTTCATTTGATCATTCATTAATTGAGTTCATACTTGAAATGTGTTACTTGATCATGATTTTCATATATTGTTTTGACTTGAGAATTGCGTAAACTTTGCAAAATGATCATAGGCCATCTTTGTTATATCACCCATATTAGCCTTGACCTCACCCTTATATGTTTACCCTCGTTAACCCCTTTGAGCCTAAATATAGCCCTTCATTTCATAACCCAAAATCCCATAACCAACTCCAAATTGGAGTTTTAAGCCATACATACACCTTACATACCTTTGTTTGGAATGTTACTTGGGATTGAATGATGTAGTTATGTTGCTGGTTGCAATTTAAGCATATGAGAGTTTGATAAGTAAAGAAAAGTAGTGAAAAAAGTGAAGAAAAAGAGAAAGCAAAAAAGCAAAAGAAAACAAAAGAAAAAGTGAGAAAAAGAAGAAAAGAAAATAAAGAGAAAGTTGTATATGTTGTGTATAGTGTTCAATAAGCTTTGATTACTCTCCCCGATGATATATCTAATGCTCGTTTGGAAATTATTTTCCAATTTTGGTATTGCCCGCATTCTTTCCATTATTTCAAGTTTTCATCTCCGAACACTTTGAATTCGTACATATACCTTTCATTTCGTACCTTAACCCCAAACCTACATTACAACCCTATAAAGTCCTATGTGATCTTAGGGTGCATTTAATTTAAAAGTCATAATAGTTTTGATAATCTGTGAAAATGCATTTCGCCTCTTTTAGTGTGCGGTATCCTTTCATTGAGATTATAGTTTTTCATTTTATATATAGCGTTCTTCATTTGTGACATGTGTGCGGCCTAGTTTCCATTTACATTTACTCTTTAGCCCGCATGTCCCGTGTGTTACCTCCCTGTTTTGAGTGAATTCGCTTGATGAGTGTAATGCCCGTGAGTATTGAATATATGCTTGCCTTTATGTTTATCCGGTTTATTTAAGTTTTTACCAAATCATATTTTGCATTTGCTCTCCCCCCTCCAACTTTTAAAGTTTCAATTCTATGAGGTGCATTCAACGTGTTAATAACAACGGACTTTAGCTTGAATTCGTTCAATATGCTAATAACATGTTTGAAATCTTTTTCGTTGTTGTTGAGTTTGTCGCATGTTGGGTTGGGCATATTTTGAGGAAACCATATGATGTTTGTGGGTTTCATCCCTGAAAACCCTCACGAGACAACACTCGTCCACTAGGGTAACCTAGGGGTTTAACGGCTGATTGCATATGCTAAATGCAATCGTTCGCCCGCAAAAGTGGCCTTATGCTTTTATACCATACTTTTGTACTTTCTCCTGCTTTTGGTTTGCTTGTAGTTCTTTTTGTTTCCTATTTCATTGCTAGGGACTAGCAATGTGTAAGTTAGGGGGTGTGATACGACGCAAATATTGCGTATTTCACCCGTTAACCTACGCGTTATTAGCCCCCTCGGGTATCTTAATCCCTATATTTATGCTCGTTAACCAGACAACCTTGGATTTCTATGTTAACATGTTTTGCAGGGGTTAATTGAGCTTTTGTAGGTATTTGGATGCTTAGTATGAAGTTCGGACGCATTCCGGTGAAGTTCCGTACACAATCGCACGCACAAGGGCATTTTAGTCTATTCTTATCTTGGGTACCTGGGCCGACATCTCACGGAAGTTGTATCTCTCCTCGCTAGCTTTGCGTGGCCACGAACGGTGCGCGATTCCGATTCATAACAAAGAAGTTACGGCGATTTCAGCGGAGGAAATACAAGGAAGCAAAAGAGGAAAAGGGAGAAGAAAAAAAGAGGAATGCAGTAGGCTGCTGCATTCTTCCCTGGTTGATCGATCGATCGACCCATTTGGTCGATCGATCGACCATTCTTATTTGCCGAATTTTTTCCTAGGTCGATCGATCGACCAAAGGGGTCGATCGATCGATGCTCTGTTTTCTGCAGATATTTTGCCTTCTTTTCTTTCTTCTTTATTTTTATTCCAACTTACAATATAAGCCAATTTTTTTTTGTAATAAGCCACATCAGTACATACACGATTTTTAGGTTAGAATAGTTAGGGCTTTGAGGGTTTTGGATGGTTCTTCTTCGTTTCTCTTTGGATTGACAATCTAATTGATTTGTAAGTTAACTTTTCATTACCCTCTCCATTAATATAGCTTGTTTTCCATTAATTCCTGCTTTCTAGATAGTTTTCATGCTTTCATAATTAGGTTTTCTTGCTTTAATTCTTGCTTTCTTAGTTTAATTAGTTTAATTTAGTTTATTTCCATGTATTTCCCTTAGATAAATAGGGTCGGGATTTCATTTCCGCCATTTACGGGTTTGGACCTCGAAAGTTAGGGTTTCGTGTAAAATTGCATTTAATTGAAACCGCGTGTATTAAAGTTGGATTGTTATGCGTTTAACTTTCTTTGTCATGCAACATTAGTGTTTATAGCGATAATCCGAATTTAATCCGCGTGTGACCATTTTCCGTTAAATGTTTAATCTCGCAACTTTGGCTTAAATTCCTTATTGCGTGATGTTTATGCTTAATTGAAAATTCTCGATTAAATTGCTTTCGAGCCGGAATTCTAATTAGTAGTTGTTTAGCCCGTGAATGTGTGGATGCGATCCCGATCCTCGCTTTCCTTTTGTTTAGCGTTAACTTCTCTTTTTGTTTATTCACGATAACCAACCATCACCTTTTTCTTATTTCTTTTACACCACTTTTATTCCTGAAGTTTTAAAACAATTAACATCTAAAATTTAATCACTCCCTGTGGATTTCTTACGATACCCGACTTACCGCTGTGCTTGCTTGTCAAGTGTAGTAGTAGCTTAGGTTTTTTTTGTATCGCGGCGGCGAAACACACAACGATTGTGTCCTCACACGAACACACTTTTTCCGCCCAGTCACAAAATGGTGTCGTTGCCAGGGAGTGTGTTTTAGATAGTAATTGTTTTATTATTTCGTAGTATTTTTCCTTTTGTATTTGTATTCTTTGTTTTAACCTTTTTTCAGGATAGCATATTTGAGAGCTAAGAAACTTTGATTCGCGGTTGCTCACTTTCTTGCTCGGATTCTGCATCTACAAACAACGAGGTAATCATGTCCTACTATTATAGTTATTACGGTTATTCTAATGATTCATACTTCGGGGATAGTTTTCAAGTTTTCCATTTTCAAGATTTTCTTGAAAATGAAAGACTTGAAAACATTTATCGCAATGAAAATCATTATTGGGAGCTTGAGTTGGATTCATTATTCGAATCCAATGACGATTCTTATTTCATTACTTTCGAAGACGAGTTTCAACCAAATGAGGAGTCCGAGGCTCTTGAGCCGAGGAAGCCTACTTTGGAAGAAACTTTGCTTCTTTACTCCCAAGGTTTGGAAAGCCTAAATGATGCTGGAATGAGACTTGGTGCATGTAACAACCCGCGTAATTTTGGGCTATTTTAATTAATTTTTGGAAAATGGAGGAAAAATTGTTTTTGATAAAATTATTTTATTGCTCAAACTTGTTGAATATTATTTTTAAGGGCGAGAATTTCAAACGGTTTCGAAAACGGAGTTAAAACGGATTTTAAAATTATTTTTAAATGTTTTTAACTCTTAGAGTTGTTTTGACTTCCAACTCTTCATTTCTTTGCCTTATTTAAAGGAGTCTTTTGGATTCCAACTCTTCATTTCTTTGCATTATAAAAGGAAGTCGTGGGCAACCCTTTTAACATACTTTTGGCACAAATTTTGGCAGCAAATATATTTTATATTCCTCTTCTTTTTATATACACATTGTCCCTTGAGATTTGTGAGTTCCAACCTTAGATTAGAGGTGTTCTTGGGGCTATTTTGTTGGAGGTTCTTGGAGAAGCTTTTGTAGATCTTTTGTGTTGATCTTGAGGATGTGATAATTGGTTTCTCATCATGGTTTGAGGTATGGGGTTTTACACAATATGCTCCTTAAATCTCGCGAGTGTCATTCTCTTTGAAATCTTGTTTAATTGAACTCATGTTTGAATTGATAAATTCATTGAAATCTGGAAAATAATTGTTGAAATTATTTTGATTCATGTGGTATCATTATATTGTTGATGAGCACGTTGTCATGAGATTTTAATATGGCACGGATGTTGGGTACCCGCCAAAATTCCTGTTTCCCGGGCTATGGCTTGATAAAGCATATGCGGATGTGGTGAGGCCTGGTGACCCGGTTAAAGTGTTGTTGAGAAATTTATTGATAAAATACTTTGAGATTTGCATTTTGTTTTGAATATTCGTACTCATCTTGTTACGCTTTATTCATTGCTAATCCATATTTATTGAGCATCTTTCCTGTCGTATTGTGTACTTCCCCGTATTTTCTTTTAGTTGGCAGGTTAGCGTGGATTGGGACGCTATGGACCAATTGGGATTATTTTAGCATGGATTATTTTGGGAAGAATTTTAATACAAGAGATGAGAAGAATTGTATTTATTTTTTTGTATAGAGCATTGGAGATTTGTATTTTATTTTAGAGTTAGTTGTAATTTTAATTCAAGAGACTTGTTGTAATTGAAGAGATTGAGATTAGTGGATTTATATTATTGTGGGTTTATTTAGATGCTCTATACCTTGTGATTTGTAGATTTGGATTTATTTTATCGCATTAGCGCTCCGTTCGCTCTCCCCGGGCGGGCGGGGTGTTACAAATGGTATCAGAGCTTAGGTATACGGCAACCCTCGGGTCTTAAGTTTTGGGTTCATTGCGTGGTTAGCAATTTTTGGAGATAGAAAATTTTAGCTGATATTCGTGATAAGTTTCGAGATTAGAGGTGAGGAATTTATTTTTGGGAGACGTGATTTATTTTTGGAGTTAGTGTAGTGGCCTGATTTTGAGAGTTAGGCATTCGGCGAATTTCGAGGGCGAAATTCCATTGTTAGTGGGGAAGTGTAACAACCCGCGTAATTTTGGGCTATTTTAATTAATTTTTGGAAAATGGAGGAAAATAAAGTTTTTGATAAAACTATTTTATTGCTCAAACTTGTTGAATATTATTTTTAAGGGCGAGAATTTCAAACGGTTTCGAAAACGGAGTTAAAACGGATTTTAAAATGATTTTTAAATGTTTTTAACTCTTGGAGTTGTTTTGACTTCCAACTCTTCATTTCTTTGCCTTATTTAAAGGAGTCTTTTGGATTCCAACTCTTCATTTCTTTGCATTATAAAAGGAAGTCGTGGGCAACCCTTTTAACATACTTTTGGCACAAATTTTGGCAGCAAATATATTTTATATTCCTCTTCTTTTTATATACACATTGTCCCTTGAGATTTGTGAGTTCCAACCTTAGATTAGAGGTGTTCTTGGGGCTATTTTGTTGGAGGTTCTTGGAGAAGCTTTTGTAGATCTTTTGTGTTGATCTTGAGGATGTGATCATTGGTTTCTCATCATGGTTTGAGGTATGGGGTTTTACACAATATGCTCCTTAAATCTCGCGAGTGTCATTCTCTTTGAAATCTTGTTTAATTGAACTCATGTTTGAATTGATAAATTCATTGAAATCTGGAAAATAATTGTTGAAATTATTTTGATTCATGTGGTATCATTATATTGTTGATGAGCACGTTGTCATGAGATTTTAATATGGCACGGATGTTGGGTACCCGCCAAAATTCCTGTTTCCCGGGCTATGGCTTGATAAAGCATATGCGGATGTGGTGAGGCCTGGTGACCCGGTTAAAGTGTTGTTGAGAAATTTATTGATAAAATACTTTGAGATTTGCATTTTGTTTTGAATATTCGTACTCATCTTGTTACGCTTTATTCATTGCTAATCCATATTTATTGAGCATCTTTCCTGTCGTATTGTGTACTTCCCCGTATTTTCTTTTAGTTGGCAGGTTAGCGTGGATTGGGACGCTATGGACCAATTGGGATTATTTTAGCATGGATTATTTTGGGAAGAATTTTAATACAAGAGATGAGAAGAATTGTATTTATTTTTTTGTATAGAGCATTGGAGATTTGTATTTTATTTTAGAGTTAGTTGTAATTTTAATTCAAGAGACTTGTTGTAATTGAAGAGATTGAGATTAGTGGATTTATATTATTGTGGGTTTATTTAGATGCTCTATACCTTGTGATTTGTAGATTTGGATTTATTTTATCGCATTAGCGCTCCGTTCGCTCTCCCCGGGCGGGCGGGGTGTTACAAATGGTATCAGAGCTTAGGTATACGGCAACCCTCGGGTCTTAAGTTTTGGGTTCATTGCGTGGTTAGCAATTTTTGGAGATAGAAAATTTTAGCTGATATTCGTGATAAGTTTCGAGATTAGAGGTGAGGAATTTATTTTTGGGAGACGTGATTTATTTTTGGAGTTAGTGTAGTGGCCTGATTTTGAGAGTTAGGCATTCGGCGAATTTCGAGGGCGAAATTCCATTGTTAGTGGGGAAGTGTAACAACCCGCGTAATTTTGGGCTATTTTAATTAATTTTTGGAAAATGGAGGAAAATAAAGTTTTTGATAAAATTATTTTATTGCTCAAACTTGTTGAATATTATTTTTAAGGGCGAGAATTTCAAACGGTTTCGAAAACGGAGTTAAAACGGATTTTAAAATGATTTTTAAATGTTTTTAACTCTTGGAGTTGTTTTGACTTCCAACTCTTCATTTCTTTGCCTTATTTAAAGGAGTCTTTTGGATTCCAACTCTTCATTTCTTTGCATTATAAAAGGAAGTCGTGGGCAACCCTTTTAACATACTTTTGGCACAAATTTTGGCAGCAAATATATTTTATATTCCTCTTCTTTTTATATACACATTGTCCCTTGAGATTTGTGAGTTCCAACCTTAGATTAGAGGTGTTCTTGGGGCTATTTTGTTGGAGGTTCTTGGAGAAGCTTTTGTAGATCTTTTGTGTTGATCTTGAGGATGTGATAATTGGTTTCTCATCATGGTTTGAGGTATGGGGTTTTACACAATATGCTCCTTAAATCTCGCGAGTGTCATTCTCTTTGAAATCTTGTTTAATTGAACTCATGTTTGAATTGATAAATTCATTGAAATCTGGAAAATAATTGTTGAAATTATTTTGATTCATGTGGTATCATTATATTGTTGATGAGCACGTTGTCATGAGATTTTAATATGGCACGGATGTTGGGTACCCGCCAAAATTCCTGTTTCCCGGGCTATGGCTTGATAAAGCATATGCGGATGTGGTGAGGCCTGGTGACCCGGTTAAAGTGTTGTTGAGAAATTTATTGATAAAATACTTTGAGATTTGCATTTTGTTTTGAATATTCGTACTCATCTTGTTACGCTTTATTCATTGCTAATCCATATTTATTGAGCATCTTTCCTGTCGTATTGTGTACTTCCCCGTATTTTCTTTTAGTTGGCAGGTTAGCGTGGATTGGGACGCTATGGACCAATTGGGATTATTTTAGAATGGATTATTTTGGGAAGAATTTTAATACAAGAGATGAGAAGAATTGTATTTATTTTTTTGTATAGAGCATTGGAGATTTGTATTTTATTTTAGAGTTAGTTGTAATTTTAATTCAAGAGACTTGTTGTAATTGAAGAGATTGAGATTAGTGGATTTATATTATTGTGGGTTTATTTAGATGCTCTATACCTTGTGATTTGTAGATTTGGATTTATTTTATCGCATTAGCGCTCCGTTCGCTCTCCCCGGGCGGGCGGGGTGTTACAAATGGTATCAGAGCTTAGGTATACGGCAACCCTCGGGTCTTAAGTTTTGGGTTCATTGCGTGGTTAGCAATTTTTGGAGATAGAAAATTTTAGCTGATATTCGTGATAAGTTTCGAGATTAGAGGTGAGGAATTTATTTTTGGGAGACGTGATTTATTTTTGGAGTTAGTGTAGTGGCCTGATTTTGAGAGTTAGGCATTCGGCGAATTTCGAGGGCGAAATTCCATTGTTAGTGGGGAAGTGTAACAACCCGCGTAATTTTGGGCTATTTTAATTAATTTTTGGAAAATGGAGGAAAATAAAGTTTTTGATAAAACTATTTTATTGCTCAAACTTGTTGAATATTATTTTTAAGGGCGAGAATTTCAAACGGTTTCGAAAACGGAGTTAAAACGGATTTTAAAATGATTTTTAAATGTTTTTAACTCTTGGAGTTGTTTTGACTTCCAACTCTTCATTTCTTTGCCTTATTTAAAGGAGTCTTTTGGATTCCAACTCTTCATTTCTTTGCATTATAAAAGGAAGTCGTGGGCAACCCTTTTAACATACTTTTGGCACAAATTTTGGCAGCAAATATATTTTATATTCCTCTTCTTTTTATATACACATTGTCCCTTGAGATTTGTGAGTTCCAACCTTAGATTAGAGGTGTTCTTGGGGCTATTTTGTTGGAGGTTCTTGGAGAAGCTTTTGTAGATCTTTTGTGTTGATCTTGAGGATGTGATCATTGGTTTCTCATCATGGTTTGAGGTATGGGGTTTTACACAATATGCTCCTTAAATCTCGCGAGTGTCATTCTCTTTGAAATCTTGTTTAATTGAACTCATGTTTTAGGTTGATAATAATCCACGAAATAGCCTTGTATCTGTTGAAGAAAATCTGCAAACCATTGATGTGTTCTTGAGGTTGATATGTTGATGATTTTCTGAAAATGAGGAGATAAACATGCCTTTTAATTCAATCCTTTGATGATTTTAGGATGTTTAGAGTATTGGAAATCGTTCATATATGTTGATATATCATGTAGAAATAATCATAACTCATTTTGGAGGTTAATATGAAGGTTTGAATGTGTAAAAATGGAGTTTGGGATTTTGGGAGAGATAATGAATAGTAACCCGTAGCCTTTGGGGTCATTTTAGGCCAAGAAGATAAATGATTTAGCTTTCGGCCAAAACATGAAAGTTGTAGATCTTTTCGATACGATCGTGTGAGTGCCGACCGCGTATTTTTCTGATTTTTCTACGATTTGATATGATTTTTACAAGATGACAGCTCCGGGTTGAAATCATCAACTCGGAAATCAAATCGGGAATTGGAAAAAATTACGGCTACAATTAATGTCGTAGATGTTCGGGATAATTTTTGGGGTAGTTTAGAAACCCCAAAAATGAATTTGGGTTGCTAGATTTATTTGTTAAATTCCAAATAGGGATGTATGAGGAATTATGATAGGACCAGTAGGGGTGATTTGATATAACACCTGGGTATCCTTAAGTTTACAAGAGGGTTTAATCCTAAGTGTAAGAATATGTGTTTATAAGAGATTTGAAACTATCGGTTTTAACCGTAATTAAAAAGGAGAACTAAACTCGTAGTAGTTCGGGAGAAATAATGTTATGGACCAGTAGGATTTTAGTGACTTCTTACTGAATATATGTTGAGGAAAATCTTATTTGAATCTTGTATATTGAGAGAGGGTAGCCTTAGGGTATGAGGTTATCCCAATCACGTATTTAAAGTTGACAAACCTCCTCGCTCGACAAAGTTAAGTAGTAGTGTAATGGACGGGTTCCTTGTTTGGATTTCGCTTTGCGAGACGCTCCGCGCATGAACCTTAACGACGTCGGGAGTGGAGTGATGTTAGGATACGAGAATAATTATATTATAAGAGCGTAGTGGTATGGATCCTAGATAGAAATGGGAGTTTGGAACACATTTGGTTGAAAGAGGTTATGAGGTTATCCCGATCGCATAGTTTAAGTTTTCGGACCTCCTCGATCGACAAAGTTAAGTAGTAGTGTATTGGAGGGGTTCTTTGTTTGGATTTCGCTTTCCGAGACGTTCCGCGCATGAACCTTAACGACGTCGGTAGTGGAGAGATGTTATAGGATGCGAGGATAATTAAATTATGAAGTAAAGATATGATAATTTAATACGTGGAATTTAAAAGAGATATAATGCTACGTATGGGAAATATCTTAGGGTAGTGATAATTACCTTATTGATATTATATTCTAGGTATGATAATACCTATTTGATTGATTGTTGATTTATGTGTATAACATACCTAGCTTACTTGCTATCGGTGGGAGGTTTGCGCGTGAGGGCAGTCATATCCTGATGAATCCATGGGATCTTTGATTTGTCGCTCGAGAACATAGGTCTATGAAAGACTTATCGGGGAGTTGATAAGTCCGCTGACTGTGGGTACGCAGGTATGTGCGTGACCCATGGATACGAGAACAATGTTCGCCTCCAATTTGTTTGTTGTTTGTGGTTCGTGGAATCTTACCGAACCTGTAGTCCCCTATTCAGCGACATGCGATGATGGGACATGATAGCAGAGTAATGCATTACACCGCAGCTGTGACTCGGGGTGTTGTATTATATATGAATATATATATAATGGATTAAATGACTAAATGGATTTATATTGTGGTTAAATCTATCTACGGTGATAATTGTAGATAACGGAGAAAGATAATGGAATTAAGTTAATGAATGTTTATTCTTATATAATTGAAAAGCTTAACTCATGTTAATGAGTAACGATTCATATTAATGAGTAACGATTCATATTAATGAGTAATGATTCATGTTAATGAGAAACTAATAAAGGAGAAACGTAAATGATTAATAATGTGACGTATGGTATGGGACATACGGGGATTATGATATGGGAATGGAATTATAATATTGAGACTAGAAAAGAGGAACCATTAACTAGGAGGTTAATAGGAAACGTTAAGTGTGCACTCTAGTTGAGAGGTGAGAATAGCAAGTGAGAGTTGGATCTAACATGTACATAATAAATGCTTTATTGCACTTGTTAAATACTTGCTGTTTTAAAAATACTCTACACATTCGGGCTCTGACCCGTTTCCTTGCATATTTTCTCTTCTATTGTATCTCTATATATCAGGTGTCCAGCAACAGGGACGCCAACCATAGTTGATTATGATGAGCTATGGAGCTATGGAGGTTTTGCATAGACGCTTGTCATCTTTTGATTCACAGTATTCTTAGTTAGGGCATGTCGCCCAAAGAATTAAGTTATCTTTTCTATTGAGGTCAAATTCTATTGTATTCAGGACTTTTTAATACATTTAATATTGTTGGGTTTATTGTAAAGGATTTATATTATTTGGGAATGTTTATTCCAGTTGCACTTAAATTCTTTTGAGTTATTTATTTAGTGATATGTGTTGTAGAATAAAATGTGTTGTGTTATTCTTAATTTGGAAAGGGATTTTGTTAAATTAAAATTTGGAAAGTTTTTAACACCAGCTTAATTGGGTATTGGGTGAGTTGTAAATGTTTTCGACAGTGATGCTAAGAATGAGCCAACTGTATATTCTGTTTTAATTTGGTATGGGACTGGCCACCCGGTATTTAATTATGCGGGGTGTTATAGTGCACTTTGCGATGAGATGAATTCTTAAGCACAAAACAACGAGGAGGTGGAAACTTGTGTTTCACCTAAATTTTTCGAAGAATTTCTCATCGAGTGTGCATCTTTCTCCCTTGAAATTCAATCTCCTTCCGACGATGAGTCGATTGAGATTGAATTTGTTTCATCACCATATTCGTTTTCCGTGATCGAACCATTAGAATTATCGGTTGATTCCTGTGAGTCGGTAGAAACTTTTAAAACTTCTACACTTTTTGCCGATGAGGACTCTTTACCGGACTTGTTTTCGATGGATGTTATCCTCATGTGTGCACCATCTCCCATTCCATTTGAAAAACCTTTGGGAGATGAATCGATTTTTCTTGGTCCTCTAGTGTTCTTGTCCCCCTTGTTATCCAAATCCCCCATCGTCCGCCCAAAGTTTCAAATTGGCGATGGTTCACTTTTTTCACCACCCACATGCCTTCCGTTGTTCAAAGGGAATTCTTATTTTCCGGGAGTCATGTTCACTTTGGAGGGTCCACCATTGATCTTTCAAAGTCAAATCCCTTTTTGGGTGGACCCTCAACTATTTAGACTTCTAGTGTATAGTTAGTGTGAAGCCTAAATAGTAGGTTGTAAATAGTTAGCTTTTTAATTTTCTTTCTTTCTTTTTTTTTTCTTTCCTTTTTAATTTAGTCTAGTGTAATTAGTTAACTTTTTGTTATTTGTTTTTGCTATGCTCGGTACTAACTTGTTTTGTAGATTCCTTTGGACTCGCGCTTATGGAGATCGCTCCAATTTTGGGTAATATCGTTCTTTTCCTCTCTTTGTGTTGTGTTCTTAATGCGCATTGAGGACAATGCAACATTTAAGTTAGGGGGTGTAGGATATTCTATCCATTTCATGTGTAGTCCATTAATTTGCTCACATTTAGTTACTTAGTATGCCTTTTGTGAAAAATTTAAAAATTTTCAAAAATATTTTCTTTCTTTTTTCTTCTTTGTTGGGCATTTTGCCTTGTTTTCGATGATAAATTTCAATAATTGCCCGATCCAATAGACAACTCAATGATGGATGTTCTCGATTTTAGAAGTTATTGGACTTTAGTCCTCAAATCATTGATATTCTGAATAACTTCATGAATTAAACTTTATCCCATGAGCATATGCACTTTCCTTGTTCTATTGATTTGGTTTAAGATTTTTATAACTCGGGAATCTTTTGTTGCATTGTATATACTTACACCGAGTAAGCTTTGTACCTTTCTTCGTTTGTGAGTGTTATACACTATTCTTTTCTCATTGAAAATGTTGAATTCGTTGGTAATCTCTCTATTCTTTCATTTGATCATTCATTAATTGAGTTCATACTTGAAATGTGTTACTTGATCATGATTTTCATATATTGTTTTGACTTGAGAATTGCGTAAACTTTGCAAAATGATCATAGGCCATCTTTGTTATATCACCCATATTAGCCTTGACCTCACCCTTATATGTTTACCCTCGTTAACCCCTTTGAGCCTAAATATAGCCCTTCATTTCATAACCCAAAATCCCATAACCAACTCCAAATTGGAGTTTTAAGCCATACATACACCTTACATACCTTTGTTTGGAATGTTACTTGGGATTGAATGATGTAGTTATGTTGCTGGTTGCAATTTAAGCATATGAGAGTTTGATAAGTAAAGAAAAGTAGTGAAAAAAGTGAAGAAAAAGAGAAAGCAAAAAAGCAAAAGAAAACAAAAGAAAAAGTGAGAAAAAGAAGAAAAGAAAATAAAGAGAAAGTTGTATATGTTGTGTATAGTGTTCAATAAGCTTTGGTTACTCTCCCCGATGATATATCTAATGCTCGTTTGGAAATTATTTTCCAATTTTGGTATTGCCCGCATTCTTTCCATTATTTCAAGTTTTCATCTCCGAACACTTTGAATTCGTACATATACCTTTCATTTCGTACCTTAACCCCAAACCTACATTACAACCCTATAAAGTCCTATGTGATCTTAGGGTGCATTTAATTTAAAAGTCATAATAGTTTTGATAATCTGTGAAAATGCATTTCGCCTCTTTTAGTGTGCGGTATCCTTTCATTGAGATTATAGTTTTTCATTTTATATATAGCGTTCTTCATTTGTGACATGTGTGCGGCCTAGTTTCCATTTACATTTACTCTTTAGCCCGCATGTCCCGTGTGTTACCTCCCTGTTTTGAGTGAATTCGCTTGATGAGTGTAATGCCCGTGAGTATTGAATATATGCTTGCCTTTATGTTTATCCGGTTTATTTAAGTTTTTACCAAATCATATTTTGCATTTGCTCTCCCCCCTCCAACTTTTAAAGTTTCAATTCTATGAGGTGCATTCAACGTGTTAATAACAACGGACTTTAGCTTGAATTCGTTCAATATGCTAATAACATGTTTGAAATCTTTTTCGTTGTTGTTGAGTTTGTCGCATGTTGGGTTGGGCATATTTTGAGGAAACCATATGATGTTTGTGGGTTTCATCCCTGAAAACCCTCACGAGACAACACTCGTCCACTAGGGTAACCTAGGGGTTTAACGGCTGATTGCATATGCTAAATGCAATCGTTCGCCCGCAAAAGTGGCCTTATGCTTTTATACCATACTTTTGTACTTTCTCCTGCTTTTGGTTTGCTTGTAGTTCTTTTTGTTTCCTATTTCATTGCTAGGGACTAGCAATGTGTAAGTTAGGGGGTGTGATACGACGCAAATATTGCGTATTTCACCCGTTAACCTACGCGTTATTAGCCCCCTCGGGTATCTTAATCCCTATATTTATGCTCGTTAACCAGACAACCTTGGATTTCTATGTTAACATGTTTTGCAGGGGTTAATTGAGCTTTTGTAGGTATTTGGATGCTTAGTATGAAGTTCGGACGCATTCCGGTGAAGTTCCGTACACAATCGCACGCACAAGGGCATTTTAGTCTATTCTTATCTTGGGTACCTGGGCCGACATCTCACGGAAGTTGTATCTCTCCTCGCTAGCTTTGCGTGGCCACGAACGGTGCGCGATTCCGATTCATAACAAAGAAGTTACGGCGATTTCAGCGGAGGAAATACAAGGAAGCAAAAGAGGAAAAGGGAGAAGAAAAAAAGAGGAATGCAGTAGGCTGCTGCATTCTTCCCTGGTTGATCGATCGATCGACCCATTTGGTCGATCGATCGACCATTCTTATTTGCCGAATTTTTTCCTAGGTCGATCGATCGACCAAAGGGGTCGATCGATCGATGCTCTGTTTTCTGCAGATATTTTGCCTTCTTTTCTTTCTTCTTTATTTTTATTCCAACTTACAATATAAGCCAATTTTTTTTTGTAATAAGCCACATCAGTACATACACGATTTTTAGGTTAGAATAGTTAGGGCTTTGAGGGTTTTGGATGGTTCTTCTTCGTTTCTCTTTGGATTGACAATCTAATTGATTTGTAAGTTAACTTTTCATTACCCTCTCCATTAATATAGCTTGTTTTCCATTAATTCCTGCTTTCTAGATAGTTTTCATGCTTTCATAATTAGGTTTTCTTGCTTTAATTCTTGCTTTCTTAGTTTAATTAGTTTAATTTAGTTTATTTCCATGTATTTCCCTTAGATAAATAGGGTCGGGATTTCATTTCCGCCATTTACGGGTTTGGACCTCGAAAGTTAGGGTTTCGTGTAAAATTGCATTTAATTGAAACCGCGTGTATTAAAGTTGGATTGTTATGCGTTTAACTTTCTTTGTCATGCAACATTAGTGTTTATAGCGATAATCCGAATTTAATCCGCGTGTGACCATTTTCCGTTAAATGTTTAATCTCGCAACTTTGGCTTAAATTCCTTATTGTGTGATGTTTATGCTTAATTGAAAATTCTCGATTAAATTGCTTTCGAGCCGGAATTCTAATTAGTAGTTGTTTAGCCCGTGAATGTGTGGATGCGATCCCGATCCTCGCTTTCCTTTTGTTTAGCGTTAACTTCTCTTTTTGTTTATTCACGATAACCAACCATCACCTTTTTCTTATTTCTTTTACACCACTTTTATTCCTGAAGTTTTAAAACAATTAACATCTAAAATTTAATCACTCCCTGTGGATTTCTTACGATACCCGACTTACCGCTGTGCTTGCTTGTCAAGTGTAGTAGTAGCTTAGGTTTTTTTTGTATTGCGGCGGCGAAACACACAACGATTGTGTCCTCACACGAACACACTTTTTCCGCCCAGTCACAAAATGGTGCCGTTGCCGGGGAGTGTGTTTTAGATAGTAATTGTTTTATTATTTCGTAGTATTTTTCCTTTTGTATTTGTATTCTTTGTTTTAACCTTTTTTTCAGGATAGCATATTTGAGTGCTAAGAAACTTTGATTCGCGGTTGCTCACTTTCTTGCTCGGATTCTGCATCTACAAACAACGAGGTAATCATGTCCTACTATTATAGTTATTACGGTTATTCTAATGATTCATACTTTGGGGATAGTTTTCAAGTTTTCCATTTTCAAGATTTTCTTGAAAATGAAAGACTTGAAAACATTTATCGCAATGAAAATCATTATTGGGAGCTTGAGTTGGATTCATTATTCTAATCCAATGACGATTCTTATTTCATTACTTTCGAAGAGGAGTTTCAACCAAATGAGGAGTCCGAGGCTCTTGAGCCGAGGAAGCCTACTTTGGAAGAAACTTTGCTTCTTTACTCCCAAGGTTTGGAAAGCCTAAATGATGCTGGAATGAGACTTGGTGCACTTTGCGATGAGATGAATTCTTATGCACAAAACAACCAGGAGGTGGAAACTTGTGTTTCACCTAAATTTTTCGAAGAATTTCTCATCGAGTGTGCATCTTTCTCCCTCTAAATTCAATCTCCTTCCGACGATCAGTCGATTGAGATTGAATTTGTTTCATCACCATATTCGTTTTCCGTGATCGAACCATTAGAATTACCGGTTGATTCCTGTGAGTCGGTAGAAACTTTTAAAACTTCTACACTTTTTGCCGATGAGGACTCTTTACCGGACCTGTTTTCGATGGATGTTATCCTCATGTGTCCACCATCTCCCATTCCATTTGAAAAACCTTTGGGAGATGAATCGATTTTTCTTGGTCCTCTAGTGTTCTTGTCCCCCTTGTTATCCAAATCCCCCATCGTCCGACCAAAATTTCAAATTGGCGATGGTTCACTTTTTTCACCACCCACATGCCTTTCGTTGTTCAAACGGAATTCTTATTTTCCGGGAGGCATGTTCACTTTGGAGGGTCCACCATTGATCTTTCAAAGTCAAATCCCTTTTTGGGTGGACCCTCAACTATTTAGACTTCTAGTGTATAGTTAGTGTGAAGCCTAAATAGTAGGTTGTAAATAATTAGCTTTTTAAGTTTCTTTCTTTCTTTTTTTTTCTTTCCTTTTTAATTTAGTCTAGTGTAATTAGTTAACTTTTTGTTATTTGTTTTTGCTATGCTCGGTACTAACATGTTTTGTAGATTCCTTTGGACTCGCGCTTATGGAGATCGCTCCAATTTTGGGTAATATCGTTCTTTTCCTCTCTTTGTGTTGTGTTTTAATGCGCATTGAGGACAATGCAACATTTAAGTTAGGGGTGTAGAATATTCTATCCATTTCATGTGTAGTCCATTAATTTGCTCACATTTAGTTACTTAGTATGCCTTTTTGTGAAAAATTTAAAAAAATTCAAAAATATTTTCTTTCTTTTTTCTTCTTTGTTGGGCATTTTGCCTTGTTTTCGATGATAAATTTCAATAATTGCCCGATCCAATAGACAACTCAATGATGTCTGTTCTCGATTTTAGAAGTTATTGGACTTTAGTCCTCAAATCATTGATATTGTGAATAATTTCATGAATTAAACTTTATCCCATGAGCATATGCACTTTCCTTGTTCTATTGATTTGGTTTAAGATTTTTATAACTCGGGAATCTTTTGTTGCATTGTATATACTTACACCGAGTAAGCTTTGTACCTTTCTTCGTTTGTGAGTGTTATACACTATTCTTTTCTCATTGAAAACGTTGAATTCATTGGTAATCTCTCTATTCTTTAATTTGATCATTCATTAATTGAGTTCATACTTGAAATGTGTTACTTGATCATGATTTTCATATATTGTTTTGACTTGAGAATTGCGTAAACTTTGCGAAATGATCATAGGCCATCTTTGTTATATCACCCATATTAGCCTTGACCTCACCCTTATATGTTTACCCTCGTTAACCACTTTGAGCCTAAATATAGCCCTTCATTTCATAACCCAAAATCCCATAACCAACTCCAAATTGGAGTTTTAAGCCATACATACACCTTACATACCTTTGTTTGGAATGTTACTTGGGATTAAATGATGTAGTTATGTTGTTGGTTGCAATTTAAGCATATGAGAGTTTGATAAGTAAAGAAAAGTAGTGAAAAAAGTGAAGAAAAAGAGAAAGAAAAGAGCAAAAGAAAACAAAAGAAAAAGTGAGAAAAAGAAGAAAAGAAAATAAAGAGAAAGTTGTATATGTTGTGTATAGTGTTCAATAAGCTTTGGTTACTCTCCCCGATGATATATCTAATGCTCGTTTGGAACTTATTTTGCAATTTTGGTATTGCCCGCATTCTTTCCATTATTTCAAGTTTTCATCTCCGAACACTTTGAATTCGTACATATACCTTTCATTTCGTACCTTAACCCCAAACCTACATTACAACCCTATAAAGTCCTATGTGATCTTAGGGTGCATTTAATTTAAAAGTCATAATAGTTTTGATAATCTGTGAAAATGCATTTCGCCTCTTTTAGTGTGCGGTATCCTTTCATTGAGATTATAGTTTTTCATTTTATATATAGCGTTCTTCATTTGTGACATGTGTGCGGCCTAGTTTCCATTTACATTTACTCTTTAGCCCGCATGTCCCGTGTGTTACCTCCCTGTTTTGAGTGAATTCGCTTGATGAGTGTAATGCCCGTGAGTATTGAATATATGCTTGCCTTTATGTTTATCCGGTTTATTTAAGTTTTTACCAAATCATATTTTGCATTTGCTCTCCCCCCTCCCACTTTTAAAGTTTCAATTCTATGAGGTGCATTCAACGTGTTAATAACAACGGACTTTAGCTTGAATTCGTTCAATATGCTAATAACATGTTTGAAATCTTTTTCGTTGTTGTTGAGTTTGTCGCATGTTGGGTTGGGCATATTTTGAGGAAACCATATGATGTTTGTGGGTTTCATCCCTGAAAACCCTCACGAGACAACACTCGTCCACTAGGGTAACCTAGGGGTTTAACGGCTGATTGCATATACTAAATGCAATCGTTCGCCCGCAAAAGTGGCCTTATGCTTTTATACCATACTTTTGTACTTTCTCTTGCTTTTGGTTTGCTTGTAGTTCTTTTTGTTTCCTATTTCATTGCTAGGGACTAGCAATGTGTAAGTTAGGGGGTGTGATACGACGCAAATATTGCGTATTTCACCCGTTAACCTACGCGTTATTAGCCCCCTCGGGTATCTTAATCCCTATATTTATGCTCGTTAACCAGACAACCTTGGATTTCTATGTTAACATGTTTTGCTGGGGTTAATTGAGCTTTTGTAGGTATTTGGATGCTTAGTATGAAGTTCGGACGCATTCCGGTGAAGTTCCGTACACAATCGCACGCACAAGGGCATTTTAGTCTATTCACATCTTGGGTACCTAGGCCGACATCTCACGGAAGTTGTATCTCTCCTCTCTAGCTTTGCGTGGCCACGAACGGTGCGCGATTCCGATTCATAACAAAGAAGTTACGGCGATTTCAGCGGAGGAAATACAAGGAAGCAAAAGAGGAAAAGGGAGAAGAAAAAAAGAGGAATGCAGTAGGATGCTGCATTCTTCCCTGGTTGATCGATCGATCGACCCATTTGGTCGATCGATCGACCAAAGGGGTCGATCGATCGATGCTCTGTTTTCTGCAGATATTTTGCCTTCTTTTCTTTCTTCTTTATTTTTATTCCAACTTACTATATAAGCCAATTTTTTTTGTAATAAGCCACATCAGTACATATATGATTTTTAGGCTAGAATAGTTAGGGCTTTGAGGGTTTTGGATGGTTCTTCTTCATTTCTCTTTGGATTGACAATCTAATTGGTTTGTAAGTTGACTTTTCATTACCCTCTCCATTAATATAGCTTGTTTTCCATTAATTCCTGCTTTCTAGATAGTTTTCATGCTTTCATAATTAGGTTTTCTTGCTTTAATTCTTGCTTTCTTAGTTTAATTAGTTTAATTTAGTTTATTTCCATGTATTTCCCTTAGATAAATAGGGTCGGGATTTCATTTCCGCCATTTACGGGTTTGGACCTCGAAAGTTAGGGTTTCGTGTAAAATTGCATTTAATTGAAACCGCGTGTATTAAAGTTGGATTGTTATGCGTTTAACTTTCTTTGTCATGCAATGTTAGTGTTTATAGCGATAATCCGAATTTAATCCGCGTGTGACCATTTTCCGTTAAATGTTTAATCTCGCAACTTTGGCTTAAATTCCTTATTGCGTGATGTTTATGCTTAATTGAAAATGCTCGATTAAATTGCTTTCGAGCCGGAATTCTAATTAGTAGTTGTTTAGCCCGTGAATGTGTGGATGCGATCCCGATCCTCGCTTTCCTTTTGTTTAGCGTTAACTTCTCTTTTTGTTTATTCACGATAACCAACCATCACCTTTTTCTTATTTCTTTTACACCACTTTTATTCCTGAAGTTTTAAAACAATTAACATCTAAAATTTAATCACTCCCTGTGGATTTCTTACGATACCCGACTTACCGCTGTGCTTGCTTGTCAAGTGTAGTAGTAGCTTAGGTTTTATTTGTATCGCGGCGGCGAAACACACAACGATTGTGTCCTCACACGAACACACTTTTTCCGCCCAGTCACAAAATGGTGCCGTTGCCGGGGAGTGTGTTTTAGATAGTAATTGTTTTATTATTTCGTAGTATTTTTCCTTTTGTATTTGTATTCTTTGTTTTAACCTTTTTTTCAGGATAGCATATTTGAGTGCTAAGAAACTTTGATTCGCGGTTGCTCACTTTCTTGCTCGGATTCTGCATCTACAAACAACGAGGTAATCATGTCCTACTATTATAGTTATTACGGTTATTCTAATGATTCATACTTTGGGGATAGTTTTCAAGTTTTCCATTTTCAAGATTTTCTTGAAAATGAAAGACTTGAAAACATTTATCGCAATGAAAATCATTATTGGGAGCTTGAGTTGGATTCATTATTCGAATCCAATGACGATTCTTATTTCATTACTTTCGAAGAGGAGTTTCAACCAAATGAGGAGTCCGAGGCTCTTGAGCCGAGGAAGCCTACTTTGGAAGAAACTTTGCTTCTTTACTCCCAAGGTTTGGAAAGCCTAAATGATGCTGGAATGAGACTTGGTGCACTTTGCGATGAGATGAATTCTTATGCACAAAACAACCAGGAGGTGGAAACTTGTGTTTCACCTAAATTTTTCGAAGAATTTCTCATCGAGTGTGCATCTTTCTCCCTCTAAATTCAATCTCCTTCCGACGATCAGTCGATTGAGATTGAATTTGTTTCATCACCATATTCGTTTTCCGTGATCGAACCATTAGAATTACCGGTTGATTCCTATGAGTCGGTAGAAACTTTTAAAACTTCTACACTTTTTGTCGATGAGGACACTTTACCGGACCTGTTTTCGATGGATGTTATCCTCATGTGTCCCCCATCTCCCATTCCATTTGAAAAACCTTTGGGAGATGAATCGATTTTTCTTGGTCCTCTAGTGTTCTTGTCCCCCTTGTTATCCAAATCCCCCATCGTCCGACCAAAATTTCAAATTGGCGATGGTTCACTTTTTTCACCACCCACATGCCTTTCGTTGTTCAAACGGAATTCTTATTTTCCGGGAGGCATGTTCACTTTGGAGGGTCCATCATTGATCTTTCAAAGTCAAATCCCTTTTTGGGTGGACCCTCAACTATTTAGACTTCTAGTGTATAGTTAGTGTGAAGCCTAAATAGTAGGTTGTAAATAGTTAGCTTTTTAAGTTTCTTTCTTTCTTTTTTTTTCTTTCCTTTTTAATTTAGTCTAGTGTAATTAGTTAACTTTTTGTTATTTGTTTTTGCTATGCTCGGTACTAACATGTTTTGTAGATTCCTTTGGACTCGCGCTTATGGAGATCGCTCCAATTTTGGGTAATATCGTTCTTTTCCTCTCTTTGTGTTGTGTTTTAATGCGCATTGAGGACAATGCAACATTTAAGTTAGGGGTGTAGAATATTCTATCCATTTCATGTGTAGTCCATTAATTTGCTCACATTTAGTTACTTAGTATGCCTTTTTGTGAAAAATTTAAAAAAATTCAAAAATATTTTCTTTCTTTTTTCTTCTTTGTTGGGCATTTTGCCTTGTTTTCGATGATAAATTTCAATAATTGCCCGATCCAATAGACAACTCAATGATGTCTGTTCTCGATTTTAGAAGTTATTGGACTTTAGTCCTCAAATCATTGATATTGTGAATAATTTCATGAATTAAACTTTATCCCATGAGCATATGCACTTTCCTTGTTCTATTGATTTGGTTTAAGATTTTTATAACTCGGGAATCTTTTGTTGCATTGTATATACTTACACCGAGTAAGCTTTGTACCTTTCTTCGTTTGTGAGTGTTATACACTATTCTTTTCTCATTGAAAACGTTGAATTCATTGGTAATCTCTCTATTCTTTAATTTGATCATTCATTAATTGAGTTCATACTTGAAATGTGTTACTTGATCATGATTTTCATATATTGTTTTGACTTGAGAATTGCGTAAACTTTGCGAAATGATCATAGGCCATCTTTGTTATATCACCCATATTAGCCTTGACCTCACCCTTATATGTTTACCCTCGTTAACCCCTTTGAGCCTAAATATAGCCCTTCATTTCATAACCCAAAATCCCATAACCAACTCCAAATTGGAGTTTTAAGCCATGCATACACCTTACATACCTTTGTTTGGAATGTTACTTGGGATTAAATGATGTAGTTATGTTGTTGGTTGCAATTTAAGCATATGAGAGTTTGATAAGTAAAGAAAAGTAGTGAAAAAAGTGAAGAAAAAGAGAAAGAAAAGAGCAAAAGAAAACAAAAGAAAAAGTGAGAAAAAGAAGAAAAGAAAATAAAGAGAAAGTTGTATATGTTGTGTATAGTGTTCAATAAGCTTTGGTTACTCTCCCCGATGATATATCTAATGCTCGTTTGGAACTTATTTTCCAATTTTGGTATTGCCCGCATTCTTTCCATTATTTCAAGTTTTCATCTCCGAACACTTTGAATTCGTACATATACCTTTCATTTCGTACCTTAACCCCAAACCTACATTACAACCCTATAAAGTCCTATGTGATCTTAGGGTGCATTTAATTTAAAAGTCATAATAGTTTTGATAATCTGTGAAAATGCATTTCGCCTCTTTTAGTGTGCGGTATCCTTTCATTGAGATTATAGTTTTTCATTTTATATATAGCGTTCTTCATTTGTGACATGTGTGCGGCCTAGTTTTCATTTACATTTACTCTTTAGCCCGCATGTCCCATGTGTTACCTCCCTGTTTTGAGTGAATTCGCTTGATGAGTGTAATGCCCGTGAGTATTGAATATATGCTTGCCTTTATGTTTATCCGGTTTATTTAAGTTTTTACCAAATCATATTTTGCATTTGCTCTCCCCCCTCCCACTTTTAAAGTTTCAATTCTATGAGGTGCATTCAACGTGTTAATAACAACGGACTTTAGCTTGAATTCGTTCAATATGCTAATAACATGTTTGAAATCTTTTTCGTTGTTGTTGAGTTTGTCGCATGTTGGGTTGGGCATATTTTGAGGAAACCATATGATGTTTGTGGGTTTCATCCCTGAAAACCCTCACGAGACAACACTCGTCCACTAGGGTAACCTAGGGGTTTAACGGCTGATTGCATATGCTAAATGCAATCGTTCGCCCGCAAAAGTGGCCTTATGCTTTTATACCATACTTTTGTACTTTCTCCTGCTTTTGGTTTGCTTGTAGTTCTTGTTGTTTCCTATTTCATTGCTAGGGACTAGCAATGTGTAAGTTAGGGGGTGTGATACGACGCAAATATTGCGTATTTCACCCGTTAACCTACGCGTTATTAGCCCCCTCGGGTATCTTAATCCCTATATTTACGCTCGTTAACCAGACAACCTTGGATTTCTATGTTAACATGTTTTGCAGGGGTTAATTGAGCTTTTGTAGGTATTTGGATGCTTAGTATGAAGTTCGGATGCATTCCGGTGAAGTTCCGTACACAATCGCACGCACAAGGGCATTTTAGTCTATTCACATCTTGGGTACCTGGGCCGACATCTCACGGAAGTTGTATCTCTCCTCGCTAGCTTTGCGTGGCCACGAACGGTGGGCGATTCCGATTCATAACAAAGAAGTTACGGCGATTTCAGCGGAGGAAATACAAGGAAGCAAAAGAGGAAAAGGGAGAAGAAAAAAAGAGGAATGCAGTAGGCTGCTACATTCTTCCCTGGTTGATCGATCGATCGACCCATTTGGTCGATCGATCCACCATTCTTATTTGCCGAATTTTTGCCTAGGTCGATCGATCGACCAAAGGGGTCGATCGATCGATGCTCTGTTTTCTGCAGATATTTTGCCTTCTTTTCTTTCTTCTTTATTTTTATTCCAACTTACTATATAAGCCAATTTTTTTTGTAATAAGCCACATCAGTACATACACGATTTTTAGGTTAGAATAGTTAGGGCTTTGAGGGTTTTGGATGGTTCTTCTTCGTTTCTCATTGGATTGACAATCTAATTGGTTTGTAAGTTGACTTTTCATTACCCTCTCCATTAATATAGCTTGTTTTCCATTAATTCCTGCTTTCTAGATAGTTTTCATGCTTTCATAATTAGGTTTTCTTGCTTTAATTCTTGCTTTCTTAGTTTAATTAGTTTAATTTAGTTTATTTCCATGTATTTCCCTTAGATAAATAGGGTCGGGATTTCATTTCCGCCATTTACGGGTTTGGACCTCGAAAGTTAGGGTTTCGTGTAAAATTGCATTTAATTGAAACCGCGTGTATTAAAGTTGGATTGTTATGCGTTTAACTTTCTTTGTCATGCAACGTTAGTGTTTATAGCGATAATCCGAATTTAATCCGCGTGTGAGCATTTTCCGTTAAATGTTTAATCTCGCAACTTTGGCTTAAATTCCTTATTGCGTGATGTTTATGCTTAATTGAAAATGCTCGATTAAATTGCTTTCGAGCCGGAATTCTAATTAGTAGTTGTTTAGCCCGTGAATGTGTGGATGCGATCCCGATCCTCGCTTTCCTTTTGTTTAGCGTTAACTTCTCTTTTTGTTTATTCACGATAACCAACCATCACCTTTTTCTTATTTCTTTTACACCACTTTTATTCCTGAAGTTTTAAAACAATTAACATCTAAAATTTAATCACTCCCTGTGGATTTCTTACGATACCCGACTTACCACTGTGCTTTCTTATCAAGTGTAGTAGTAGCTTAGGTTTTTTTTGTATCGTGGCGACGAAACACACAACGATTGTGTCCTCACACGAACACACTTTTTCCGCCCGGTCAACAAGGCCGACCATAAAGAGCTTCATAGGGAACCATTCCAATGGTGAATTGGTATGAGTTGTTATAAGCGAACTCAACCAATGGGAGGTCTTATTCCCAACCACCCTTGAAATCAAGCATGCACATACGGAGCATATCTTCCAACATCTGGTTTACCCTTTCAGTTTGGCCATCTGTTTGGGGGTGATATGAAGAGCTTAATTTCAATTCGGTCCCCATTGCCTATTGGAAACTTCACCAAAAGTGGGACACAAATATTTTATCTCGGTCGGAAATAATATTTAAAGGCACCCCATGAAGTCGAACGATCTCCTCAATGAATAATTGGGCATAGCGAGCGGTATCAAAATCCGTACGCATGGGCAAAAAGTGTGTTGATTTAGTCAAGCGATCGATAATCACCCAAATCGAATCATGACCCCTCTGTGATCTAGGTAAGCCCGAAATAAAGTCCATCGAAATGCTTTCCCATTTCCACACTAGAATCTCCAATGGTTGCAACAAACCTGCCGGTCGCTGATGGTCGATCTTAACCAACTGGTAAGTAGTGCACTGAGATACAAACTCCGAAATATCCCTCTTTATGCCGGGCCACTAATACTGACGACGCATATCTTGGTACATCTTGTCCCCGCCAGGATGTACCATAAATTTTGACCCGTGAGATTCCGCCATCACCGCTCGTCTCAAATCCCCTCCTTCCAGAATAATAAGTCTTCCATGGAAGCGTAGCCCACCCTCAGAACAAATGGAGTAGGACTCCGCTCCCTCGGACAATAATCGGTCAATGTGGTCTTGGCAACTCTTATCTTTTCCTTGGGCTTCTACAATTCTTGCCACAATTGTGGGAGTAATGGTCATTACCAATATAAATGCTCTTACCACTGAATCTTTCTGACTGAGCTCTTTCCACTTAGCTTTCCAAACAACCGCTAAGTCTCCCTCGGGCTTCCTACTCAAGGCATCTGCTACTACGTTCGCCTTTCCCGGGTGATAATGGATATCAAATTGATAATCTTTCACAAACTCCAACCAATGACGCTGACGCATATTCAAATCCTTCTGTGAAAATAAATATTGCAGCGATTTATGGTCCGTGAAAAGACTAAACTTCTCCCCCAATAGATAGTGCCTCCATATCTTCAAGGCAAAGACAACTGCGACGAACTCTAAGTCATGCACGGGATAATTTCTTTCGTGAGGCTTTAGCTTACGGGAAGCATAAGCAATAGCCCGTCTTTCTTGCTGAAGAACACCTCCTAACCCTTGAAGAGAAGCATCCGTGAAGACTAGATATTCCAATCCCGGTTTTGGCAATGCAAGGACTGGAGCTAAAGTCAACCTATCTTTGAGTTCATCAAATGAAGTCTGACAAGAATTGTCCCACACAAATTTCACTCCCTTTCGGGTCAAATTCGTCAAAGGGATAGCAATTTTCGAAAAGCCTTTAATAAACCGACGATAATAACCCGCTAAGCCCAGAAAACTACTAACCTCGGTGGGTGTTGTGGGTTGACCCCACTCCCTCACAGCAATCACTTTGCTAGGATCCACCGATATACCCTGGGATGACACCATATGACCCAAAAATTGAACTTGCCTCAACCAAAAGCCACATTTCTCAAACTTCGCATACAATTGATGATCCCTCAACCTCTGTAGGACCAACCGTAAGTGAGTAGCATGGTCAGATTCTGTCTGAGAATAGAGTAAGATGTCATCGATGAATACAATAACAAATTGGTCAAGGAAATCTCGAAACACCCTATTCATAAGATCCATAAATACAGCGGGAGCATTGGTTAGTCCAAATGGCATAACCAAGAATTCATAGGATCCATATCTGGTCAGAAATGCAGTCTTAGATACATCATTCTCCCTTACTCTCAATTGATGATACCCCATCCTCAAATCGATTTTAGAGAAGTACAACGCTCCCCTAAGTTGGTCAAAAAAATCGTCAATGCGAGGCAAAGGGTATTTATTCCGGATGGTGACTTTATTCAACTGCCTATAGTCCACACATAACCGGAGAGAACCGTCTCTCTTCTTTACAAACAATACCGGAGCACCCCATGGAGACGTACTGCGCCTAATAAATCCTTGTTCAAATAACTGCTGGATTTGATCTCTCAACTCCCTCATCTCCACAGGAGCCATACGATATGGAGCTTTAGCAATCGGTAGAGTCCCCGGCATTAAATCAATCACAAACTCTATCTTCCGACTTGGAGGTAACCCCGGTATTTCCCGGAAAACATCTTCAAAATCTCTGATAATTGAAAGAGAATTCAGGGGAACAAATACATCCATGGATGAATCCTCCGCAATACAATATAAATAAGCACTCGTACTCCCTTCCACACAAGGCATAATAACCAAGAACATCTCTTGTCCCGTAACTGCGAATACTATACTCTTCCCATAACAATTTACTATTGCACGGTATTTCACTAGCCAATCCATTCCTAATATTACATCATACCCGACCATGTCAAGGATGAGTAAATCATCCTCAAAGCACAAGTCACCAAGGTTAATCCCTATGTTTTTACAAACAAAGAAAATCAATAAACCATCACCCATTGAGGATTCAACTCTAGTGAAAGTACTCTCGGCAGACTTTATCAAATCTGTAGTTTGTGCAAAACTCCTAGAAATGAAAGAGTGTGTAGCGCCCGTATCAAATAGTACCCGACCCAGATGTCCTTGGATAAGAAACTTACCCTCGATAGCTGGCGGTGCCGGAGGGGCTGGAGGAAGCATAGCCTCCTGAATATGGTAGACCCGTCCATACTGCAGTTGCCCCTGCTGAGGAGGAGCAATCGGATTAGGCTCCTGGGGCGGAACTGTACATATGGTTGTTATGGGGCCCTAGGAAGATGCCCTCCAACCAACTGAGGACACGACCTCTTATAATGGCCCAACTCTCCACACTGAAAACATCTGTTCGTCGCGTTCTCCTGGTTTCGTCCTTGATTGTTTCTAAACTGCCCCGCACCTCGGCCCTGCTGGCCTCTGCCTCCATTCCCACCTCTATCTCCTTGTTGTTGTGGTCCACCTTGACCCGGTCTGCTATTATAGCCGCTCGTATTAAACCCACCAAACCATTGGCGTTTAGACAAGTCCCCTTGCTGAGGGTCCTTCTCCTTTTGCTTACTCCCCGAGGATTGGAACGAAGAAGATATTCCCCCTCCGGTACCATTACCTCCGGGTTTTCCCACTTGCCCCATCGCTGCAGCCTTCTTATTATTTTTCACAAATAGTCGATGCTCTTGACAATGAAGTAAAGTAGCATTCATCACATCCCCAAAGGTTAGTAGAGCCGGGTTTCCAAGCAAATGTTGTTTTATTCGCCAATGCAAACCTCCCACAAATTTGGAGATTCTCTTCGCTTCTGGAGTCACTTCATCCGGCACAAAACTTGCTAGCCGAGTGAACTCCTCTTCATACTCCACCACGGATCGCTCCCCCTGAACAACATCTTGAAGCTTTCTTTGCATCTCCCTTTGAACTGCGGGAGGGAAATACTTTCCATCAAACAAAGCCCAAAAACCAGTGATCGACATCGTATCCCTTTGCTCGGGTGTAGTCATTGACTCCCACCAATGTAAGGCTGATCCGACAAGCTTGAAAGTAACAAGGATTTGCTTTTTCTCTTCACTACATTCCACCATTCTAAGATGGCGTTGCATGTCTTTCTTCCACTGATTTTCCCTTATCACATCCGCACCTCCATCAAATTCCGGGGGATGACCTTTCAAGAAAGACTCTCTAACTCTTTCCCACGGAGAAGGTCCCGTAGGAACTTGTGCTTCTTGCCCTCGTGGTTGAGCTTGTGGCATTTGTTGTACCACTGCAGTCATCGCTGCATTAACAGCTTGGGCCACTATATTTGCCACATCTGTGGCACGGATATTCCCCAGTGGTGGCGGTGGAGGACCAACCTCATCCTCAACCACTCTATTACGTCGAGCGGGATGTCCTCTCTTAGGCGGAATCTGAGATAGAGAAACGATAGAGTTAGAATAATACATAAAACGATCAATCTAGCAGAAGATCGCAAACATAAGCAACAAAACAGACCTAACATTAACCTCTATGTCAAAGAACGCTACGGTGAAACGTGACGAGTCCGCATAGATCCTAAAGACTCTAAAACCTGATGCTCTGATACCATCTGTGACAACCCGGTATCCGAAATAAGGGGTGGCCAGCCGGATACTCCAAAAATACAGGCATCATTAATGGAATCATCCTCAGCATCACAACAACTTAAAAGAGTAAACTGAATAACCACACAGTATTTCAGAAAAACGGGTTATCAAAAATTTTAATTTTTCGATTTAAATAAAGCATTTTCAACAATCCGTACTAGGAAAGAGGGTGGAAACTCCCACAAGCATATACATCTAAATCGACAATAAAAGAAAGGACTGAATGAACCGCCGGTCAATGAAATACATAAATTATACAATAAGTTTCATATAATATTTAATACATCCATTATCCAATTACAACAGTTTGGGCCACACGCCCGAGTAGGGACTGATCATAACTAGAAAACAATAAAGGAGGCATCTACGCAAACTGTCCCGTGATACCCGCAAAATGTCACGGCTCCTCAAAACACTAGAATAGGAAGTTGGCGGAACACCTGGGCGGATATAATATATAGATATGCACAACAAGAAAGAAGAACCGGTCAGAGCCCGGTTTTATGTGATCACCCGATAAATGACAAGTATCAAAATGAAGAATATATAAGCATGGATGATAAAGGTAGTATTCTAGCATGGTAACAATAAGATACAGTTAAGGCAATTTTGTGATTACAAGAAAAGAATCGATTATAGATGCAATTAGGAAAACTTATCAACCGATCTCATCTTTCATACTCTTCACTTTATTTTCTTTCCATTCCTTATCAGGAATACAATTATTTTTATGTGCTCTTTATGGCACTGATCTCAATTGTATGCTCTTTGTGGCATTTACTTTGCTCTTTGTGGCATTAATATTCCATCGAGTCCAACTCGATAATTAGAATAGTTATAAATATATATATATATAACGATTCTAAGACCGCCTGTCCGGGTTTCCCCACTGTGCGCGCCCCGAAATAACCATCATCTTCCAGGGCCTAACATAAGACAACCTGGGATCCTATCGAAACGTCGGGAAGCGGCCATATGCCTGTGGGATAGTCAAGACCACACCCGAAATCTCCTACCCATCGCAGAAACATATAAATAAGCGCTCATATGGCCTAGGACTATATCCACCCTGCATTCATTAGCCAGGGGGCTTCACCTCACGCACGGACTTCCCTTAAGATGGTATTTAGAGAGGTGTGTATCATCCATTTTATTAATTTCCATTACTTGATTTAGTACATTGTCATTTACTTTATCCGTTTTATATTTTATTAAATGCATTAAGATTATCCGGAACTATACGTGTTTCGTATCGGCATCACCACCTCGATAAATAGTGAGACTCTCCAAATTATTTTCCAAAGCCTCCTCTTTGGCTTCATAATAGACTATCAAGTCAAACCTAGCTCACAATAACTCCCAAAATCTTCAAATTTGACTCTAAGATCTCCTAGATTATTATAAAACTATACGAGAGGAGAAATGCCTAAACATTACTTTAAACCCCCCCTTAAAATGAACCCTTTCGAGTCCAGGGTGTCGACCAACTCAACTAATACTCTAAGACCCTATATTTACTTCATTTAAGAAGGTCCGTAAGTCCCTATGAAAAGAAATGATTTAAAAATGAAAATAAAATTTTTAGGGAAGAAAACAGGGGACCGGTCGATCGGTCCCAAGACCGCGGTCGACCGCGTCTCAAGATTTTGCCTAGTAAGAAAAGCAGAAAGTTACTTCGGCAGGGCCGGTCGACCGGTTAGGTAACCGCGGTCGACCGCGCCATAAGTTTTATGCCTTTGAAAGAAAGCAGCATGCCCTCTCCCGAAGGCCCGGTCGACCAGTCTGAGAACCGCGGTCGACCGGTCTTAGCAGACCTAGACCAAATCGAATCTTCCTCTTTCAAGCAAATCCCAAATCTAACTCATTTATTGCCACCAACATAACATACATGCTACAACTACTACTATAAACCTCATCAAACATCCCAAAACATTCTTCAATGGATCAAAACCAACAAATACACAAAGAAAACCCTAAAATAGCTAAACCATGATTAATACATCATTGTCATAACAAATCATTTATCTTAAACCACAAATAGCAAGTAGGAAACTTGCCTCAAGTGAGAAAATGCAGATTTTCCTTATGTAGAAGCAAGAATCCCCCCTCAAACTTCAATCCCTTTTCTTTTCTCTACTCTTGCCCTTTCTCTCTCAAGCTTTCTCTAGGTTTAGGGAATAAAACTTGGGAAATAGAAGGCTTAGTAAGATTAAGTCGTGGTATTAGTCAAAATTCGAATTTAATTGACCAATATTGCAATAAAATAGTACGCAATTGTATATTTAAAGTATATCCAGTCAAAAGTGCCAAAAGCCTCAAAATACAATATGGCACAATAATTGACTATCTCGCACATTCTGGACTCAACTACGGCATCTAAATTATCATTCGAAAAAATTTATAATTCATTTTTTTTTAGTTCCGGTCTCATTATTAAGCTAAATATCATTTTAAATTCTTATGATATTATACAACATAACATGGCAATATTCACTTATAGTTTTGGTAAATATGTAACCTCATGGTAAATTTTAACTTTTCTACATTAAGTAGCACTCAATCCAAAACTCAACATTTATATCTAATTACCATATCTAGTAAATAAACATAAAATATGTTCTCATAAGCGAGGGTTATTACATACTCCCCCCCTTATGAGGGAATTTTGTCCCCAAAATTCAAACGTACCTTATAAGAAGAGATGCGGATACTTCTCCCGCATGTCGTCCATACGCTCCCACGTTGATTCTTTCGCATTGTGATGACTCCACTGGACTCTCACCAAGGGAACCACACGGGACCTCAACTTGCGCTCTCCATACTCAAGAATAGCAACCGGTTGTTCTTCATATAAAACGTCGGGTTGCAAATCAATGTCCTCGAAAGGAATGTGCCAAAGGGCACCTTAACATCTCTTATATTTCTTCAAAGAGGAGACATGGAATACATCGTGGATTTGTTGTAAAGGCTCCGGCAAGGCAAGTTGGTACGCTACAGGACCAACTTTTGCAATAATTGGGAAAGGTCCAACAAAACGAGGCGCCAACTTCCCTTTCTTCCCGAAACGCCTAATGCCCTTCATTGGTGACACTCGCACCAAGACTTGATCTCCAATATCCAACTCCACGTGTCTCCTACCCGCATCGGCATAGCTCTTTTGACGGTCTTGGGCTATCCGAATGCAATTTCGAATGAGTTCGATCTTCAAAGAAGTGTCTTGGATCATTTCAGGTCCAAGAAATTTGTTATCACCCACTTCCAACCAACAAGCGGGCGATCTACAAGGCCGACCATAAAGAGCTTCATAGGGCGCCATTCCAATGGTGAATTGGTATGAGTTGTTATAAGCGAACTCAACCAATGGGAGGTATTGTTACCAACCACCCTTGAAATCAAGCATGCACAAACGGAGCATATTTTCCAACATCTGGTTTACCCTTTCAGTTTGGCCATCTGTTTGGGGGTGATACGAAGAGCTTAACTTCAATTCGGTCCCCATTGCCTCTTGGAAACTTCGCCAAAAGTGGGACACAAATATTTTATCTCGGTCGGAAATATTATTTAAAGGCACCCCATGAAGTTTAATGATCTCCTCGATGAACAATTGGGCATAGCGAGCGGTATCAAAATCCGTACGCATGGGCAAAAAGTGTGTTGATTTAGTCAAGCGATCGACAATCACCCAAATCGAATCATAACCCCTCTATGATCTAGGTAAGCCCGAAATAAAGTCCATTGAAATGCTTTCCCATTTCCACACTGGAATCTCCAATGGTTGCAACAAACCTGTCGGTTGCTGATGGTCGATCTTAACCAACTGGCAAGTAGTGCACTGAGATACAAACTCCGAAATATCCCTCTTCATGCCGGGCCACCAATACTGACGGTGCATATCTTAGTACATCTTGTCCCTGCCAGGATGTACCGTAAATTTTGACCCGTGAGATTCCGCCATCACCGCTCGTCTCAAATCCCCTCCTTCCGGAACAATAAGTCTTCCATGGAAGCGTAGCCCACCCTCAGAACAAATGGAGTAGGACTCCGCTCCCTCGGACAATAATCGGTGAATGTGGTCTTGGCAACTCTTATCTTTTCCCTGGGCTTCTACAATTCTTGCCACAATTGTGGAAGTAATGGTCATTACCGATATAAATGCTCTTACCACTGAATCTTCCTGACCGCTCTTTCCACTTAACTTTTCTACATTAATTAGCACTCAATCCAAAACTCAACATTTTATATCTAATTACCATATCTAGTGAATAAACATAAAATATGTTCTCATAAGCGAGGGTTATTACAGTTCCTTGATTGGTTGTTGAATAGTAGCGTTGGACATGTTTGATGATTTTCACACATATATATTTAAATTATTGCCTTACTCTTTTATAATAAATCCTAATTAAATTATGTTAACAACTAGCCTAACTATATGAAAGTGTATCGGAGGTTCCTTGTTTGGATTTCACTTTGTTGAGACATCCCGCTCATAGAGTTTAAAGATGGGTAGTAGTGCATATTCAAAACATTAATAATATTAACTTGCTTCTACTTTAGTCCTGCATTTGACGAGAAATCACTTGTAGTGTTACTATCCTTTTAGATCCTTATGAAATGGAAAAAAATATATAAATGGCCTAAAATGTTAATGGCCCGAGGGTGGGATAGTTTAGGTATTTATCTTATAGCCCATTGTGAATAAAGATGTGATAAACGGTGTATGTCATTGATAAATGAACATAGGAAAGTGTTTGAAATTGTATGCACCGAGAAGGAATACCCCTTTGTTGTAAATTTCTAGCCATGCGAATACGAGGTGGCATCAGGATATCTCATATGATATTTGATGAACACAATTTAATGAATGGGAACAACTAAATAACTGATATGAATTGGGATAATTCTATAACATATGAGGTTATGTTTGATGGGATGGGCCATTATTTTGGATCATATATAAAATATGATATTATTATCTTCTCATATAACGGCTTTGAGTTGAATATCTAAGTTATTTGTTAGAGTATTAACCTATGTCTTTTACGTGCACCTCAAGTTCTAGGATTGGAACTCTCTATTAGCTTCCTTATCTATCCAACATTCTATTTATCTCCCTCCCACTTAGGATATCACTTTCATAGACATTATGGGTCTTTAATCTTTCTAGTTATGATTTTTACTATTCAGTTTAGTTTATTTTGAGACATTCCTAATAGTATGTTTAGACTTAGTTGTTTTGTATTATTTAGAGACTCTTTTTGGATTATATTAATGTATTATTGTCGAGACATTATTGTATATCTTTCATGTGCTATGGACAAGTATGAATTTGCATGAGTATTTTCATATCATTTCCATATTACATGTCTATTGTTTCGTTTAATCTCTCTACCAACACTGTATAGTGTTGTAGTATGATAGTGTAAGTGGTGTTACGCTCCAAATCACATGCATGAAACCCCCCACACACTTCGTACAGACCAGATGATTGTCAAATTACAAACAGATTCCAAACTGCAATGAAGATTTCTAAAAAAAGTTTGATCGACACTCAAGACTTTGGATCTTTCAATTTATCCACATATCAAGAGTGAATCTTGCTATACAAAAGAGCCAAAATCCTAAACACTTTCGTTATTCGAAAATATTTACAAATATTTCACAAAATATGAAATAGTTGAAAGTGTAAATCCCCAATGAAGATCTTAACTGATCTAAGTCCAAGTATTCTCCAAAACTAAAATAAAAATGGATTTGTTGGTTTAGGGTTTTATCAAAACATAATAGTTTAAAACAACCAAGAAAATTGTGATTTCTCGAAATAAGAAATCAAAACCAGTAATATAAACGAAAAGTGTATCACAGACTCACAAATCTCAAATTTCTATGAAATAAAATAAGATTTGGAAAACGTGACTGGCTAGACAGGACATTAAGAACAAGAGAGGATGGAACTTCTTAACTCTGGAGGTAACTCAACTCTCAAAACTATCTTCAGGTGAGATTTGGCCAAAGTTAGGTTAGGGTTTTGTATTTTCTCTCTCTTTTTCTTTTCTCACTCTCTCTTCTCTCTTTTTTTTTCTCTAAAATGAGGTGAACCAAAAGTTAGAATTGAAAGGATGAAGTCTCCTTTTATACAAGGAAGAGAAGCCTCTGGAAGATCTTAGGAAAATGAACGGATAGGATTTAATCGAAAGAAATCTAATGGCTACCAATGCACCCTGATTATAAAAGCTCTAATTGGTTTAAATGTAAACACAATGATCAGGTAAGAACGCATGCAGGCCATACATTAAAATGATCCAAGGGTTCTCAATCACTCTCAGGAATTTGAGTGTAAAGAAACACAGATCCAACTGTTATAAGTGCAACATGTGTAAGGTTGTGATGACTTAAGAAAAGCGTGTTTTTGGTTTTACAGAAATATAAGTTTTACCCACAATATTATCTAGCGCTTTCAGTTTATACCCAAGCCAAGTTTTAAAAACTTTTATTAATTACAAAACAGCCCATAACATTTGTAAAAGACAATTTAAAATTTTTAAAAATGATTTAAAAATCTTAGAAATTATTTAAAATATCCGAAGAATTATGGAAAAATTATTTTAATGGGAACTAACTCACATAAACCCATATTATGAATAGTTCAACAGATGAATGCAACCCTAGGTTAGGTGTTGGTGTTCTGCCTTTAGGAGTAATTTAAGGAATTCAAAATGAAGAGTGTGAAGGCATTTTGGACGAACTAGGATATGAATAAATTTTGTCACTATTTCCTAACTAGATGAACACCTATATAATATAAACTCAAGTGAGTCAAAGCTATATGGTGCTTTAATCTCCCCTTTTGTAAATATGAGACAAAATCTCTTTTGAGTCATCGAGGACTCGTAGGGATACAAAAGAAATAAGAAAAAACTATTCCTATATAAAAATTCTATCTACCTAATGTCCTACAAAAAGAAAAAATTGCATAACTCAACTAATTACAGACCAATACCCTATCAAAAATCTGATGTAAATGAAGGTAATGATTCCTGAAAATGAGATAACTGAGATCAATATTTTTAGTTGAGAATATAACTAGAATGTCCAAGAAGACTCAAATTTCTCCCCCATTTTGTCTCAAATGAACAACGGGTAAAGAAAACAAGTATGAAATAATAAATCATTATTCTGCCATAACCATACTAATAGATTTGTACAAAGATTCAAATCAAAGATAATATAATGGTTTAGTAATTAAGTCATCTAATTTCTATTCAGTAGGTAGGTAATTAATTTCTAACTCCTTAGATTCAACTAACTCGCGTATGAAATGATATCTAATTTTTATATGTTTGGTATGAGAGTGCTGAACTAAATTTTAGAAATATTAATCGCACTTTGATTGTCATAATAGAGATGTAACTTATCTTAAGTTATACCGTAATCTTTCAGCATTTGTTTTACCCAAAGTAATTGAGCACAACAACTTCCTGCGGCAATACATTTGGATTCAGCAGTAGACAAGAAAGTAAAATTTTGTTTCTTACTACTCCATCCTACCAAATTGTTACCAATGTAGTAACACGCTCCTGAAGTACTCTTACTATCGTCAGAATAACCGTCCCAATTAGCATCGGTGTAACCTACTATAGTACTAAAAGTGTCTTTAGTGTACCAAAGTCCTAAGTTTAGAGTACCTTTAAGGTATTCGATAATTCTTTTAACGCATAATAGATGACTCTCTTTAGGATTGTTTTGATATCGGGCGCACACACAGACATAGTACATTATATCAAGACGGCAGACAGTAAGGTAAAGTAAGCTTCCTATCATACTATGGTATAACGTAAAATCAATTGATTTACCATTCTCATATTTAAAAAGTTTGAAAAAAGTACTCATAGGAGTCCTAGCTTTTTTTGTTGTTTCTAAGCCAAACTTCTTGACAATCTCTAAAGCGTATTTAGATTGCGATACAAATAAGCCATCTGAATTTTATTTAACTTAGAGCCCTATGAAGAATTGTAACTCCCCCATAAGTGACATTTGAAATTCTTTGTGCATAATGTCCGAAGAGGTCTTAACTTCTAAAGGGGAGGTGGATCCAAAAATAATATCGTCAACATAAACTTGGGCTATAGTAATATTGTTGTCAAAATATTTGATAAATATGGTATTGTCATTCCGTCCTCTTCTAATACCATTTTCTAAAAGAAAGGTGGATAGATGTTCATACCAAGCCCTAGGAGCTTGTTTTAACCCACAAAGAGCCTTTTTAAGATAATAGACATAATTTGGATGGTGAGGGTCAATGAACCCTTTGGGTTGTTCTACGTAGGTCTCCTCAGTTAAGATGCCATTAAGGAAAGAAGATTTAACATCCAATTGATACAGTGTGAAATGCAAATGATAAGCTATTGCAAAAAGTAAGAGAACAGACTCGAGGCGAGCGACATGCGCAAAAGTTTCCTCGAAGTCTATTCCTTCAATTTGAGAATAGCCCTGGGCAACTAATCTTGTTTTATTCCGAATAATCATCCAAAATTCATTTGTTTTATTTTTAAAAATTCAACGTGTGCATTTTAGGGTCGGGGTACAAGATACCATACATCATGAATGAGAAATTGAAGAAGTTTATCCTACATAGCACTTATCCATAAAGTGTCATTCAAGGCTTCATTTACAGTCTTTAGCTCAATAAAAGACACAAAGCATACAAAATGAGCAATGTTAAGAAGTTGAGATCTTGTACGAACTGGCTCAATAGGATTACCAACTACACTATGTAAAGGATGATCTTTGGAAACCCAGTTAGGTACTTTAGGGGTCTCAGCTGGTAAGGACTCAACTATTTCTGGAGAGTCATAATTTAAAATGTTTTCAAACTCATCCATAATAGTTGGTTCTTTGATCTTACTTTCTACATTAGTGTCACTTACAACCACATTAATGGATTCCATCATGGTTTTGGTACGAAAATTGTAGACACGATAGGCTCTACTATTTGGAGAATATCCTAAGAGAATGGCTCTGTCTCCTCTGGTTTCAAATTTTGATACATGTTCTCTGTCTTTACAGACATAAAAGGTGCTACCAAAGGTTCTAAAGTATTTTAAGTTGGTTTTCTTCCCATACCAAAGCTCATAGGATGTTTGTTTAGTATTTTTCCTTAGTAAACTCGATTGATTATATAACAGGTTATGCGAATGGATTCTACCCAAAAATATTTAGGCAGGTTCTTTGGATGAATCATCAAACGGGACATTTCTTACAGGGTGAGATTTTTACGCTCAGTAATTCCATTTTGTTGAGGTGTCTTAGGAGCACTAAATTCATGTTTGTAACCATTATAGTCATAATATTCGATAAGACCCGAATCTATGAATTCTCCTCCTCTATCACTACGAAATCTATCTACTTGGGAATCCTTTTCATATTCTATACGAACAAAGATTTTCAAAAACTTACAGAAATTCTTTGACTTGTGTTTTAAAAAAGCAACCCAGGTAGATCGAGTGAAGTCATCAACCATAACTAAGATATAACTGTTACCACAAGGACTAACAATACCAGAAGGACCCATTAGGTCCATATGGATGAGTTCTAGAATTTTACTAAATATAACCTCTTTAAATTTTTTATGGGGAGCCTTAATAATTTTTCCATCTTGATAAGGACCACATATGGTGTTTGAAATTAGTTTGATCTTAGGAAGACCTATAGCTGTCTCTTACGAGCACAATTTGCTAAGACTATCATAATTAATGTGACCCAACCTATTATGCCATATCTCATTGTCATCCATTGTGGTAATGTTACAGACCTCTGTACTTGGATTGACTATGTAAAAGTTATCTGGAGTACGGAGTCCTATAATAATGCAATAACCTTTTTCATTTAAAATTTTGCAATTGTTCTTTAAAAAGGTGACAGTATGGTTAGAGTCAGAAAACTGTGATATACTTAGTAAATTGTCTTTAAGACCTTTTACCAAGGGAACATCCTCAAGAATGGGTAATCCTTCTTCATGGAGTGTTCCTTTACCAATGATCTGGGTTAATACACCATCTCCAAACGAGACTTTTCCTCCGGAGAACTTAGTTTTATTTAAAAGTTTGGAATCATCCCCAACTATATGTTTGGAACATCCAGATTCTAAATACCATCCATATGCTGTGTCTTCAACTTTAAAATCACTAATCACAATATCGCATTTCAACTGGGCTAATAGATCATCTTTTCTAACCTAAATTGCTCTAGTTTGCAATTTGCGCTTATTAGCTCGTATTTGATCAAACTTCCAATCTTTTATCTTTTCTTTAAAAGATTTGTGCACAGGTTTATGAGTATTATAGACAGTTTAAGCAGTTCATTTAGAAAAGAATCTAGGATTCCTTCTTGTTGATGGTCTTTTAGTATTAGTCCTTCTCTTTCTGTTTCGTTATTTAGAATTCTTATCTGGCTTTAAGAAGGGCATAGTTTTTTCGGCTTCTCCTATAATAATTAAAGTTATGGTAAATAGGAGAGTTATAGACTGGATTACATAGACATTTGGAATAGCAACCATCAAGGCAATGTCCATAGACATCACAATAGGAGCAGTTAATATGGCATGTAGAACTCATAACCTTAGGAAAAAATTTATTCGAAGGCTTGTCTAGGTTTTGAGCTCTAGTCTTGTTCCTAGTTGGCACAGGATGAAATGACGAATCAACTTGTCGAATAGGGGGGCAGACGAATTTAGCCTTATGTTCAACATTATGCTTAGAGTTACTCGATTCACCATTGTCTAACTTTTGTTGTTTTATATAAAACTCATTTTTCAAACCTTGAAAGTTTGGACAAGTTTCAATAGGTATTTTTCCACCACCACACAAACTTTATTGTTTCAAAGTTTTTAGTTTAGGTCTTAAAGTTGGCACAAAATCCTATTCCAGTTCTGCATCAGAATTGGTCTTGCTTTCAGCAATATAGTCTTCAAAGCAGTTAGAATTATTTGCAAATTTTGCAAATTTTTTGAAGACTGTAGATGTCTTTTCTTTTATTTATTCCAATTCTGACAACGTTCCTTTGTATTTATTTTCTAGAATTTCATTTGAATCAGACAACTCTTTCAGTTTTTGTTAAAAAATTTTGGTTTCATTCTCATGAGTTAAAAATTGAGTAGTATACTCTTCAGCATTCTGTTTGATCATATGATTTAGGGTTTTTATCTTCTGGGTAAGATCTTTGACAATCTTTTCAAGTCTAGTGATTTTCTTGAGAGTTTTTATGTAGAGTGTGTGAATGTCAGGTAGGTCTTCATTGTTAGAATCACTAAGTGTGTAGTGTCCCCTAGCGGTTCATTTTTAGGACTCACACACCCATTGACATCAACAGTAGAGTGCTCCCTTTAACTCACACACGTGGCATTTGAAGTATTATCAGCATTCTCAAGCAATAAGGCTGATAAACCAATAGGCATAATATCAGTTAACATAGCATGATCAGATTCCTCATTATCAGTGTAGATTATCTTAGCAAAGAATGACATATAAGGTTCAAACGTGTTAGATGACTCAGGTTCATCATTTTCAGATTCACGTGTGTCATCCCAAGTCTTGCATAGATGAGCCCTATTATGTTTGTGAATTTTGTCTAAGTTAACTCTACAGTCACTAGCTATGTGTCTTAACTTTCCACATCTATAGCATTCAACATTTTTAAGGTCTCTCTCAGGTCTCTTATGATTATTAGTCTGGTGTTTGTCGTGTCTTCTCTCATGAGTCCTATTATTAGATTGGTTTGGATAAGTAGGTTTGCCTTGTCTTTTTGCTATTTTATTTCGAAAGTTCACAATTTTCTTAACTTGTTTAGACATTAAGGCAAGCTGATTATCCAGACTATTTGAATTACATTCCTCATCGGAGTCTAAGTCAGTGTCAGGTATACTAAGTTGAGGTGTGGTCAACTTAGATGAAAAAATAAGATTAAAACTAGACTATCTCTTTTGGGAATTGGTTAATTATTTCTTGAATTCTAATTCCATTTCCACAATTCTCAATTTTCTTCTAAGGAGTTCAGGTGTGAGATTTTGATCATCCATCTCCTCAATTGCATATCTCTTATTATCAAATTTATGTGGAAGTGATTGTAGACACCCCATTCTGTTACCCCCCCTAAACTCTCCTTAGGTCCCTAGCACCTCCCTTCATCACTACAAACCCAGGTTCGAGTACTGACTTAGAAGCCATCGGGCACTCCCAGGCTCCATTTGACCAAAAGTCAAATTCTTCAACTCGATTAAGACTAAATGAATCTTCAAAGGGAACTAAAACCCCTTTCTAATGGTTCATCCCGTGCGCGATTCCAACTAACCATGCGGACGAACGACCTGTTTTCCCCCGAGACTCAATCAGGAGGCCATTGGGCGCTCCCGGGCTCTATTTGACCTCAGTTAACTCTTCAAATCGACGAAGACTAAATGAATATTCGAAGGTCACTAAAACCCCCTTCCAATGGTCCATCCCGTGTGCGATTTTAACCTACGGTACGGATGAATGATTTGTTTTACTCCAAAAGGTCACCGAATGCTTCCAGTGCTCGATTGACTGAAGTCAAATCCTCGAACTAGATCAAACACTTTGTAATGTCAAAGTACATCTCCTAACCTTTCCAATGGTCTGCCCTGTACGCGATTCAGGCTTACCATGCGGACGAACGATCCATTTGCATCCGACGATTCCTCGTCCAATAGACCGATGAATGCTTCTGAGCCATATTTAACCCAAATTCAACTCCCGAACCCAGGAGCAGTCCAAGGACTTTCGAAGGTCTCTGAATTATATTTCCAACGGTCCACCCCGTGCACAATTATGATCAATGATTTGCGTTCTACGACCAATTTTCTGAAAAGTCCTAAAAGACACTGCCAAACGGCAGGTCTAGACCCTTCCTATCGGTAGTGTGCCTAAACGCAGTTGTCGATTGGTAGGAATAGGTCTATGCCAATCGGCAATGCCATGGGCCTATAAAACGGAGGCCTGACCTCACTTGCAAATAAGAGCCCAGATCTGATAGATATTACTCTCAGTAAATCCAGAAAACCTCTCTCGAAGTAGGCGCGATTTCTACAATAAAATCCCTTTCCAACCTTCACTTTTCATCATCCTTTTCTTCAAACTTGGTGAATTAACCACTCTCCATCATCATCCAAGTCTAAGGTTTACTCTCCAACATTCAAGATCAAGCTCAAGATCTTCAAGAAGGTCCAATTTTCTCAACTCTCCCCTTATATTCTCATAAATTCGCAATAATTTGTTTTATTACTTAGCACTTTCATTATCTTATCTCACACATCCTAATATACTTTTTATTTAGTATTATTACACATCTCTTATTTTCATACAAATAAAAACCTAAAAAATAAGAGAAAGGGCGTTTGCTCATAAATTCCAAATGCGAATTCTCATACTTTTCTTACACTTTTCTCACAACTAAAACATTTTTTCTACACACACAAATAAGATAATCCCCCTGTTGGATTTATGGGATAAACCCCACCCCTCGTTTTGCAAGCGAACTACGTGGACTTTGATGCCTCTATAGGCTACGTAGGCGTCTCGGGGTAAAACTCGAGACTCGAGTCCTATTTTTACTTTTTCGCTCATTTTCTATTTTCTCTAAACTCCACTCTCTTACATTATATATATATATATATACATAATTTGTTCTTAGTGGCGTTTTATTCCACATGCGTTATCGTTCCATCATAACGGTCAACGTAAAGATAATAGCGTGAATCCTATTTTATAATATTTTTATACCTTCCTACGGATGACTCGCTTTACCTCTTCCATGTTGCAAGTCGATGATTCCTATCTCCACTATATATACACATGCACACATATCACAGGGAAAATAAAGGAAAATAACAAAAACCCATGAGAGACCGAAAGGGCGAAATGGGTGCCTAACACCTTCCCATTTTTTTAACTTAGCCTCTGAACCCTTTTCCAATCATTTTGGTTTCGTATGCATCAGTATGTATTTGGATGCTGTCCTTCAAGATGGTTCCATTTCTTTTGTCTGTTTTGAGTAAAATAGACTGGCGACTCTACCTCTCTACATTTTTCACCTAACCCAAATGGCGTCGGTCGAAGCGCTCCCGAGAGGGATGCGCGGGACCTAGGATCCTCCCTCATGCCGCCAGCCCATCGCGAGGATCGGGGATGGCCATAGTGGCGACTCTGTTGGGGACTTTCTTTTAAGGGCTAAACTCTATTTACATGGATGTTATACTTGTTCATATTTTCCCCATTTTTGCATGTTCCCCTTTGCCATGTATCTCCCATACTTATGCTATTATTCACACACTTATAGAAAATTCTCCATGTACACTTCGCACCACGTTCACCTAGGGTCACATATATCCATATGTTGTACGCATCATCCATCCATACTTGGTGAACTATTGGTACTTATACTTTGCTCCCTGTTTGGAATAATCAAGAAAGACATTCTCATAAGATACAAATAATATAACATGCATGATTCACACGACATCTCCAAAGAGCATTGTTATTAACCAAATTTTTACCCATTAACTAAAGGGTCACTTCGTGATGGGCGCTGATCCGACACGGCGCAGTTAGCCTAAGCGATATAACTCTCACCTTCCATTGGCTAAGTAACTTCGATGTATATCGAACGGTTCCGCCGCATCATACCGCTTGACCGAAGTCATGACGGGAGGTATATCACAGGTAACTCGTTCACGTACGCCGAGTATATCGAATTCGCTCTCACACGTACTATCCCCACGAGGTATATGGTGAGGCAATTCACGTACACTCAGGTATATCAAATGGCTTGTCCACACGTACCGATTGCCCGCAAGAGCAAGATGTATATCGTGGAAGTCACGCCAAAGGGGGGAACCCTTTTCCAATTCACCCAACCAACTACATACCCGCATATAGGTGTCGAGCCTACGACGCACATGTTATATTGTCGGTTTCTACTCGAAACTGTGCCGAAATTTTGGGTCGGCCTGCCGCCCAAATTTTGCGCATTTTTAAAACAGGACCCTGTCCGTGAGCCTGGTCACAAATCCATCCATAGCTTTGCATATATAACAAACCTAATTTTTCAAGGCCCGGGTTCCGTCCGGCATTTCATTTTTCATTTAGGAGAATTAATAAAAGTGAAAACAAAATAATTGTAATAATTATGCTGAGACCGTCTCTCCTTTCTTTATAAAAAAAATCCAAAATTTTTTTTCCTCTCTTTATCAAAAAGCTAAAAATATTTTGTCTTCCAATCTCAAAAAGAAAAAAGAAAAAAAATGTCAAAAATATTTTCATCCCTCTTTTCTCAAAAATAAATCCCATTTTTGCGCCTTCTCAGGTCGATCGCAAGCCCTTGGCCTGGCTCCTTATTGGCTTCGGTCTTCGGTCAAGTCACCCTGGAGTTCCGTTCGTTCCCCTATTACTCCTTCTGAGTTCGGAATCCATCCGCTTTCCATGGAGAACACAGATCAAGTACCTGTTGTGCAGCCGGATCTGACGGTAGTCCTAGCTTAGCTTGTGTCAAAGATTGACAACCTCCAAACTGATGTCCAATAAATGAAATGAAACTAGGTTCCTGTTCTTCAAGAGCCCGAGGTCCTATTTCCTCACGCTATGGGTCCACCCGAGCCTATTTAGGCTCCCTAAGAGTATCATAATGCTCCACGTGCCCCTCCTACCAATGGGTCATCGCCTGCCCAGCTTTCGATGCCGAATCTTGCCCAGCATGGGGGTAACTTGCCTATGATCATTGGTCCGAAAGAGGAAGAATTGAATAAGGTCAAAGGGAACCTCAAGATGATCGCTAAGAAGTTTGACCAAGTCAGAATCTCAGGGAATTACATGGACTACACCCACATGTCTCCTTATCCTAAAGAGAGGTTACCCGAGAAGTTCAAGATGCCAAATATCGAGAAATTCGGAGGGAGTGGACCCCTGATTATTCATCTCTGAAGTTATCACCATTCCATGACTCTACTAGGGGCTTCTGAAGAAGTTATGGCCCAAATGTTTTAGCAAACTTTTAAGGATAGCGCCCTCCGATGGTCTTTATCTCTCAAAGAGTCTAGAATCCATAGCTGGGAGGATGTAGTCCGAGAATTCATGTCACAGTACAAGTACAAAGAAGATCTTGAGGTCACCTGTCGAGATTTAGCGCTACTCAAATAGAACTCTAGGGAATCAGTTAGTAACTTCATAGCCCGATGGAGGGAAAAAGAAGCAACTATGACCAATCGGCCTTCTAAGGAAGAACAAGTCAACATAGTGAAGAAGAACTTCTTACCCCATGTTCGAGCAACGATGGGAGGACAATACTATCCCCATTTCTGAGCTCTCGGAGAAGTAGGAGTAGAAATCGAGGAACATCTTGCTAAAACAGATGTCGAACTAAAGAAGGTGTCCGGACAGTTCACCCCCAGAAAATATGACAAACCTGCCAATACTACAGTCTCAACCATCAATAACATCTCTCAACCATCCACATCATGGGCGCTAGAAATCCGCCCTATTCCATTTCGAAAGGAATACACCGAGCTCCATGCTCCCCTCTCCAAAGTTTATCAATCCTTGTTAAGCTGAAAACTTATCAAACCTTTCAATCCCCATCCATTGCAAAATCCACTCCCAAGAAACTTCAAGGCAGATGCCCATTGCTCCTTTCACCAAACTACTGGCCATACCACCAACCAATGCTTTCACCTCCAAAACATAATCCAAGGTCTAATTGATCGGGGTACCATCACCCTACCAGCTAATCCTAAGCCAAACACTACTCACAGCCCACTTCTAAATCATGCCAATGCCATGTTTCTAGAAGAGAACCCAGAATTCGATCCCTCAACTCAAATCCCACCCATATACTCTCATAAACCTCTCCAAATTTGCCCATATTTCCTCCTACACCTGCTAGCCTCGCTGATTAGGCACTATCACTCCTTACCAGAGCATGCATCGCTGTCCGTACCCGTTCTGAAAATGGAGGCATGTAATTGTCAAAAGTGTTAAACCAACTCCTAGAGGTCGGGATAAAATTTCCCTCACAGATGATCATTGATTGCCAAAGGTTCAGTACGTTTTTTTGGAAGCACGGAAATGGGCCCTAGAGTCAGATAGTTGGGTAGTACCTATTGATGTAAAAAAATATATTATATCTAATTATCCAATCACAGATAAATAAATGAGACAAAGAATTTTTAAAGTGGTTCAGCCTTATAAGAATGGCCTACGTCCACTGTTATGTTATTGTTGATTGTATGGGAATTCTCGATTACAAGTTATCTCAAGAAATTCCGGTCCCCTTACAATGAGGATTGTACAATGTATTTATAGCCCTGAGGCTGTAATGTGAAAGGGTAATACATTAAATGATGTACATATGAAAGGGTAATGCATTCAATGCCCTTAAGCGTATGCATCTGAATGATAAGCATTTAATGAACAGTCAAACTGTTGGTTATCCTGCTATTAATGCTTTATTCGAGGTACAGCTCGGACCGCCTGAGTTGCTCGGACCGCCTAAGCTTATCGGTACTCAAGAGTTCCTCAGAGAGTTTTTGTTCCTCGGAGCGTATGAGTTCCTCGGGGAATCAGTGCTCCTCGTTGTAGTATGGTTCCTCAGAGCATGTGAGTTCCTCGGAAGCATTTTTTGTTGCTACGTAGATTGCCACGTGTCTTCACTTTATTGAGCCATGTCAGCAGACTAAATTTGGTATCAACAGAAGCCCCCAATGTTTCATAGTTCGAACTTTGAGGAGTGTGGAACATTCTTTCTCGGAATATGGCAGTTTTAAATGGTCATCCTGAAATTTAGGAGTCTTTTGTATATATTTCTCTTTCCAAATTCGTAGAATCAGGCTTTTTTGAATTTTTATAATCGCCTCGATCTCCGCGTACTTTTTGTCCTTCTAGCCGCCGGTAGCGTAATCATTTCTTTTTGTAATCATTACTTTTTCCTTTTACCAAGGCAAGGTATTTAAGCGTCACAGACACTCCCATCGTCTTCCACCTTTTCAAATTTGTATTTTCTAGTTTTCCATTATCTTACTCTCTTGTGCGTTCATCCTTTTCACCGTTCATTGTCGACAGATCCACTCTTTTTCTGTAAGATCTTCTTACTTCTTCTTCATTTCCTTTATTCATCATGGTTTACCCTGTTGAATCTCTTGATAAGTTTCGCTCTGATTTTTCTATTCCCTCCTGGGTTGTTCTAGAAGAGCTTTCTGAGCCTTCTGACTATTTCTATTTGGCTGAGGGACATTGGTTCCCCATTCTCTTTGTTGCTGAGTGTGGATTTTCTTTTCCACCCAATCCCTTATGTCTGGGATTCTGTCAATACTTTGACTTGTTCCTGCAAGAATAGCCCCCAATACATGGAGAATAGTTAATGGGGTTCATAGATTAAATCAAATCCATGGAACTCGCATAGGAATTCCAGAAATCATGTTTTGCTATAGATGGGTAGTGGGTGATAACACTTTTTATTTAAAAACTATATTTTTAAATAGGGCTTTAGTGGTCAATCTCCCGGATGCCAATAGGGATTATTTTGAGCATGGAGTTGTTATAAAAAATTGGCAACATGCTCCTTTATCAGGAGATGAAGTGTATCAGGGTCCCATATGCCCTCCCTATGGCAATGGGATAGGTTATTTTTATTTCATTTTATTTATTTTGTAATTATGCTTCCTCTATGTTTGATAAAATGTGCCACTGATATTTTAATGTTTATTTATTTGCAGTTGATAGCAAAAGAAAGTGTCCAAAAGAAGCAGACGTGAATATAAGGCACTTAAAACTTATCTGGGGTTTGCATCAGAGTGTTGCCGATGAGCACATTAGGTCAGCCTCGTATCTGCTGCAGTACAAGACCTATACCACTTCTTTCACTGCTCGTCCGGTGATAAGCGACGCAGAGCCAGTACCAGCTTCTATCAGTTCTTCGCATGAATCACACATTGCTTTAAGTGAAAGGATGAACAAGAGAAGACCTCCCACCCTTTTTGAGAAACCTGCCTTTGGTGATGGAGAGGCAAAAAGAAGTAAGGTTGACGTCCCAGGGTAAGGGACAAAGAAAACTGATGCACCTTCCTCCGCTTCCCCTATTGTGAAGGTTGTCGAGAATCCCCCAGTGGCTCCGAGCAAGTCTGCTGCTCCAGGAGAGGTGATTGTAATATCACCGAGCAAGAGTTCCTCCTTGGCTGAATATATTCTTGCTCCCTCGAGGAAGATGAAGAAGAGCTCCTCGGTCAATTTGGCTGACACCATCTCTCAGCCCCCGACTAGTGGAGTTCCCACTTTCGTTCCCCCGAGCTCTGACATGAGCTCGGTGAACACTTGGATCATTCCCGAGATCCAAGGTATCGAAGAAAACATTTCTAGGGATATGGTTACCTCTTTGGCAGCTCGCCACATTGCTTCAGTAAGTCCTTTTACTTTGAACTTTTTGTCTTTCCCTTATTATATCTGTCTCTAACTTGCTTTCATTTTCTTTTCACAGTTGGTGAGATGCTTCAATAAAATTTTGAACAAGGATGAAGCTATTAAAGCTTCAAGATCCTCGTCTGGTGTAGAGTAAGCTTTGATGGGCGTGAGGCAGTCTTTGGAAGATTCTCACCAGAAATATACTGATGATAACGCAACTTGGGAGAAGAAGTTTGCCTCCATCGAGCAGGAGAAGGCTCGAGTTGTTGAAGTCTCCCAGGAGTTGGAGAAGAGAATAAAGGACTTGGAAGGGAAAAATAAAGAGCTCGACAAGAAGCTCAAAAATACTGGAGAACTTGAGAATAAGCTCAAGGTTGCTGAGGAAGAGTTGGGTCAGCTTCGGGAGGTAAATCGGCAGAAGGAGGAGGTTGAAAATAAATTAAAGACTGCTGAAAACCTTCTGTCCGAGAAGCTTTCCTCGGAGAAGTTGAAGAGAAAAGTGGATGTGAAGAAGTCTTTCAGCGCTGGCTGGGGCAAGGAGTGGAACAAGGGGTTGGCTGCCATGATGTCACAAGTAAAATATGGTAGCCTCAAGTACTTCAGAGATGGATGGGTCGCTGCTCTACAGGAGATAAAAGTGGATGAAAATTCCGAGCTCTTCCAGCGACACATCCATGGTCCCCCTCCAACTCCTGAAGATGTAGAAGAGGATGAAGCTGCCTCCGAAGATTCTTCTATGGTGATGGGAGATCATCCCCCAGCCATCCAGCCTACTACCGAGGAACTTCAGCAGTTCGCTACTTCCTCCGAGCAACCTCCAGCACTTCCCCAGCTACTATTTGTTCCTTCCGAGCAACCTACTTCCTCGTCCCAGCCCCCCGAGAAGGTTTTGGGAGACAAGGAAAAGGTGTAGAGTTGTTCGGGTTTCTCTTTATATTTTTCTTTTGTCAAATGTAACCGTGAACATGTAACTCTGAACCTTGATATAATAAAACTTGAACTTTTGTTCTTGCATACTGTTGTCTGTTCTTCATGCTTAGTTGGTACTTTTATTGATTATTGCTTCTTCTTTCTCTACTAGTTTCTGGCCAGGATGGAATTACTATCTGCTCATGATACCAAGCTGTTGAGGCAATGCAATGATTATTTTAAGGCTGGTCACACAGATCTGAGTGCAGCACAAATTGTCGACATCCTCGGCCAAGATGCTTCGAAACAGGCGGTTGAGGCCTACCAATACTTGAAGACCCTTCTTGATCGTGCAGTGGCCAACAATATGGCTTATTATGATATGATTGAGGATCTCCAAGGCATTCTTGAAGACCTTCAGCAATAATATAAAGAATCCACTGCCCTTTTGCACGAGGGGTATGAGAAGAAGTATCAGCAACTCAATGCTGACAAGGGGTACGAGAAGCGTTTTACTGGCTACGAGGTGAGGGAGAGAACTTTGAGGGGTGAGGTTGAGGAGTGAAGACAAATAGCTGAACTATTAGAGTAAGAAAATAACAACCTGCAAAAAGAGTTGTCTCAGTTGAAATCTGCATCTTCCACTTCAAACGCCTTGATCCCAGTGAATGATGAGGGATTCTCGTTCTTGGAGGTCGAGAACGCCAACTTGAGGGAAGAATTGGAGACCTTAAAGAGAGCTGGTCCCTCTACATCTTCTCGTGGATGAGCAAGAGCTCCTCGGGGACGAGCAAGAGCAGCTCAAATTCCTGTCGAGGAACAGAGGACTCAATCTGCCTTAGAGAACCAAGCCTTCCAATTACTGGCAAAGAACCAGGTGTTGGCTGAAATGTCAAAGAAGATCAGGGACCTGGAAGAGCAGCTTTCTGTGCAGCAGTCAGTCTTGGAGAATAAGGAACTCTTCATCAAAAGTCTCCACGAGCTGCTGGAAAGACTGACATATCAATTCCACAAATAGCCCAGGGAGTTTTGGATGGCTGGGTACAACGAGGCTCTTTACCACTTGGACGATCGTATCCAGAATGCCAATAATGAGGGCTACAAGCAAGGCTGGTTGAATGCCTTAGGTGTTATGCAACTCGAACAGGGTCATTACCTGTGGGATTACCATGATCCTAGGCTGCTCGACCTACCCGTGCCACCATTCAAACTTGATATGAGCTGGATCCCTGCTCGGGCCATTCCTCGATGCTTAATTTCAAAGTATCTCGGTGACTACAATCTCCATTCAAGTGTTGAGATATCTCGTCCCGAGCACCTTCTAGATCGACCATCCGTGATGAATATCAGGATGTTAAAAGATTTGAACTTCATAAACTCTCCTCTTGCTTTAAATGATCCGCCTGCTGGCGAGGAACCTGTCTCAAAAGCAGAGGGGAAGAAACCAATAGAGTAGGAATTTTGATGTAATAGTTAGTATACATTTCATTATCAATGTAATCTATTCTTGAATTTAATGAAAGACTTTTATTTTTGTTCGCAATCTTAATCGCTATTGTCTTGTAAAATACTTCACATTTGTGCATGTATGTCTGTTAAAAAGATAACAATATTGTGTTGTTTTGTGTTGTTTGTCGATCAACTTATTGTCGACTAGCTTGAATTTGTGGTAGTCATAAAAAATTACTAAGTTATTCCTCGACCAACTTACTAATAATTTTAAAAAGTCACGAGTATAAATAATTTTGCTTGATCATTTTCTCGTATTCATAAAATGTTTCCGACCAACTACAGTGAGTGGGTTTTTATCCCCGACCAGCTATAGTTAGTGGATTTTTCCTCTGCGAGCAACTTTTAGCACTTTTTGAAATAATTTTACCTCCCGACCAACTCAAGTTGGCCTTTTCGAGAATATATTTACTTCCTAACCGATATAAGTTGGCATTTTTAGGAAAACTTTTACTTCCCGAAGAACATATAGTTTTATTTCCCATATGAATACAAGTTTTACTTCCCGAAGGAATACAAGTAGCTTTACTTCCCGGAGGAATACAGGTAGCTTTACTTCCCGGAGGAATATAGGTAGCTTTACTTCCCGGAGGAATACAGGTAGCTTTACTTCCCGGAGGAATACAGGTAGCTTTACTTCCAGGAGGGATATAGGTAACTTTACTTCCCGGAGGAATACAGGTAGTTTTACTTCCAGGAGGAATACATGTAGCTTTACTTCCCGGAGGAATATAGGTAGCTTTACTTCCCGGAGGAATATAGGTAGCTTTACTTCCCGGAGGAATATAGGTAGCTTTACTTCCCAGAGGAATACAAGTTTTACTTCCCGGAGGAATATAAGTTTTACTTCCCGGAGGAATACATTTGTTTCTCGACCAACCTTAGCTGGCGTTTTTGAGAAATTTTTTGAGTAAGCCAGAGTTTTGCCGAGTTTTGCCGAGTAGTGTGTAGCACTAGTATTCCCCGAAAAACTTTCTATAAAAGGAGAAAATACACATCACTGATAATACTTGCGCAGGTGCTCTGCGTTCCATGCATTCTTAAACTCCTCCCCTTCTAAAGTTGTTATTCGATAAGTTCCTGGTCGAACAACTTCTGTAACTCGGTATGGTCCATGCCAGTTTACCTCCAGTTTATTGTGCTTTTGAATTACTTTCTTTAGCACATATTCTCCTTCTTTCAGGTCGCACTTCTTCACCCTCTTATTGTAGAATAAAGTTATTCGTTGTTGGTATGCGGCAAACCTGATGGCTGCTTCTTCTCTAACTTCCTCGAGCATATCTAAATTCAATCTTCTCATTAAGTCGCTGACAGGGGAATTTAAATTCAGTACCCTTTGTGTTGGGAGGTCCAACTCGGCAGGTATAATAACTTCACTTCCAAACGCTAGCATATATGGGGATTCTCCAGTTGCTACTCGGGGAGTAGTTCGGTAAGCCCACAGTACTGACTGTAACTCGTTGGTCCAATTTGCTTTCGCATCGTCCAGTCTTTTCTTCAAGCCATTCAGCAGTGTTCTGTTTGTCACTTCAGTTTGTCCATTGCTTTGAGGATGGCCTGGTGCTGAGTGGATCTTCAAAACATTTGATTGATGACAATAGGTAGCGAACTCCTCGTTATCAAATTGTGTTCCATGGTCTGTGATGAAAGAATGAGGAAGACCATATCGACAAATGATGTTCTTCCAAATAAATTGGTACACCTTCTCGTACGTCATATCAATGAGAGGCTCAGCTTCTACCCACTTAGTAAAATAATCCACTGGGACGACAAGGTATTTGAACCTTCCTCTAGTCGTTGGCAGTGGCCCGACCAAATCTATTCCCCACATGGCAAATGGCCAAGGAGAAGTGATGGGTGTCAACAATGCTTGTGGAGTTCTTTAGATGGAGGAGAAGCGCTGGCACTTGTCACATTTCTTGGCATAGGCTATACAATCAGCCCTCATCGTCGGCCAGTACTATCCCTGCGTCATCACCCTTTGTAAAAGCGTCCGACCTACTACATGGGCTCCACAGGACCCTTCATGGATCTCTTCAATCAATTCTTTCACCTCGGAGGGATGTACACATCTTTACAAACCTACCATAATTCCTCGTCTATATAAAATACCGTTAGTTAATACATATTGAGCAACTTTAAACTTTAATTTCTTGGCAGCGAGCTTGTCAATTGGTAATTCTCCCTCCTCAATATATGCCCTGATGGGATCCATCCAAGATGGTCCTAAATCAAGGGTGATAAAGTTCATCGCCAAATCTTCATTTATACTCCGACCAGCTAAAACTTCAATTGGGATTGTTCTTCGTAGCTCGATACGAGTAGCTGATGCTAATCGAGCTAAGGCATCTGCTCTTGCATTCTCCATTCTTGATATTCTGACCAGCTGAATAGCAGTAAATTCTGATACCAACTCCATCACCTTTGCATGGTATTTGATCATTAATTCTCCTTTGGCTGCATATATTCCCAACATTTGATTTATAATTAATTGAGAATCACTGAAGACAATAATTTACTGCACCTCCATAATTTTTGCCAAATTAAGACCTGCAATCATGGCCTCATTATTGGAAGCTTTGAATTGAAAACGTAGGGCGTATTCCATGTCAACCTCATCCGGAGTGCTCAAAACTAACCCTGCCCCACTGCCTGTTGTGCAAGATGAGCCATCTACATATAGCCTCCATATAGGTAACTCGTCTTCAAACTTCTGATCTGACAGAGTTCCTCGGTGAAATATTTATTGCTTCCTTTCATCTTCCCCTGATATTTCTCGCTCTTCGTCGATCATCTTTTCTTGCCCTTTTACCAACCGGAGTTGGTCTGAGCTCGAATTTGATGATCCTGTAACATCCACTTGCCCTTTTACCAATCGGAGTTGGTCTGAGCTTGGGTTTGTTGATCCTGTAACATCCACAGGTTGATCAGCGAGCAACTTTTGCTCCTCGGGGGTATCAGGATAGGTGAACTCTGCTATAAAATCCGCTACAGCTTGCCCTTTAAGCGATGATCTGGTTTCATAGACTATATCGTATTCACCGAGCTCTATTGCCCAGTGCATCAATCTCCCTGATTTTTCTGGTTTATAAAGGGCTTGCCTCAATGGCATATCAGTATATACGACTATAGTATGAGCCTGAAAGTATGGCCTCATTCTCCTACTCGCCTCAATCAGTGTTAATTCTAATTTTTCTAGCCTTGGATATCTGATCTCTGCTCCTCGGAAGGCCTTACTTGTATAGTAGATTGGTTTTTGTACTCCATTCTTCACTCTTATCAACGCCGAGCTAACTGCATTCTCCGATACTGCTAGATAAAAGTACATTTTTTCTCCCATCACCAGCCTGGACAACAGTGGAGGTGATCCCAAATATTTCTTCAAGTCTTGAAAAGCCTTCTCACATTCATCATTCCACTCAAAAGTCTTTCGGAGTGTCTTGAAGAATGGGAGACATCGATCAGTTGCTCGTGATACAAATCTGTTGAGTGCTGCTACTCGTCCTGTAAGACTTTGCACCTCTTTCTTCGTCGTTGGAGATCGTAGCCCTAATAGAGCTTTGATCTTTTCAGGATTCGCCTCAATGCCTCGTTGGTTGACAATGTATTCGAGAAACATGCCTTCTCGTACTCCAAATATGCAGTTCTTCTGGTTCAGCTTCATTTGATATTTATCTAGTTGATCAAAAGTCTGACTTAAGTCAACTAGATGATCGGCATCTTTCTTGCTCTTTGTCAGCATATCGTCAACATAGACTTCCATATTGCAACTGATTTGTTCAGCAAAGACTTTGTTCATCAGCCTCTGATATGTCGCACCTGCATTTTTCAAACCAAAAGGCATAACATTATAACAATAAGTTCCCCTAGGGGTAATGAAAGAAGTACTCTCCCTGTCTTCAGGTTTCATTTTAATCTGATTGTAGCCAGAATAAGCATCCATGAAATTCAATAGCTCGTGTCCCGAGGTAGCATCGACTAGTTGATCAATTCGGGGTAGTGGAAAGTGATCCTTTGGGCATGCTTTGTTGAGGTCGGTGAAGTCTACACACATCCTCCACTTGTTGTTCTTCTTCTTTACCATCACCACATTGGCTAACCAGTCTGGATATTTAACATCTTCAATGAAACAAGCTTTCTGGAGCTTCTCGACTTCCTCCTGTATAGCTTGATTCTTCTCAGGGCTGAATACTCTTCTTCTCCGCTTCAGAGGCTTGATCTCCTTATTCACATTGAGTTCGTGACATAAGAAATTTGGGTCTATCCCTGGAATATCCTCATGACTCCACGCAAAAGTTTGCTTTCTGCTTCTAAGGAAAGTTATCAATTCCTGTTTTAATGAGGCTTCCAACGACGAACCTACTTGAGTAGTTCGTTCAGGGTGCTCGTCATCCAGAATGATGTTTTCAGTAGCTTCCACCACTTGACCCTTCACGAGTTGTGACTCATCTCTAGGATCTAATGTTTCAATTTCTGCCCCTTCTTCCACTTGTTAAGTAGTAGTCTTTTTCCTTGATTCCTCCAATTCCTCTTGCTCGGTGGATGAATAATAGCATTCCCGAGCTACTTTCTGGTCACCTTTAACAACTCTTACTCCAAAATTTGTTGGAAATTTTAGGCACTGATGCACCGTAGATGGTACAGCCTCAAACTTCTTCAATCCTACTCTTCCCATGATGATATTGTATGATGATTGAACATTCTTATCCCTCACGAAAAAGTGTATTCTTTCTATCCGACAAGCAGGCCACGTACCAATGAATATATCCAACTTGATGGTCCCAAGTGGAAATACTTTCTCGCTAGCAAAGCCGAGGAGGGGTCTATGATAAGGCTCCAGTCGAGATAGTTTTAGATTTAAACTATCGAAGCGAGAATAGAACATGATGTCTGCCGAGCTACCATTGTCGACCAGTACTCTTGAAATCATTACCTCTTTCATTCTCATCTTGATCACCAATGGGTCATCATGAGGATATAGAATACCTTCAAGGTCATTCTTTGAGAACCCAATGACTAACTTCTCTTTGTTCACCTTTCTCGGGCGATCCTCCTCAGCTAGATTTATTCATTGAATGTACGAGCAAGCTTGAGCCTCATAGAGGTAATCTTTTCTCTCGGTAGTAAGGTCTCCTCCTCCTGCATCTCCACCTGTTATAACATTACAGTCAAATAACCCAAAGCGTATTGAAAATACCTCTCGTTTTGGCTGCCTTGGTCTTTTGGGAAGATCGGGGTCATCTTCGGGATTAACTTCATGGTTTCTTTTCTTGTTCTCTTCTGCTCGACGAGGAGATCTAGACCTCTCTCTTGTTCGGTCGTTGTTTCTTCTTTCGTTTCCACGATCAACATACTTTGCCAGCTTTCCTCGTCTGATGAGTGTTTCAATTTCATTCTAAAGAGCTATGCAATTTTTGGTCATATGGCCATGATCTTTATGAAACTCGCAATACTTTGCCTTATTCCTCTTGTCAGGGTCTGCCTTCATTTTCTCTGGCCAGTTTAATTCCTCGTTGCTCTTGATTTCTTCTAGAACATGGCTGATACCCTTCTTCAAAGGAGTATAATTATCGAATTTCCTCATTGCATCCCATACCGACCTTGTTCTTGAATGTTTGTCATTACCATTGTTCTTATGCTCTTTCTTCTTAGCTTTATCACCTTCCACCTTGGTTTCTTTGGCATCCATGTTCTTCTTCGTAGCCATAGCCTCCTCGGCATTCATAATCTTGGACGCTTTTCCCATCAGGTCTGACATGGTTCTAGGTGGATCTTTGGCCAAAGTGTAGTACAACTTGTTGGGCAGTAGTCCACTCATCAAGGCGGTAATCGTTGTCTTTTCCTCATAATCAATAACTTCGAGCTTCTCGTTATTAAAACAAGTTATATAATCTCTGGTACTTTCACCAGCCTTTTGTCTAACACTTAACAAATGTGCTACTCGTTTAACAGGCTTTGCCCCAAAATAGAAATTCCCAATGAATAACTCGGCCAGTTGAAGAAAAGTTGAGATCTTACCCCGAGGAAGATTATTATACCATATTTGAGCAGATCCGGTAAGAGTTCCCGAGAATGCCCTGCATCTCATCTCATCCGGAACAGCATAGATGTCAGCTGCATCTTGGTATTGTTCTATATGAAGGACAGGTTCAGTCTTTCCATCATATTTGGGGGTCACAACAGGTGCTTTGAATTTTGATGGTGTTGGAAAATCTACAATGGCCTGGACAAAAGGTGTTCCTCGAACAAAGGTTCGTTGTAGAGGGTTCTTAGCTTTAACCATTTCCCCCAATCTATCCTCCAGCCTTTGAATAGAGCCATTCCATGCATCATTTCCTTCCTCCGACCTGTTGGTTCGAGCAGCTGATCACATTGAGGTGGTTTCCTGGGATCTATCTTGACAAGCAACTGGTCGCGACTGGGCAGATCCTTCCCTTAAGTCTGATGGTCGTCGAAAACTCCTCGATGGGGCTCTAGGAGGACTTTTGCTCCTCTTAGGACCTAATCGATCAAAAGGAGATACTCTGCTTAATCTTTCTAGCGCACTGGTCCTTTCTGGGGAGAGAGTGATACGTTGTTCAGTATCTGTGACTCGCACTGACGAAGTTCGTCCAGGTTGATAAGAAAAATCTTCAGACTCCTCGTTGCGATATGAATTGGTACGCCTAGTACGCAAAGAAGATGCACGGGTATTTCTTTGAATACTTTGTGGTCTTGAATGGGTTTGTGCATCGCCATGGAGGGTTTGTATGAGTTGACGCATAGTTTCTTGCATGACGGTCTGGCCCTGAGCCAGATTTGTCATTATTCCAGCCAGATCTGGAATATTTGGCGGAGCAGATGGATTTGGAGGGCTTTTAGCATTTCGATTGCTTGATTCTGGAATATCAGCCATTTGTGATGGATTGTTTTTGATGGAAAACGATATTACCAGTCGTTTCCCACAGACGGCGCCAATCTGTTGATGTAAAAAATTAGATTATATATAATTATCCAATCACAGATAAATAAATGAGATAAATAATTTTTAAAGTGGTTCAGCCTTATAAGAATGGCCTACGTCCACTGTTATGTTATTGCTAATTGTATGGGAATTCTCGATTACAAGTTATCTCAAGAAATTCTGGTCCCCTTACAATGAGGATTGTACAATGTATTTATAGCCCTGAGGCTGTAATGTGAAAGGATAATACATTAAATGATGTACATATGAAAGGGTAATACATTCAATGCCCTTAAGCGTATGCGTCTGAATGATAAGCATTTAATGAACAGTCAAACTGTTGGTTATCCTGCTATTAATGCTTTGTTCGAGGTGCAGCTCGGACCGCCTGAGTTGCTCGGACCGCCTAAGCTTCTCGGTACTCAAGAGTTCCTCGGAGAGTTTTTATTCCTCGGAGCGTATGAGTTCCTCGGGGAATTAGTGCTCCTCGTTGTAGTATGTTTCCTCGGAGCATGTGAGTTCCTCGAAAGCGTTTGTTGTTGCTACGTAGATTTCCACGTGTCTTCACTTTATTGAGCCATGTCAGCAGACTAAATTTGGTATCAACAGTACCAATCGATGAAGTCAGCCTGGATGATGTCGTCCAAATCATAGCAGAATTATTCAAGAAAACTAATGACATTTGCAGTATGACCAAGTTACTTGATGCTCTGAAGCTACAGGGACGCCTGGTCCCTTCACCCTTACACATACCCACAAAATGGGATGACCTATATGAACAAGCCATTAAATTTGTGGAATGCATCGACTTTACATGGAAAGACAGAATTGTTACCGCCGGATGGGGGGAAGAATTTAGAGATTTGAAATTGAACACGCTTTCGAGAAAACTGGCCCAGTAGCCGACATATGTGGAATGATATCATTTGAAGAACTCCTCAGAGAAATAAACAAGGTAGAAAAATAACCCGAGATCGATGAGGAAACGAGATTCATATTTTTCTCTTCTTCAGTAAATCACATGACCAGATCAGGGAGGCATTACCATATTCCAAGCTCATTACCAGCCAATGATAAGGGGAAGGGAGTGGAAAACCTTCCTATGCTAGAGATGACCCTCGAGGAGAGAAAGATCCTCGATCAACTAAAGAAAACTCAAGTTAGCATCACTCTATGGGGGATTTTCATGTCTTCTCAGCTACACACAAATGCTTTGATCAAGTTGCTCACTGGAGCCACAGTTCCTCCTTCTACCACACCAGAAGAAGCGGTAAATTTGGTCAGATCCTTGACCTCTACACGAATGCTATCATTTTCTGAAGAAGAAATCCCCAAGATTGGGCTAATCCATAATCATGCACTCAACATCTCCGTCGAAATTATGGGGAAGGTCGTACCACTCTCTATTATCGACAATGGATCCACCCTGAATGTCTGCCCACTAAGAAACTTCATATATTTAGGCCTGAAAGAAAGCGACCTCCCTTCAACCTCCGCTGCTATGCGTGCCTACGATAATATCTGTCGGGAGGTGATGGGATCCATAAAGCTTGTAATAGGGGCTGGCCCTATAACCCTATTGTCGAATTCCAAGTTATTAACATTCCAGCCTGTTTCAACCTATTACTAGGATAACCTTGGCTCCACCGTATCAAGGGCGTGTCTTCCTCACTCCATCAGAAATTAAAGTTATTCGCTGATGGATGGGTCATTACCATCTTAGGCGACGACGATAATGTTGATGGTGCAAGTAACAGCAGTCCAATCCGTGAGATACAGCATGGGTCAAATGATATTCTCCTATCAGGATTCTGAGTTAAACCACTTCTACTCCTAGCAGGGGACAAATTCAAAGAAAGGGTTTGTCCAGAATACGACCCTCATGGCAACGTAAATGTGATTCAGATGTTCATAAACATGCACTTCATGCTCGGACTGGGGCTAGGACAAAGACAGGAAGGGATACTTGAGCCGATTGAACTGAAGAAAGATTTCCCTCCTTCTAGCTTGGGGTATTAACCATCAGAAAAAGAGCTCAGAATGATCTGCCAGTCTCGACCAAAGAGAGGACTAGACTGCATCCAAACTATCCCAGGTGACTCCTTGAACGGACGATTCATCAAAAAGGGTAAAGACTTCCCCTTTTGTGGCTTTCCTGAACCATGGTATGACCATACAAAAAAGAAGATGAAGCCTGTAATGGAAATCTTCTTCCAAGACAGCTACCCATGGGCCGAGAGTTCCCAACACCATGTACAACTGCTCATCAAAGATACCGAAGAGACTGAGGAAAGTGACTCCGAAGATACCTTCAACTTACTGACACTAGGGCTAACACTTTGTATGGTTCATTTAGGCACTAGATCACTGGATCCATCCCAACTGATTAAAGCTGCTGATACACCTCTCCTCAACTGGCATGCTGTGCCAGTTCTACCTGCTAAAATCTCCCATAATCCTAATGTTTACCCCTTTCTTCTTTTGTTGTCCATCCTTGCTCAAATGTAATCGAGTCCTCTTTTGACGAGGTTCTTAATGCTGTTTTTCCTATCAATTAAATAAAAAAAGATTTTGAGTATCTTGTTGTGCCTTACATTAACTCTTTGGATTCTAATCAAACTTTTGATGATGATGATTTTGCAAATGGACAATTCTTAACTGATCTAAATAAGGTTAATAATAAACAACATAACCGCGTTCAAATTTACGAAAAAGAGACTGTTGTTGTTAACCTCGGTTCTAGTAGCCAAATGCGCAAGATTAGGATAGGGGCTACCCTCGACGAGTATGAGCGTGCACAACTCGAAGAATTGCTAAAAGAATTCATGGATGTATTCGCATGGGCCTACGACGATATACCTGGCATTGATCCTGAAATAGCTCAGCACGAGATTCCCACTCTCCCAGATTACAAGCTGGTAAAAAAAAAGTTGAGAAAGCTCTACACCGAATGGTCACTCAAGGTCAAAGAAGAGGTGGCAAACAGTTGAATGTGGGCTTCATTTGTGTGATCGAATATCCCATGTGGCTAGCCAACATAGTGCTCGTGCCGAAATTAGGAGGAAAAGTTCGGATGCGTGTAGACTATCGAGACTTGAACAAAGACTCTTCAAAGGATGATTACCCGTTACCCAATATAGACATGATCGTAAATAACACAACTAGTCATGCTCTCAAGTTATTCATCGACGGGTTTTCTGGATACAACCAAATCAAAATGCACCCAAACCACCAAGAAAAAACTGCATTCATCAACCCATGGGGAACCTTTTGCTACATTTCCATGCAATTTGGTCTCAAGAATGTTGGGGCTACCTACCAGAGGGCTGCTACAACCATCCTGCATGATCAGATTCATAAAAGAAGTTGAAGTCTATATGGATGATATGATTATCAAGTCCAAAACTAGATAAGGTCATGTTCCTGCTCTCCAAAAGTTCTTCGAACGACTGGAACAGTATTAGATGAGACTCAATCCACAGAAATGCATCTTCGACATTACAAAGGGAAAACTCTTGGGATTCATGGTCAGTGAGAAAGGGATAGAAGCAGATCCTGCCAAGATGAAATCCAGACTTGAAATGCCACCTCCCCGAATAGAGAAAGAGGTCCAAGGTTTCCTTGGGAAAAATTGCAATACATCAGCCGATTTATCAGCCATCTAACCTCCATCTGTGAACCTATCTTCAAACTCCTCCGAAATGATTCAACTAAGGTTTCGAATGAGGCCTGCCAAGAAGATTTTGACCGAATCAAATAATATCTTAACCAACCCCCGGTACTCATGCCACCACAGCCTGATCTCCCTTTGCTCCTATACCTAACCATAACCGACACTTTAGCTGGGGCTTTGGTAGCTCAATACCTTAATAATTACCACAAAGAAAGAGCCATCTATTATGCCAGTTGCAAATTTTTCGGGTACAAAGTCAATTACACTGCTTTGGAAAAGGCATGTGTCGCACTTATCTGGGTCACCCAAAAGTTACGGCACTACATGCTCGCCTTCTCCATCAAACTTGTATCCCGAATGGACCCCGTAAAATACCTGATTGAGAAACCTGCCTTGTCCAGCTGAATGGCCCGATGGTTGATGCTCTTAGACGAGTAAGTTACACAAAAATCCATGAAAGGAAGAGCCATCTCTAACTACCTCGCTGATTACCCCCGTAGAAGAAGTTGATGTCTCGATCTCTGAATTCCCAGATGAAAACATCCTTTGCACTGCTCAAGACAACCTTCGATGGAAAATATTCTTTGACGGCGCTGCTAATAAGAAGGGATATGGCATTGGGATACTTATGATTGCCCCAGATGACTCCCACACTCCCATCGCCATCAAGTTGGATTTCCCCTGCACCAACAACGTGATTGAATACGAGTCATGCACAATAGGCCTCAAAGTTTCTCTCAAGAAAGGTATTCAATGTTTAGATGTCTATGGGGATTCTGCCCTCATCATCGGTCAAGTGCTCAGAAAGTGGAGAGTCAAGGACGAGAAACTCCAACCCTTCCATGCCCACTTAGAAGAACTAGCCTCCCAATTCCAAGATATCACCTTCCATTACCTACCTCGAGAAAATAATAACCTAATCGATGCTCTTGCTTCCTTAGCCTCCATGGCCGACATGCACGAAGGAATAACTATGACCCCCTTTCTAGTTCAAAAGCAAGACAAACTAACCCACTGCTACCACATTGAGCTCGTCACTACAAAATATCTCGAGTTAGCCAATTGTTGGTACTATGATATCTGACGCCTCCTCAAGCATGGTAGGTATCCCAAGGGTTCCAACAAGAAAGATCGAGCAAACTATCAAAGACTTGTCGCCCAGTACATCATCTGTCACAAAGCACTGCTCAAAAGGAACTTCGATGCAATCCCAATTAGGGGGTCCCCTATATTATCAAGAAGATCTTGTCTGGCAGTGCCGCTATGCTTACCGACTTAGATGGGGAAGAGATGGCTCATCTAGTGAACCTGGACCGTCTCAAGAAGTTCTACCCCTAGTCCAAAATCTCGGCGCGCTATGACTCTTCTCGTCTCCCTTCTATTCTAAAATAAAAAATAAAAAATCTCTTCATTTCCCCTGGCCCAGAACTACGTGGGCCTGATCCTATGCAAATAACCATTTTCAAACAAAGTATAAAATCTCAAAACCCCAGAGGTACATAGGCAGCTCATGCACCTTACATGAGCACGACCCTTTTTTCACAAAATACTATTCTTTTCTTACCTCCGAGAACGATAGTTCATTCTAACATATATTTGAACAAAAGGATTATGTATGCCTTAGCGATCGGTATAGATAAAATACAAAACTCATCAAAAGGCATAGCTGGATGATAAAAAACTTGTTTATTTCATTAATAAGAAATTACAGTGAAATTACATAAAGGACGGATAACTCCCTTCCCCCTACCTTCCTAAAAAATCCAAAATGAAACCCCCACATTTATTCCCCATTACAAAATAAACTCTCCAGGAGTCCTATCCACAGCTACCAGAGGAGCCTGCTCCCTCATCATCATCATCTACATCCTGGGGTCTCCAAGTTTCCCCTGCCTGAACAGAGTGTCGCAGACACTCCATGGATCGATAAGCTCGAACCAGCTTCGAAAAAACCCAGAACACCTCCCTCCATGGTATCAGACAAAACAAGCCACATTTGTCTAGTCTCCACTGGCAACATCTTGGTGACTACTCTCCTCCACAACCACTTCATATAATCCCCAAAGATATGCCCAACTCTCGCAACAGACTGAAAAGGACGGGTCGACGGACGCCGATTCTCCCACATAGAGCCAAGCCGCATGCGCAGACACTCAGTCAAATCTTCTACCGGAAAGAAGTGTAGTGTTCGAGGTGGCACGACTTGCACTAATCCAAATTGGCGTAGAAGCCTCTAAGGGAAATAAAAAGAGGTCTGGTTGAGACCAACCAGCCGCACATATGGGTATTCTCCTAGCTCCAGAATAGGCAGTAACTGTCCCCACCAAGGCACTGACCAGTACAGATTCCGAGCCCCATGCTCCACAAGCCAATTATCCCACCTCTCAGTATCCAGATCAACGTTGATGAACTGACGCGAAAAGAAGTTGGGTAAAGATGACAAAGGATATTCTAGAAGAGTCACCAGGCGGAGTCTTTCAGACAACCACATGAAAAGTATCACGGGGCTACCCCGCAGGAAGTTAGAACGACCTTCTCGCCAGGCATCCAGACCGTTCAGGGTCTTCGCCAGTATCATCATCGCAGGATTGAAATGGTATGACATCCATGAAGTAATGGATGCAAGTTAGGGATCCACCAGCAGTTCCCCAGTCACCAGCAATAATTTTGAAACCAGGCCCAGAGCAATGGCTCCAGCATAGCCAGCATCACCTACTTCCTGCAAATGCATGGACTGCAACACCGCCGGGAGGGAGATCATTCCTCTAGCAACCAGTGATCTAGTCACCGAAGGCGAAATATGAAGAATCCTGGCCAGCAAATTCTTGGGAGAACAGGAAAATTCGGGTAAAACCACAGCAACACTGGGATTTATCCCCGGCATGGCAGAAAATTCCTCATAGGTAGGACAAACTTTATCCAACCCAAAGTGGAATATATGGTCTTCGGGGTACCAAAATTGAATCGCCGCCATCAGCATGTTCCACTCAAGGGATCGATTGTGCCACAAAGAGACTCGACGCATGTTGAAAGCATCATAGTCGACATTATAAGAGCACATCTCTTCCAAGGCTTCGAGGTAGTTAGCAAACTCAATGCTACTAGGGAGAGCCATCTTACAGGACTAAGAGATAGTAGGCAAGTAAGTAAGAATGTGAAGGTGTGATGAAAACACTCCACCCCTACCCCTTTTTATACTTTATAACCCTCAAAAAGACATAACCCCTGCAGAAATCGGAGGGAATCCTACCCCACAAGGTACAAGAAGCTGAAGAGGGAACTAATCAAAAGCTTTGAATTGATGGGACTATACTTGACTGCCGATAGGCATGACAAGGGACTTGCCGATCGACAACCCCCTATATTTGGAAATTTTCTTTTTTCCTCGTGTCAAAATCGGAAGCTCAATAAAAAATAAATTGATGTTCTCAAAAAAAATTCAAAAATCCTTTTCCACCCCTATATAATTTCCCATTTCTAAAACTTTCCTTCAAAATCCCAAAAGTATCTCTTTTTACAGTCTCAGCAGCAAAGTAAAAAGCGCATGAGCATGCATTCACTCACCATTAACAAAATATAATAAAAAAATTCCATTGCATTGCATTGCATATGTATATTCTTGTGTGTTACATCAAATTTTGCAGGAAATAAAAGAAAATCAAAAAACAACGGGACTCAACCCGAGCCCATATTCTCTCTCTCTCTCTCTCTCTCTCTCTCACCTACCCTTCACCCCTCTCTCTAAGAGCCTCCACCCCTACGACGCGCTCTCTTTCCCCTACGGCGAGATGACGCACCACCGCTACCCGAGTCAGAGTCCTCCTCGGACGAAGTAGACGACACCAAGTAAGAAGGAACCAGGACTGTATCCCGAATATGGGCCGTCGCCAAAGATATCCAGTCTCTAGTATCCCTCAGCCAAGCAGTCGATATCCGAACTTGCTAGAAGTAAAAGGAAAAATCAGTATCAAAGCGGAAAGGATCAAAATAGAAAAGAAAGAAAGAAAAGAACAGAAAAGTATATCGCTGGACGAAGAACCTCCTCTGTCAAACCCAACTCCTCCAGATCCATCGCGTGAGGACGGTGTAACATAGGCACCATCCCTCCATCATCCCGCCGAATGTTGTATGAAGGGGTATGCAATCGCACAAAGGGGACCTCTTAAGTCACCGTCGCTGCAGACGCCGACGAACCACCGTCGATGTGGGAAGACCCCACTGCCCTACTCGAACCCACAGGAGGGAAAGGTAAGGCATCATATATGCTGGGTGCCACCAACCAGCTCATCACAAAGTCCATATAGTCATACGGCACAATCGTATCAGTGTACAACAAGTAGGACTCACCGATCATAGTCACGATCCTCGCATCCTCTGTCAGCAGCCGCTCCCGCCTCATAGACGTAGGAGGCTATGCAGGTGGCACCACCACCTCCTCGTCCACAATCTGTCGAACCACCTGCTCCCCTAGATACCAGGAATGGCCAAGCTCATGCGCCAGTAAACGCCTCATCTGCGCATTCACCCCGATCGCCCCCGTATCCTGAATGGCTATCCCCCAAGGGTAAAAAGTCACCTGAAAATCCACAGTAGGCATAAGTCAATACAAAATCAGAACATGCCAAAAACCAAGGATGAAAAGGAAAGAGTCTTACCCTACCGCTGGTCAGGCCATTTAAGACCTGACACACCGCCTCTAGAGAGAGAGATCCCTTCGACTGCCAATTGGCCTTGCGCCATTGATACAATCTACAAAAGTCCCCCAACAGTCTCATCTTTTAAGGCAATGAGTTGGGTATTGCACCCAATCACCTCATAGAACCACGTCTGCTAACTACGAGAATTCACAATAAAAAAGAGACGAGTAAGGAAAATGCGAATGCATGAAAGGAAAATTCACAAAATTAAAGGATACCTCGAGGAGATATGTGGCTCCAGTAAAAGTTTGTCGGCGAAACCGGTTGAATGCATCCAAAGAAAAATAGAGGGTCGCCAAAGTCAGACTCCCCTAATCATAGAGAGGGATGTTCGAAAACATCCTCAAATACGACAAGAACCACAAATGGACGACGTAGCCACTCGACACCACCATGAAACCTCCCAGCACCAGCAAAATGAATAACCGAGCCATTTGCCTCACCTGTAGTCCGTCATTTACATCAACCACCCTACTCATCAAGACATCCTTCAGCGATGACAGCCAAATGGAATCCCCGGAAACTATCCTCCCTACATCGTCGAGCACCTCCCTCACCGCCTCCGGCCTCACCCGCAGAGAGCGATCCACCTCTATCTGCTTCCCATCGCAATCCATCCCCAGCAGATACTGCACATCTATGGGAGTCACGATCATCTCTCCAAAATCTAAATGGAAGGTGAGGGTAGTATCCCACCATCTCTCCCCTAAAGCGCATAAGACCACTATCGACCGAGGCGTCTCATATAGCGCATACGCCAACCTCCCAAAACCCGCTGATGATACCACCCAATGCACCATGGGTAGAAGATGCTCCCAGACATCCTTAAGCCCCGTTGTCCCACGGGCACGCGTGTTCTTCAAAGAGATATCAGATTGTCAAAAGAAGAAACCTTGTCAAAATTCAAGAAGGAAGGAAAAATCACCAAAAAGAGAAGAATGCCAAAAGTCAGGTTGCTTACATAATCGTCGGGGCTCACCACCTTAGAAGACCGATGACACGATGGCTCCTGTATCAAAGTTCGCTCATTCGCAACCGGCTCGAATGCGTCAAAGGAGTTCTCACTCCCCAAAGCAAGAGGCGCCTTGGCCCTCCACTCCACGTTTTCCCAGTCATCAACAGTCAACCATTCCCTATGCACTGTAGAGCTCACAAAGGTAGCCATTTCTTTGAGATCGGAACGCAAAAATGATTTGCAAAGGAAAATTGCAGAAAGAAAGAAATCAAGAAGCTGTGAAAATGAGTGTAATTCGCCCCCTTTATATAGGATGCCAAGGGTCATGCCGACCGGCATTAACCCCCCACCCACTGATCAACACTGATCCTTTACCTTCCTGAGGCAGTCCAAAAGTTCGTCCCACTGCCGAATCACACCCTCTGAACCATGTCGATCGGCACCCCCTTTAAATTTCGTACAAAAATTCCCAGAAAATACCAGAGAGCCCTAAAAAATTCCCAAAAAAATCCTAAAAATCCCAGGAAGGATTTAGAACATTTTCACCAAGAAAATTTTGCACTCCCTCAAGTGGAACCCATATTTCACCAGCAAAACTCTCAAAAACCAAGTAAAACTCCTCCCGGCAACATCCCCGGAGTATCCTTAAAGATCACCCCCTATGCCCCAAAGGCCTCAATTTTCCCCAAGCAATACATCCAAACCCTGGGCCACCTAAATCTCCCCAGTGAAATTTTAGCTATTCCTTTAGAGGATGTAAAAGATTTCCCCAGCAGTCAGCTCCCCAACCTAAAACAAAACCTCAAGATAAATCTCCCCAGCAGAGTTCCCCAAGAACATCTCTACTTAAGCCCACAAAATTGGCTTCGACTCGCAGAATTGGTCACCTCCACCTTAAGCCCGCAGAATTGGATTCGACCCGCAAAATTGGTCATCTCTACTTAAGCCCACAGAATTGGCTTCGACCTGCAGAATTGGTCACCTCCACCTTAAGCCCGCAGAATTGACTTCGACCCGCAGAATTGATCATCACTACATAAGCCCGCATAATTGGTCATCACTACATAAGCCCGCATAATTGGTCATCTCTACACAAGCCCGCAAAATTGGCTTCGACCCGCAGAATTGGTCATATCAACTTAAGCCCACAGAATTGGCTTCGACCCGCAGAATTGGTCATCCCACCTTAAGCCCTCAGAATTGGCTTCGACCCGTAGAATTGATCATCACTACATAAGCCCGCAGAATTGGTCATCACTACATAAGCCCACAGAATTGGGTTCGACCCGTAGAATTGGTCATCTTTACATAAGCCCACATAATTGGCTTCGACCCGCATAATTGGTCATCTCAACTTAAGCCTGCAGAATTGGCTTCGACCCACAGAATTGGTCATCCCACCTTAAGCCCGCAGAATTGGCTTCGACCCTCAGAATTGGCCATCTCATACTTAAGCCTGCAAAATTGGTTTTGACCCGCAGAATTGGTCATCTGAACTTAAGCCCACAAAATCGGCTTCTAACCACAGAATTAGTTATCCCCAGTACACTCCGTAGGTCCTTAGAATCAGCCTCAACCCTCTGAATTGGTCATCCTCGCTGCCTAAGGTCCTCAGAATCGGCCTCGACCCTCTGAATTGATCATCCTCCCTCAAAAGTATCATGCGGTGTCTATTCGACGGCTATCATTTATTCCAAACTCACCCATCGAGGGGCTCTGTAGACACCCCATTCTGTTACCCCTTAAACTCTCCTTAGGTCCCTAGAACCTCCCTTCATCACTACAAACCCATGTCATACCCCGAGTACTGACCTAGAAGCCATCAGGCACTCCCAAGCTCCATTTGACCAAAAGTTAAAGTCTTCAACTCGACCTAGACTAAATGAATCTTTGAAGGGCACTGAAACCCCTTTCCAACGGTCCATCCCGTGCGCAATTCCGACTTACCATGCAGATGAACGACCTGTTTTCCCTCGAGACTCAATCTGGAGGCCATCAGGCGCTTCCGAGCTCTGTTTGACCTAAGTCAACTCTTCAACTCGACTGAGAATAAATTAATCTTCGAAGGGAACTGAAACCCCTTTCCAACAGTCCATCCCTTGTGCGATTCCGACTTACGGTACGGACGAATGATCCGTTTTACTCCGAAAGGTCACCGAATGCTTCCAGGGCTTGATTGACCGAAGTCAACTCCCCGAATCGGATCAAACTCTTTGGAATGTCGAAGTACATATCCTAATCTTTAGAAAGGTCTTCCCCGTGTGCAATTCGGACTTACCATGCGAACGAATGATCCGTTTGCGTCCGACGATTCCCCATCCAATAGACCAACGAATGCTTCTGAGACACATTTGACCCAAATTCAACTTCCGAACTGGTAATAGTCCAAAGTACTTTCGAATGTATCTAAATTATCTTTCCAATGGTCCTCCCCGTACGTGATTCTGATCAAGGGTTTGCGTTTTACGACCGATTTTCTAAAAAGGCCTGAAAGACACTACCAAACGGCACGTCCCAGACCCTGCCTATCGGTAGTGTGCCTAAATGCACCTGGAGATTGGTAGGAATAGTGCTATGCCGATCGATAATGACCTTGTCCTATAAAAAGGAGGCCTGACCTCACTTGCAAATAAGAGCCCAGATCTGATAGATATCACTCTCAGCAAATCTAGAAAACCTCTATCGAAGTTAGCGCGATTTCCACATCAAAATCTCTTTCCAACCTTCATTTTTCATCATCCTTTTCATCAAACTTGGTAAATTAACCGCTCTCCATCATCATCGAAGTCTAAGGGAGGCTCTCCAACATTCAAGATCAAGATCAAGATCTTCAAGAAGGTCCAATTTTCTCAACTCTCTCCTTAAATTCTCATAAATTCGCAATAACTTGTTTTAATTCTTAGCACTTTCATTATCTCATCTCACACATCCTAATATACTTTTTATTTAGTATTATTGCACATCTCTTATTTTCATATAATTAAAAACCCAAAAAATAAGAAAAAGCAGGTTTGCTCATAAATTCTAAACGGTAATTCCCATACTTTTCTTACACTTTTCTCACAACTAAAACACTTTTTCTACACACACACACACACACACACACACACACACACAAATAAGAGAATCCCCCGATTTGATTTATGGGATAAACCCCGCCCCTCGTTTTGCAAGCGAACTACGTGGACTTTGATGCCTCTATAAGCTACGTAGGCGTCTCGGGGTAAAACTCGAGACTCGAGTCCTATTTTTACTTTTTCTCTCATTTTCTATTTTCTCTAAACTCCACTCTCTTATATTATATATATATACATATATTTGTTCTTAAAGGCGTATTATTCCACATGCGTTATCGTTCCATCATAACGGTCAACCTAAGGATAATCGCGTGAATCCTATTTTCTAATATTTTTATACCTTCATACGGATGACTCGTTTTACCTCTTCCATGGTGCAAGTCGATGATTCCTATCTCCACTATATATACACATGCGCACATATCACGGGGAAAATAAAGGAAAATAACAAAAATCCACGAGAGACTGAAAGGGTGGAATGAGTGCCTAAAACCTTCCCATTTCGTAACTTAGCCTTCACACCCTTTTCGAATCATTTTAGTTTCGTATGCATTAGTATGTCTTTGGATGTTGTCCTTCGGGATGGCTCCCTTTCTTTTGTTTGTTTGAGTAAAATAGACTGACGACTCTATCTCTCTACATTTTTCATCTCACCCAAATGACGCCGGCCGAAGTTCTCCTTAGAGGGACACGCGGGACCTAGGATCCTCCCTCACGCCTCCCGCCCTCCGCGAGGATCGGGGATGGCCACAGTGATCTTAGTATTTTAAAGACAATTTCCTTTCTATCATAAAAAATCCCACTGGCATGCAATTTGGTCACAATATCTGTCAATCTAATATAGAAGTCATCAAATGACTCAATCTCAGTCATGATCAAGGAGTTGTACTACTAGATTAACATGTGTGTTTTACCAGATTTAACTCTGGTATCACCCTCATGTGCAGTCACTAGGGTGTCCCATGCTTCCTTAGAGGTAGTAAAAAATGATATACTCTTAAATTCATGTTCATTGATAGACATGAATATGAATTTTTTTCCTTTGTTATTGTTAAGGGAAGTTTGTTTCTTTTCTTTAAGGAATTCACTTAATAAATTTCTAATCCTCAAGATACTTCCTTCAACGGCTGATTTAGTAGCAAAAGTATAACCATTTTCAATAGCATCCTAGACATCATCTCCCAATGTCCGTTGGAAGAAAGCAACCATACTTACCTTCCACTAAGGAAAATTGGTTCCATTAAAGAGAGGGGGCCTGGATAGGTTACCTAGTCTCTCAAATTTCTCGTCCATAATTTGTTTTGAGAAAACAATTTGAGAAACTCAAGATCTAAAGAATTTTGAAAAACTAACACTCTGATACCAATTGAAAAAATACCACTTAAGTCGTTTAATACAAGATTAAACTATCTAAATGGCTCGAAACAGTTTGTTGAAGAAACTCTTTTCTTAAAAAAAATTTATTAACACAAGATGTGTAAAATAGTATGAACGAGTTATTTAAGGTATACGTTTAGAAGTTTTGAAAACTAAAACTTATAAAGAAATCAAACTAACACAGCCTCAAGAAAGGGATGAGAGGAAGAGTAACTATATAAGTACAATTTTAACGTGGTAAAACCCCACCCAATTGGGAAAACATCCACGGAGGTCTCTACACCTCAAAAGTAAAAATCCACTAAAATAGAGTAACAAGTTACAAACTATATAACAGTCAAGATACACAATCAAGTCTAAACTAAGTTCAGAAATTATACCAACTCCTCTGGTGTTTTCTGACTTCTCCCGAGGCTCTGATGTTATTGATGTTCTCTCATCTTTGTAACTCCACTCCTTTTAGCTTTATGCTGACTCAAATGTTCAGAATCTCTCTACCAACACTATTTAATGTTGTAGTGTGAAAGTGTATGTGGTGATGTGATCTAAATCACATGCATGCAACCCTCACACACTTATTACAGACTAAATGATTATCAAATTACAAACAGATTCTAAACTGTAATAAAGATTTCTAAAATCAGTTTGATCGAAACTCAAGACTTTGAATCTTTTAATTTATCCATGGATCAATAGGGAATCTTAATATACAAAAGAGCCAAGATCCTAAACACTTTTGTTATTCGAAAATATTTACGAATATTTCACAAAATGTGAAGTAGTTAAAAGTGTAAATCCCCAATCAAGATCCTAACTAGATTTAAGTCCAAGTATTCTCAAAAATTGAAATAGGAAATGATTTTATTGGTTTAGGGTTTGAACAAAACATAACAGTTTAAAACAACCAACAAAATTGTGATTTCTCAAAAGAAGAAATCAAAACCAGTAATATAAACATGAAGTGTATCACAGACTCCCAAATCTCAGATTTCTATGAAAGAAAATAATATTTGGAAAACGTGACTGGTTGGACAAGAGATTAAGAACAAGAGAGGATGGAACTTGTCAACTCTGGATCTAACTAAACTCTCAAAACTATTTTCAGGTGAGATTTGGCTGGAGTTAGTTTAGGGTTTTGTATTTTATCTATCTTTTTCTTTTCTCTCTCTCTCTCTCTCTCTTCTCTTTTTTTTCTCTAAAATAAGGTGAACCAAAAGTTAGAATTGAAAGGACGAAGTCTCCTTTTATACAAGGAAGAGAAGTCTCTTGAAGATCTTAGTCAAATAAACGAACATGATTTGATCGAAGGAAATCTAATGGCTACCAATGCACCACGATTATAAAAGCTCTGATTGGTTTAAATGTAAACACAAGGATCAGGTAAGAACGCATGCATGCCATAGATTAAAACGATCCAAGGGTTTTCAATCACTCTCAGGAATGTGATTGTAAAGAAACACATATCCAACCATTATAAGTGCAACACGTGTAAGGCTATGATGACTTAAGAAATGCGTGTTTTTGGTTTTACAAAAATCAAGTTTTACCCACAATATTATCTAGCGCCTTCAGTTTCTACCCAAGCCAAGTTTTCACAACTTTTATTAATTACAAAACAACCCATAACATTTGTAAAATCCAATTTTAAATTTCTAAAAATGATTTAAAAAATCTTAGAAATTATTTAAAATATCCCAATAATTATGGAAAAATTATTGTAATGGGATTTAACTCACACACACCCATATTATGAATAATGCAACACATGAATGCAATCTTAGGTGTGGTGTTGGCATTCTACCTTTAGGAAAAATTTGAGGAATTCAAAATGAAGAGTCTGAAGGCTTTTTTGACAAACTAGGATATGACTCAATTTGTCACTATTTCCAAACTAGATGAGCACCTATATAATATAGACTCAAGTGAGTCCAAGATATAGGGTGCTTAAGTATAATATTATTTTAATATTATGTTTGATTTTATATTTAGACATGATCAACCTAAGTATTTAATTACATTGGGTATCACATATTATTAATTCCCGACTATAACCTAAATCCCCTAACATTGTGATATATGTTCTTGTGGGCTCACCATGTAGGTGCCCCTACTCTACAGACATTGGAAACCCCAGTGGATACAAATCTTTAAGACATTTTTATGTATATTAACAATACTCATTTATGTAGTTTTTTTACATGGGATAACGTTTTTCAATACACTCCGATCAAAATATTCATGTTGCAGGTGGGTACTTTTAATGACAATTTCTCATTTAATGGTTCAAAGTTTTTAATATACCATGAAAAATGTGACACGATACAAGTTGACCAAAATTTATTATCTAATTCTTGGATTGTTAATGATTGCAAACCATATCAGTGCCATCTCGATAAGAACTGATAATTAATGAATGTGTGTTTTGTTAAGCCGCTTAATCTATTAAAATATGAGTTATTAAAAAGGACTCGGTAGGTTATAAAATAGGTTAATTAACTTATTCTAAAATTAATTTTTTCCTTAAACAAGTCATAAGAAGATTCCAATCAAAGATTAATTGATAAAACTAGTTCAATAGATAGCAAATTTTAATTTTACCTAAGAAATTATTTTTGGTCCAATTTCACATGTGAATGTTGTTTAAACAATGTGAAAAAATAAATGCATGCCCAAAAGTGAACACGATGGTTTAAGAATTGAAACCATTGTGGAAAACCATTTTCACATCCTAACCTTCTAAATATATGTTTAACGAATCAAAGTTTTTTATAACTTTACATATATTCCAACATGACTCATAAAAGACTTAATTTCTAGAGATGAATCTTCCACGACATTCTGATTTATCAACTTTGATCGTACTACCCAACAATTATAGCAACTTGAATAACCTTTAGTTATCAGTATCCACCGGTCTCAAATGGGAATGAGGTCTTCCCACACAAATACTCATTTTATGTCTTCAGATGTGAAGAGCAAAGAACTTATATAAGTTAATTATCTCGGAGTTATAAAATTAACATGGTCTCTCAAGTTATAAGAAAAAAATTCAAAACCGAAGTAGGATTTTGAAACAAAATTGAATTCCCATTCGAAATATATTTCTTAACCTTGTTTATATATATTATAATGTAAGAGTAAGAAACACTGTTTTCAAAAAATTCCATTATTGTAGGAATGAAAAATCTCTCATCCAAACGATAAACTTCATAAAAGTTCCTTAACCAAAATTTCTTTTGTCCAAAGTCATCTTGTACGAAAAATTATTTACAAATCCTTTCTAGTGCAAAGATATTTTTTTATGAGAGTTTTGTTTCAAACATTGTATGATATTTCTCTTATGGTACCGGCTTCATTTGGGCTTTTTAGATAATCACAAAAAATTTATAAAATATTATTTTGTAGTCCTTTTGCAAAACTTATTATCCTATTAAATTAGTAACTCAAATGAAGGTAATATAAATAGCTTCTTCTACCTTTAACAAACTTTAAATGAAATGGTATGTCATCAAGTCTCGTAAGGATAATTATTGGTGAATATCTTTTATTTCAAGTCCTCAATACAAGTCATGAATTAAAAACACTAAGACGTACGTTTTGTCAAGTTCCTATATAAATCCAAATATATATATATATATATATATATATATATATATATATATATATATATATATATATATATATACACACACATATATATGTCCTTATAAATATCCTTCTTTGGCTATATTAGTAAGAACAAAAGAATTAAATGATACAAAAAAATATTGGGATTAAAAACTTATATATCATACATACCCAACGTTAATACCTATGATGTATGCCATTATTGATTCAAACTATCATAATGCAAACACCTATAATGTACAAAAAAATGGAGAAGAATATGCAAAAATGAGTAAATGACAAGTATGTGGATATGCATGTCATACCACTCATCTCACAGTACTCCCCTTAATCTCTAAATCTTTTTTCTTTTTTGTCTCAAATGGACTAAAGGAAGAATTGAGCAATCATAACATCATGTGTCAATTAATAGTAGAAAATAAATAAAATTATGTATAGACGTAGATGACATAACAGTGACAAAAATACTTTTCCATATATTAATCAACATGATAAGCATAATCCATATCTAAAATAAGACCTAGACATAATAAAAGAGAACTAAAGAGAAGTGTTTTACTAATGTAAGAGAACATTAAATTAAATGATACCATACAATATATCTAATAGGAAAGGTGATGAACTTTAAACCCGAACAAAACTTTATAGACCTCATTCATGTAATCGCACGGAACACTTGATTTAACCCATTGTTGATAATGATAGAAAGTCAACCATATTATTCAAATTTTGAGATACAATGGTTAATGACAATAAAGAATAATAGCCAACATTCACGCGTTAAGAAGTCAATAAAGGACAAAATATAAGTTGCATACTAGACAAAAATGTGAAAACCCATTGGTCTTTTAACTTATAACTCCCTAAAAATATGATTTAATTTATTTTTTCTTAAGAGTATGAACTATATATGATCGATTTTTTGTCATTAGCATATATGGATTATAGTGTCTCTCCAATGGAGTTATCACCACCTTTGGTTCATCTTTACATTGCTTCCCTGATCATTTGGATTAAAATTTTCCTCGAAACAAATGGTTCTTATGTGCTAATATAAAAAATCAAGCGAAGAAAATATTAACCCTATTGAGTGAAAACAATATCCAAGATAATCTTTTATAATATAGAGTGATATATACACCCTTTTTCAACTCCTCTAAGTGTGTGTCGTATGGTAAAGACTACGACACAATTGGCATAGGTTGTTCCTTTAAGATCTTCAAAGATAATGATTAAGTGGAGTATACAATAAGCTCAAACTACCCTTTAAATTCTAAAACCTAGAAAAAGGAATATGTTACATGATGTTTTTCCCACATTTACTATCATCGAGCACATAAATAATCAAAAATGTCACAAATTCAAAAAATCATTTTAGATTTTTTGATATAGAAGAAGGATACTATTTTTGTTTTTTCTGAAAAAAATTTCAAAAGAAAAAATATGTTTGTATTGTTGAAAACATATCAAACAACAACTATAAAACTAAGATACACTAATAATTGAACAATAAAAAAATGCAATAGATAAATTATAATCCATAGGTAGTGGAAATGACTCATGCGGAATTATAGGACGAATGAATGTTAGAACCCTCATTCATAAAGTAATTGAACTTCTTGTTCCTCTTATTTCTCTTGTTCTTCTTATTTCCTAGGGAAGCCGAAGGAGCGGTTATCCTCTTAAATTATCCCATGAAAATTTGGTATATTCGGACAAGATACTCGACGCAATCTTGGAGCTCAAAGAAATATTTCTTCAAACATGGAAAAAAATACCCATCTTTCTCAAGACGATAGAAATAATCGCAAATGAGATCTTTACTTTTGCAATAGGTGCAAAAATAAGATTGTGGGGGATTTACCTTCTTCCGTTTGAGATAATTTCTTCAAGCATGTGAGTTGGTAACTTATTCAACCCTTTGACAAAAGTGATCTTATTCTTCAACTTAGACCCCTGTGTCCCGTCATAGCCTATACCTATTTTGTCCTTTTAGTTTTAGGCCGATGCAAGGAGTATATTTCCTAAATTTTCATAATGTATATCAAGGTCAAACTTTTTTTCAAGTCCCTTTTAAGATTTTCATTTTTTCATGTGGTACCTCTTAGTATGAGACGACTCAAGTAGCATTATCTTTAGAGTGACTACCTTCCCACGAAAATGATTAATATCTTTATGCTCTCTCTCGTATTATCTATGAGAGTACATTATCAGTCCTTCCACATTCCTAATAGTTCCTAGTTCTCTATCATGGAACTAAGATCACTCTTACACTTCTTAAGCACAATGGTAATCCTAAACATCACCTTCTCCATCATGAGAAACATAGTAAGAAACTAATAACATGCCATATGAAGCTCGACCTCACCCTCATCAACACCTATTTCCTATAAGTATATTTCAAGTTCAGACTCGAAACCATCATCATTGACATTGCCTTAAAAAATGGAGGGAGTAGTATTAGACACGTCCTTGATCAAGGTGAACACAGTAAATTTTAATTGAATGAGATACTCACTACAATCCAAGTCGTAGTCACTACTTTTAAGGGTGGAATTCATTGTATTTTTTCTCATTACCCTTTCTTCTTATCCTACAGGGACACTCAAATGTGAGATGCCCAAAACCATAAATTCAAAGAACTTCTTTAAGTCATCTTATTTCTCCTAATCACACCGAGACCTATGATCACGCTAACTAAATCATTTCTCTACCCTATTTGACTTAGTTTTATGAAATTTCTTATTGTTAAATTTATACTTTTGAGAATTATCCTTAATAGCATTCTTGACATGTTTCGTTAATATGGACACCTCGGCCTCATCTAAACCTAAATCATCATCCAAAATAGAAGGAATAATATTTTGTACCTTCAATGGATAATCCTTCTCTTTATTGTGAGGAAAAAAATTATCCAGCTAAAATTTTTGTATATATAATATTACCAGTTAAACATTCATTTTGTTAATATTTCCTAACATGCATAAGGAGTTGACATGTGGAAGGAACCAAGGTTGCAAATACAATAAAATTATCCCAACTACCCTTGAGTATAAAATCCTCTTTCCCAAATTGAAAAATGGACTTTAGGATATTGAAGAGTTTAGCTTAAGACATCATCAAATATCTTATTATCTTGCATCTACGTCATCTTAAAACAAGTAATAAAAAGTTGAAGCATTGAGAACTTATTATAAACTTCATGGGTAATTTTTATTGAGACCCACTATTCCCACTCCATCTACTCATTCCCCCACTCCACATTTTTATTAAAAGACCTTATTACCCTTAAAGAGCTATTAACCTTTTTACCCTTAAAAATATTTTGACCTTTTATCATCCAAAACCAACAGCAACGAAACATCAACCACACTTCTTTAATAACCCGAAAACAAAACAGCAACCAACAATAGTATAAATAAAAAAAACAGCAAGAACAATAATCCAATAACAGAACTGCAAGAATACAATGACAGAACATCACAAATACACCATGATAAAATTGGTGGATATTTATAAGTGCATTCATAATAACAGCAACAACACAAATACATCAAAAAATAGTATCTCCTAATAACAGTGTACACTGCATAAATCGAAAATATTAATTTTACAAAATACCAATTCCCATGAAAATGCTATCTTCAAACAATTGGGAACAAAAAATATGTGACAAAAGGGAGTCCTACTCATCAAAACACACAAAATAAATTTGCACAACTCCTCCACACCAAATCTGCAAAAAAAATACATATATATATTAGTAAGAACTCTACTCATTTACAACAAATTTTAAAAAACACAATCAACACATTTAAAAAAAATACTAATAAGTTTGATGAATCTTACTTGAATTTCTAATACCATGAAGAGTTATAAAAAGGTGTATTTAAATCCACCATTTCCACATTGCTTCCATCAAGCGCGTTCAAGCTAGTATTACCAACCATTTTGGCACAAGTGCGACTATTATGTCCAAGTTTTTGACATATAGTACATTTTCGGGTCTTTTCGACAATCTCAAAGGCAGAAGGATCGCGACTTATAGAGATAACCGCCTTTTTATTCTTTGAACCTAATGGATGACCTTTGTGAGGTTGAATGGGGGGTTTAATTGTCAAAGGAATTGATGAATCAACAAGTTGAGCAATTTTTTTCCGACTATCTTCCTTTTGGCTAAGCGGCATTTGTTCATACTTACTACAAAACTCCTTTAAAAGACCACCAATTTGATCATCATTGCTAACCACATCATGTTGTTTATCACTAAAGAGTCTTTTATCGATTCTCCATTGGGGATATATATCATCAAGTCGCAACCTTTCCACCTTCCTAGCTCTCATCATGTGTGCACAAGGTAAATCCATAGTCTTTGAAAATATACCGGTACATGAACCCAATAATGAATTAGATGTAGCCAACTCATATTGCTTGAAAAGTTTTGTAAGTGCAAACATTGTAACATTCGTAACAAGCACCTTAAAAAAAGGGTGGCAAAATTTGTGTGGAACACGAAGTTTTTCACTAGCAAGTTGTGTTTTAATTTCCTTGTATTGATTATCAATAGCAAGACAAATTTTTTCCTTCACCTCATGAAAATTATCGGTCGAGACATGGAGATATTTCTTGATCACCGCATGTGAACCTTCAACCCTTGAAGTAACCCGATTTTTGAAATGTTCATATTTTTCGGTCCATGCATTTACAAATCGTTCTTTAAAAGGAAGCCAAGTAGTCCTTATGTAATTTATGATAAGATCCTTCTCCGCATATTGAACCTCAAAAAGATTCCAAGCTTCATTAAATGTTGATTCATTCGGAGATTCTATCAAATTAGTCTAACTCGACAAAAAAAATTCTCAATCTTTTTCTTTTTCAAATTTCACCTTACACTTCGAGAGAATATTTTTCTCAATATGCCATAGGCATAAAAGATGTGCGGTACTTGGAAAAACAACTTTTATGGCATTCAATAATGCTTGTTCTCGATTCGTTACAATCACCAAAGGATGCCTATCACCACCCATATATTTTGGAATTTTCTCAATGCCCACTCATAGTCTTTTTCTTCCTCTTTTTGCAAGAAGGCAAAACAAGAAGAAAATGAAGTATTAAAGCTCGAAACTCCAACTATATGAAATAATGGCATCTTATATTTATTTGTCTTATACGTGCAATCCATCGCAAAGACATTGGAGTAACTCATGCTTAATTCAATTGAAGAAGGATGGGCAAAAAACAAATGACTCAAATGACCATCTTCATTGCACTTTATATCAAAAATAAAATCACCTTGAGAAAATTCTTCAAATAATGCTTGGATCATAGTACGGTTCGCTAAAATTTCTTTTGTGATCTTACCCTTTGCATTGTAGACATTCGTTGCTATTGCTTGAAGCTTTGGATTTTTTTTTCGTAGTGAGGCAAGTATTTGTCTTGTTGGTATACCAGCCAAGCTCATCTCTTTAATACACAACATCTCTTCATTAGAAAAACGACGGCAAGAGGGGTGTCCCGACATATCACTTGTTGGTTCATGATTGTGGGATACATTTTTTATCTCCAATTTCCATCCTTTTTCTTTTTTTCCCCAAATTTCAAAAGGACAATTTATAAGTCGTGATGATGTGTTCCTCTTTCGCTTATCCATTGGAACACGAGTGCTATATTTTCCTCCCATATCACAACCAATAACAACATAATGATCCGTTTTTGACCTTTTAATTGTTGTAGCATAGCCTTGAGTTATTGCAACATTACAAACACTGTTAAGAAGATCATCACGACTAGAAAATATCTCGACTAACAAATCAAAAAATCCTCCAACACTTTCAACACCTGTGTATAACATAAAAAAAATTGAACTAACTAATATATTCAAACAACATTCTAATCAATATTTTTTAGTGTAAATTATTTGCCATTTTTTCAATGTGTTCTCATAAAACATTCTTCTAAAGAAAAGACAACTAAAAAAAGAATTATTATAATAAATGTTTATTAGTGTAAATCAATGTGTTCTCATTTTTATATAAAAAAAAAGACAAATAAAAAAAAAACTAAACAGTGGTTAAAAAAAAGAACCCTAAAAGACAATGTGTTCTTATAATTTTTTTTCTACAAAACCCTAAGAAGTGGAATCCATAATAAAAAAAACTATTATACTTGCATAAATTAAATACTAAAAAATGGGAAATATAAATTTGAAAAAAATATTACCTGAATCAATGGAGCATTTGGAAGATTTGTACAACTCTTTGATTTCAACAACATTGCTTGTGCTAGTGAGATGAATAATACCATTTAACTCGTTAAAATCTTCAACCGTAAGTTCAGTATTTACTTCACAATCACTAGTTTCCTCATGTGTGAGAACCATATTTGAACATTAAAGAAACAATGAAAAGAAATAAAAATATGAGTTTTCCCTCTTTTTGGAATTCTTGAGAGAAAGTGACGGATGAATGGGTTTTGGGTGAGTGAGGGTAAAAGTTAATGGATTTTGGATGGGTAAGAGGTTAATAACTTTTTAAGGATAATAAGGTCTTTTAATAAAAATGTGGAGTGGGAGAATCAGTAGATGGAGTGGGAATAGTGGGTCTCTTTTTATTATATCTCACTCATCCTTAGATGTTACACATATCATAATCCAACAAAAGTCCTTTGGTGTGGACTTGTTTAAACAAATGATTAAACCCTTAGAGTTAAAATTACATAACCAATGTTCTTCCTCAGTCTTCTCTATACGAGCATGGGGACAAGATTGTCACCTCTCGTCTTAAAATCTTAGAAAAAAATTCCATACCCACACTTTCCAGTACGGGTAATGGATACCATCAAAAGAGATTGACCCTCCACAAATAACCTCATGAGATTTATATATAGCAGACTAGAACATTCTCCGGTTATGTAATTTATTAAAAAATTAATTGATTCCACAAAACAAGTCGTAATCAACTTTCGTTTGAAGATTAGTTTGTCACAACTAATAAATTGACACCAAATTTAAAATTACTAAATTATATTATTATTAATCAAATTTCAAATTCGAATTCTATTAAAACAATTCGATAAACCATTCAAACAAATTCATATAGTAATTGAGTGTGGAAACTCTTGCAAAAAAAAAAACCCACTATCACGCCCCAAACGCTCTAAATCCACTAATACTAAATAAAAAATTTACATGTTTTTATATAAATCCATGCACGACTTACAAGAATCAATTTTAACCATGAATCTTCAAGAGGATTTTGATTTGTCTCCACCATACTAGCCAATAATTTCTCTTCACCATAGCAACTTGCACAACCTTTGGGTCTCGATATTTCCTGATTTTAAGTAGGAACGTGATCAACTCACATGAATCCTCGTGCTATGTCTTCATATATGAATAGGAGACTAGTTCCCTCGAAGCTATGAATCTGATCTGACAGGATCTCTCAACTTACATGAAAACTTTTCAAAATAAAAGTAGCGTTTTGAGAAAAATTGGGATGCTGATTTGAAATATGCTTCCCAGCCTTATTTACATGTTTTGCAGATTATAGAGTTAAAAATTATTATCAAAAACATCTATTCACGTATGAATGGGGGAACCCTCGTACAAGCGACAAACTTCATACAAGGCCCTTGTACGAGATTTTCTAAAAATTAAAAAAATTTATTTAGAAGTCCTTATCCTAACATTGTTTTTCTTGTCAATTATTTTTGAAGACCTTATCACATGTATTGTAGTTGGCACATTTTAATGAAATTTTTTGACAATATAGATGCGGTGAAATTTAGTTCTTACCATAGGGAGTTTTCGAATTGCATATGCAACTTGGGGACGAAGGAGGAGTTTGACTCCAAGTGGATTCATCTTATTGAAAGGAGTGAGTTAAATGACAACAAGTGGCTTCATTCCATGTATAGAATCCATTCGAGATGGGTCTCGGCATACGTGAATCATGTTTTCTTCGCTAATATGTCGACTAGTCAACGAGCGAAAAGTCATTCATTCTTTATAAAATATGTTTTTAAGAACAACTCACTTGTTTATTTTATGATCTAGTTTGGCAGGACGCTTATGAGCCAACGCCATGAAGAGCTTTTTAGTGATTATAAACTTTCGATACAAATTTTGCAAGCGAACAGTTATAAAAACTTTAGATATAGCTTATTTTTAAAACTGTATTGGCATTTTTAATATAACAGTTAATGGTTACAAATTTGGGAAGAACTAGTTATTAAAACTTTTATATAAACTTTGGATACAAGTTTCAAAAGCAAATAGTTACATAAACTTTAGTTACAAGCTTTGGAAACAAACTTTTATTAAAACTGTTACCTAAACTTTTTCAACACATTCTTTGGATACATACCGTTTAATAGTTATATAACAACCATTGCATTCCCACATAACCATTACATTTTCATAAATCATCATAAATAGGGAAAGCACAAACAAATTAACATAAAAAATAATTCCTTCCAAAAGTTGGTAAACATCCATTTTTACAACATTTCCACATCAAATCCTTCGACATATTCACATGAACAACACCATACAAAACATGACAGTAAGCCCAACCACAAGCCATTTGTATTGCATCCTAAACTTGTCAAAGTCCTTCTGCAATGCATCATATTTCGTCTTGAGATCGACATTCATATTTTTTGCAATCAAACCCTCCATCTCCAACTCCTTGACCTTGATAAGCAACTCAATAATTTTTACCGACTGACTTTTGAGGGTTTAACCATGGAAAAATTTACATGAGGCTGTTTTATAATTTGGGCAACACACAAAATGTCGTTCTGGATTAGCAGTTGTCTTGGACATGAGGCTAATGCGACATTCTCCACAATAACAAGTGAATTTGTAATTAATTGAACCAGCGCTGGCAACCATTCCTACAAAAAGTAATAAAATAAAATAAAAACCTTGAAGAAATTATTAACAGAATAAAATCCTTCAACTAGTCAATTGTACAGACATAAATAAAAAATTGCAACTAATTAGTTATACACACATTAATCAAACATACCCGATTAACGTGGAAAGATGATGTCTTTGTTTTAGTTGGAGAGAAATGGATATGGAGGGTGAGGGATTTGGGTTGCTGGTTGCAAGAGGGTTGGACGAGTAGGTGCCAAATGACCCCCGCCCTTTTTTTCTTTTTTGACAAACCCCTAACACCAAACGTCTTTGCCCAGTGTCATTTCTAGCAAGTTCATCTAACCCGCATAAATAACCCACAAATCTCTCTCTCTCTCTCTCTCTCTCTCTCTCTCTCTCTCTCCATATATATATATATATATATATATATATATATATGTTACGTTTACCCAATCTCAAGTGCGAAGATATGTCATCTGATCTGATAAGGTGAAGTTTCAATATGTGTATTCATCTTCGTGTCTTCAATACTACACAAGACTAAAAACCACCTCGACATAAGTTTTATAAAATTCGGGAATAAAGTTAAAATCAAGTAATGATATAGAAAAATGTCCTTACTTACACCCATCAGAACCCATTAAATTTAGTAAATATTTTATATCCACTAGTGTTATATAGTTTGGTGTTAATTTTTGTGCTGATAATTTTACTAAATGAAAACATTATCAATAATATAAATTGATTAGTCTAATTTAGTTTGTTAGTAAGTTAATTAGTTAATAATTGAACGATTCACAATGATTTTCTATCTAAATGAATGTTGATGGGTGAATGCTACTCATCCCGTTAAAATAACGAGTCATGTTTGAATATGATATTTTTCACATAATAAACCCCTATCGACACCATTCCGATAATACTCGAACACAGCTTGACACAATCTTTTCCTAGATCTAGTTCTTAACATTCTTGTATACCATGTTAGTCTACTCGCAAAGTAGTTTGTGTTTTAATCTAAAACCATCTCGTGTTAGCCAACATTAAATATGATTCTAAGTTTACCACATAATAGTTATTAAAACCTTAAATTCATGAGTTTGTGTGTAAATGACTTTCTTGGGTGGGGTGCTTCAGACTTTTGTCCACCCTCAAATACACTTAAGATGAGCGCTTCGGTAATAACAGAAACTTATGAGGGGTGAGTGTTTGAATATTGAGGACTGAAAGTGTTTGCATGCCCAAAAATTCCAACATATTTGCTTTATGGGGATATATATATTATATTGGGTAAATTACACCAAACTCTAATGAATTATAGCAATTTCAAGATAACTCCTTAATTTAAAAAACTCAATAAAGATCCCCCTAAATTATTGAATTTTTAAACCTAAAAAAATATGCATAAAAAACAATTTGTGTGCATAAATTCATGTTTTTATCAACTCAATTTAATGAAAATGTGTTTGGAGTCAAAATCCAATAGTTTAGGAAGTTCTTTGTCGGATTTTTTAATTAAGGGAATATTTGCAAAATCGCTATAGTTCAAGGAGATTTGGTATATATATATATATATATATATTGATTGGGGAGTATCACTTGTCTGACTATATATTTGAAATTCTTGTTTTTATAGTGAGAAACATGTAAAGACTTATCACATCAATATCTTACTCTTATTGGTGTTGAGTACAATCATGTAATGCCTTATATATAAAAATTAATTCCCTAATGAAATCTTTAATCTTTTATTTTTTATATACTATAAAATGCACTACACCCATTTATTCCTCTTGATCACTCAGCCTATCCACGTGACAATACTTTTTAGTATTTTTCACTCATTTCAACTGTCACTTCACTTACTATATTTACAATTTTGTCCGTCCGGTTCATCTTCCAAAATGAGAGAACTTATATTCCCACCTACTCGGCTTCTATATCCACTCCACTTTTACCCAACCTTTTGGTTTCCACACCCATGTTCAAACGTAATCAACGTCATCTCTCCTATTTTCGATTGGGCTCCCTCTAATTCCTTTACAAAGAGTTCCTTCTCTCTATCCATCCTTTAATCTTTGACTCTTAGGGTTCGTTTGGTTCGTAGTGAAATACTTTTCACCGTGTTAAAAGTAAAAGGTAAATTATTAGCTTGGTGATTTTGTTTTCACCATCTCCGTTTGGATGGTCGAGTTTTCACTAGGTGAAAATTTTAACTTTTTCACCATTTGTTGTTTGGATGGTCAAGATGAATATGGTGAAAAAATAAAATGACAATATTACCTTCATACTTCAAATGCACATAACTATTTTGATTTCCATCACACAAGTGTCAATGGCCATTAAAAAATATGCATTTACCTCAAACTTAAATTTGACACAATTTCCCCCCGCCCCCCAACTAGTCATATTTGACTACGCAAGACAAATAAGTAAAAAAATAGTACCAATTAAAAAAGAAGTCCTAATTAAAAAAAAACAGTCACAATTTAAAAAAAAAGTTTCCAACAATGAAAAAAACTGTCATTTGTAAAAAACAATCACAATTAAAAAAAAGAGTCGACTATAAAAACAGTAGTCCACAATATAAAAAAATTGTTTTCAACAATGAAAAAATAGTCCCAATTAAAAAAAAAAGTTTTCAACATTGAAAAAAAATAGCCCTAATTGATAAAAAAAACAGTCTCAATTAAAAAAAAGCATCCCGACTATGAAAACAAATAGTTCCAATTAAAAGAATTAAAAAAAATAGTTCCCAACTATGAAACCTTCCCAATTAGTAAAAAAATTCTAAACACATTACCATACACCAAACAAATATCCATTTTTTTTTTAATTTTTTAATATTTTTATGAGAATAGCTATTCACACACCCTCTATATGTTCCTCAACACCCTTTGAATAATAAATGACAATTGTGCCCTTAAATTTATAAAATCTAAATGTCCAATTTTTTCACCTCCAACTAAAATAAATACATTTGATAAAAACAAAAAATTATATTTTCAATAAAATAACTGTTTTTTATAAATAATAATAAAAAATTGTTTATAAAATGTAAAATCTTATCTACTTGTTTTATTAAAAAAACTGTATATAAAACGTAAAATTTGTTTTTCTTAAGAAAATGTTTTCTTAAGAAAGTGTTTTTTTTTATTTACAAATTTTATATTTGGTGAAAAATAATTTTTTTTGTACTATATTAAAAATAATCTTTTTACTATTTAAAAAAAAATTGCCCACGGCAGCAGTATGTATAGGCGGTTCGACCACCGATACATACCACTGGCGGTGAGCATTTTTTCTAATACGTTGGTCCGCGCCAACGATATGTATAAGTGGTCGGACTTCCTATACATACCGCTGACGCGGACCATTTTTTTATATAGTAAAAAAAATATTTTTAAAATAGTAAAAGAAACACTTTTTAACTGAAAAAATAAATAACGAAATAATTTTTTTAAATAAATAAAAGAAACAATTTTTAACTAGAAATGATAAAAAGAATGTCCATTTTTTTAAATAAATAACGAAACAGTTTTTTATCAACGTCCATTTAAATAAAAAATAATATGTTTTTTTTAAATAACATAATGTTTTAGAAATGAAAATTTAACTTTTATAATTTTTATATTTTCAGAATAATAATATTTTAATTTTCTAGAATATCAGGATTTTAATTTTTCAAAATATTATGTTTTTATTTTTTTTCATAATATTACCTTTTTTTTAAGTTATAGATTTTTGGACAAAAGATTATATTTGTTCAAATCATATATGCATAGTGGATCTTTTGATCTTTTAGTATTTAAATATTGAAAAGGGTATGGGGGAAGACATAGAGAGTGTAGGAATAGCTATTCCATTTTTTATTTATTTTTAAAAAATTTAATTATTTTTTTTATTTTTATTTTTTTTTCTATTTTTTTAAATTTTTTAATATTTTTTTAAATAAAAAATGAAATTTAAAAAAAATATATTTTTAAATGAATATTTAATGACCGTGTTAATTGAGAGGGAGAAATGAATGTGAAATAGTTGTAAGTAAAAATAAGAAAGGTTAGTCTAGTAACAAGATAAATTTCATTGTTTTCACCTGTTAAATTATTCACTTTATCCATGGTTTAAAATGGTTAAAGTTTCACCTCACTTTTCACCATATTCATTTTATTTCACCATGTTAAATGACGAACCAAATACATATTTTACGTAGGTGAATTATTTTTTAACGCGGTAAAAAATATTTCACCACGAACCAAACGAACCCTCTCCTTTTATTTTCCTACAACTATTACTTATTCCTTCGCTACTCCACACAAAACTACCAGAAGGAAATGTTGTCATTTTACAAAGAAAACAGCCTATCCAGGTTAATACTAGCAACAAAACAACCACCTAAAGATACAAAAAAAATCTATTGCTACTATATAGAAACAGAAAGAAAAAGAGTGCAAAAGCTCCATAGATCCGTAAACAATGGAGGCAAAACTCAGCTAATACCAGCTGAGTGGGAGGCGCGCAATAGCAAGACAGAGGAGGAAGACAACCAGTTGGAAGGAAGCATTGGTATTAGCTGGTATTACTTATATATGCATAAGTGGACAAAGAAAAATGAATATCCACTTACCAAGGAATTGTTGGAGAAAAATTGTTAGAGTAAAATTTAATATATGGGCTTATATATAAAATAAATATGAATTATAGGCTATCAAATAAAAGTAGGCCAATTAAAGTGATTAATTTAAGTTTTGGGGCATTACTAATGTATTATTAAAGTGTGGGTTTTATTGTGTAGAGACAAGCGTAATTTTTATTTTTATGATGGGTTAAAATAGAAATATACGAAATATGAAAAGACACGATTGTATTATAAATAGGGGTCATGGTCCCCAGATCACACAACACCAATCCTCTGATTCCCATTGTCAGAGAGAAATTTAGAGAGGAAATAAAAGTGTTGATCTGGAAGAGCATAAGACCTGAGACTCAAATATTTTAACTTTCTGTCATGGATTCAGGTACGCTTCCGCAAAATCAATATTTATATTTCGTGATAATTCAATATGAATGTTCCTGTTTGTGTGATAGTTTTCACAATATAGAAATTAATCCATCATGTGGTATCAGAGCTAATTCATGTTGAATTGTTTAGAATATATTAGGAAGGTATTGATATTAATTTTCGACTGCAAATATTTTAATATTTCAGAAAAAAATTTGGATTCAGAAATATTCTCGTTTCATTACGATTCCAATGATATAAATTTCATGAAATTTGAACTAGTGGTTGATTTGATGGTAGTGGAAGATTAAAGGTTTGACTCTTGGTGTTTCATATTTAAGCCTCTTAAATGATGAAAATTATGAAGGATCTCAAGAGGTTTTGAACCCGTGACCTTTCAAGTCTGGAGCCAAATGGGGTTTGAACTCATATACACATTTAAATGTAAATTTTGGTGTATTTATATATATATTTTGAGATAAATTAATTTAAACAATATGTCACCAAAGTGACCTCTTTTGTTCAAAATTAATTTTATTTCGAAATATAAAAAGAATTATGTGCATGTAATTTATGTGAATATTAATCGGCCCAAAGGAAGATTATTTTTTAACAAAATTACATGTGCCACTTTAATAATAAGCACGTGATAATTATTTAGTTTTACATACGAATAATAAATCGGCCCAAAGGAAGAATTATTATTCAATATGTTCTTATTATCAGTGTTTGATTATTACGGCAAGATATCACTTACAAGTTAATATTTTTTCCAAAGATCAAATATTAATAGAGTGTCCGATATCTTAAAATGGGATTTATCCTTTATTTGAATTTATTTTTGATTTAAGACTTATATGAGCTAGTTTTATTTGTTTATTGTTCTCTGATTTAGCTATCAATTCTGCTTCCAACATTACTGCCAGTATTAATTATATTCTCATGCTTAATGGCACAAACTTTAAGTCATGGCAAGAGAACCTTCATATAGTTCTCGGTGTCATGGATCTGGACCTTGCATTAAGGGTTCCTTCTCCTGCACCTCTTACGGATAAAAGTTCCTCTGATGACAAAAAGGACTATTAAAGGTGGGAGAAGTCAAATCGCATGTGTTTGATGATCATAAAGAAGGCCATTCCAGAAGAATTCAGGGGCACAATATCGGAAACGATAAAGACATCCAAAGAGTTCCTAGAAGAAATTAAGAACAGATTTGCCAAAAATGAAAAGATTAAAACAAGTACACTTTTGGCAAGTCTCATCTCAATGAAATATAAAGGTAATGGGAACATTAGGGAGTACATTATGGAAATGTCTCATCTCGCTTCAAAGTTAAGAGCACTTAAGCTTGATCTCTCTGAGGATTTTCTTGTGCATTTGGTTCTGATATCTCTTCCCACACAATTCAGTCAATTTAAGGTGAGCTATAACTGCCAAAAGGAGACTTGGTCCCTTAATGAGCTCATCTCACATTGTGTGCAAGAAGAGGAAAGACTGAAGCAAGATAAGACAGAAAGTGTTCATTTGTCTAGTACTTCCAAGGACAACGGGAAGAAAAGAAAGAAGGATAAAGAAGTTGCAGTGGTTCCATATGCAAAGAAAACAGTTTGCAAATTAAAGAAAACCCTTTATGGGCTTAAGCAAACTTCTCGTCAAATGGTATTACAAGTTTCATCAAGTTGTCATCTCGTTTGGTTTTGAGATGAATCTAGTTGATGATTATATATACCACAAGTTCAGTGGGAGTAAGCATATTTACTTGGTTTTATATGTTGAAGACATTTTGCTTGCCACCAACGATATAGGTATGTTGCACGAAACCAAGAGATTTATTTCAAAGAAATTTGAGATGAAAGATCTTGGTAACACTTCTTTTATGTTGGGTATACAAATACACCGAGATTGCTCTCGGAGTACACTTAGTTTATCACAAAAGAGCTATATCGAGAAAGTTTTTAAAAGATTTTGCATGCATGATTGTAAACCAGGTGACACCCCTGTAGCTAAAGGAGATAAATTTAGTCTCAGTCAATGTCCCAAGAATGACTTTGAGATTCGGGAGATGCAAAAGATTCCTTATGCGTCAGCGGTAGGAAGTCTTATGTATGCTCAAGTATGTACGCGTCCAGATATTGTGTACATTGTTGGCATGTTGGGAAGATACTTAAGTAATCCTGGAAAGGATCATTGGATAGCAGCCAAGCGAGTCATAAGGTACTTACAGAGAACAAAAGACTACATGCTCACTTATCGGAAGTCAGAATAGTTAAAGATCGTCGAATATTCTGACTCCGATTTTGCTGGATGCCAAGATAGCATGAAATCTACTTCAGGTTATATGTACTTACTTGCTGGAGGTGATGTATCGTGGAAGAGTGTTAAGCAGTCTATTATAGCTTCTTCCATCATGGAAGCTGAGTTTGTAGCCTGTTATGAGGCGTCCAATCAAGGAATATGGTTGCGAAATGTTATCACGAGGCTGCGTATTGTGGATGGCATTGAAAGACCACTTAAGTTATTTTGTGACAACAAATCAGCAGTACTGTATTCCAACAACAACATGAGTTCTACAAAGTCAAAGTTTATTGACATTAAGTTCCTAGTTGTAAAAGAAAGAGTTCAGAGTGGACTTATATCTATAGAGCACATTGGAACAAACTCCATGATTACGGATCCGCTGACTAAGGGATTACCACCCAAGGTCTTTCATGAGCACCCTGCTCATATGGGTGTAATTTCTTTTCAGGATATGTCAGTTTAGTGGGAGTTTTTATTTTATATGCTTTCATAGACATATTTGATTTAATGGATATTGTATGGTTAATTACTACAGTAAAGTATTAAGTTTATATTCTCTCTAACTTTATATGGTTTGATCTCACTAAGGTTTAAGGAGGACCAGTTGGAAATATGCATGTTAAGATTACATTGCATGAAATTTCCATGCTACACATCCACACTTGATCTTTGTCATTAGTTGCATTGATATATGTGATCATTGATGGGTCTACTTACGAAATATGTAATGACGATCGCTTTGATTCTATACTGGTGCAATTAATGGACAAGATTGTTAGGAAACATAAAGTTTTGATAGCTAAAACTCATGAGCTCATAAAGTATAATTCAAATTTATAAAGTTACATATATATATAGCCTAAGTGGGAGATTGTTAGAGTAAAATTTAATATATGGGCTTATATATAAAATAAATATGAATTATAGGCTATCAAATAAAAGTAGGCTAATTAAAGTGATTAATTTAAGTTTTGGGGCCTTACTAATGTATTATTAAAGTGTGGGTTTTATTGTGTAGAGACAAGCGTAATTTCTATTTTTATGATGGGTTAAAATAGAAATATACGAAATATGAAAAGACACGATTGTGTTATAAATAGGGGTCATGGTCCCCAGATCACACAACACCAATCTTCTGATTCCCATTGTCAGAGAGAAATTTAGAGAGGAAATAAAAGTGTTGATCTGGAAGAGCATAAGACCTCAGACTCAAATATTTTAACTTTCTGTCATGGATTCAGGTACACTTCCGCAAAATCAATATTTATATTTCTTGATAATTCAATATGAATGTTACTGTTTGTGTGATAGTTTTCATAAAATAGAAATTAATCCATAAAAAAATAGCAATTAGTCTGTTGTGTTCTTTGTTGTTAAGAGTAACATGTATTAAATTTAACATGGAAGACGGATTTTGTTTTGTTGACCAAGTATTTATTTTTTGTTCATATTCAATTATATGGTTATGAATTTACATGCACTTCATTTAGTTGAAATTGACACTATATTTTTTTATCAGAAATGATTGAAAATGACGCGATGTTAGAGTGTGTACTAAATTTTTGAGACCGATTAGATAATTTTATTTTCATTTTCCATGTCAAATGATTTTGTTACTAATTTTTCAATTGTGTATTTTAATTTTATCATACACTTTATAGTTTTGTTCTCGAGTAATGTATTACTGCAGTTAAAATTTTACAAATTCTAATATGACAAATATGTAACTTCTTGATGGAAGGAATTTATTGTTGAACAAATTTGAGAATTTTTCTACAAAGTGGAGACGATAAGGTCCATAATATATACTTTTCCTACGGATTGGAGACAATAATAGATTTCAGCATATTATCAAATAGACCACGCATGGGTGATATTGGACCTAACATCGTATAACAAGAACATTTAGACCTTGACATGACAACCATATTTTTTTTACCTAACACGTCCATAATAGAGATTTTTTTTCTACGCCGAATTAAATATGATATTGCACAAAATTTAAGTAAAAACATGATTAACAAGACACAATAACACAAACACAATGTGACACAATTTCTTTCAAAAAAATTCGCATACAAACATAATACTATCAATTTCGGATCGTATTATTGTGTCATGCCATAATTGTCACCCCTAATTTTGGTTCCTCTTTTTGACTCATTCACATTAAAATATTAAGCACAATTTATTTACATATTCTATAAAATATTATTTAATTTTATTTATTAAGAATACTCTAGATAAATTTTAAGTATTTATCTATTGTTCCTTCAAAATTTAACTTTTTTTTAATAAAAGGGAGATTGTATTAGGTGTAAGTTGGTAGTTTATAATGCATTGTGTTTTGCCTTCATTTTCATTATGTCTTTGTATTCTCAAATCAAATATAAGGCTTGATCATCAAAAAAATTGAAAACAAACCAAAAGTTGGTATTTTGTTCAATAGATGATATTTAGTGCTTTTTAACTTCATTGTTAAAACATTATAATGCGTGTTATTAAAAATAATATTTAAATGTAAATAAATCGTTAATTTGTATCTCTGCATTTTCGTATTCACATAATATTATAACTTAAAATTTGTAAATACATTATTAATGAAGTAAAAGGTTTCTAAATTTATCTTTAATAATTGAGATTGGCTGAGTTGTAGACTATATCTATATGTTGAACAATATGTTCCTCACATAAATTCTCCATCTCCTATATGTTTCTCTCTCTCTGTCTGTCTAACCCCTAGCTTACTATAATGACCAAATGGTTTCGTATTGTTTCACTTTAATCAATTGTTGTGTAGGGATACTTCAATTCAAATCGTAGATAACATAAATTAGATTCTGTGTTGAGAACATAAAATCACGTCCTTTTAGAAATGTGATTTCATTCGACATCTACATTAGAGAAAATATTTTGCCAAACATGAAAGTGTAATACCCCATTTTTTTTAATTTTGGGATTAATTGAATTAGATGGGATAAATAATTAGAAATTAATCCGGATTTAAATACTAACGAGACGAGAGTTAGTATTTGATTATGATAATAATGTTAAATATTATTGAGTGAATATGGTAATATATGATTATTGAATTTATTAATATTGTCACGAGTTATAAATACGGCAATTTCGAAAATAAAGTTGGGACGCGCGTGTCAGTCATGTCAGGAACCAATTTAATGGATTTAAAAGTAATTTTCTTCTATCATTCGTATGATAATTTTGAGTGTTCCACCATTTATGGAAGGGTTGAGATAGTCAGAAAACACTAGCTAGAGATTTAGTTTGGGTATCAGGGCATTTTAGGCCTAATCGGCAACTCGGTAGGGTATTTTAGTCATTTTGACTTTTTGAGGAATAGTAACCCACGAATTTTAGACTGATTATATCAGCCAACACTTAGGGACCCTAGGGTTTTCACAACCAAATATCACAAACGACCATTAGAGAGGAAGAGAAAGAAGTTTCCAAAAGAAGAACCACCATCCTTGGACCCTTTGCACCACTATCACCAGCACCGGTTAGATTGGGAAGAGAGGATCACTCCCATACCATCTGCTTCAAAGGGTCAGAATCTTTATTTCTAGGCAAGTTATTTAACTTGCAATAATCAGTGTATATGTTACCCATGATAGTTTAGGAATTGAGAATAACCTTAATAATATTCAAAATTTGTGAAATTTGAAGACAAATATAGTAATCTGGGTAGGATTTGTATGTAGACTCAATTCTGGAAATACCGCAGTCACGAAATCATGATCCATGCATAGATAATTATGAATTTATGTTGAGTTGTATGGTGTTCTTGAAGAAAATATAGAAATAGGGTTTTTATGATAATTAGATGATTTAATTCAAGGAAAGGGTCATTCATGATGATTTAAGAATTCTGGAATGTTAGGAATAATGTATTTAGGTTGTTGTACCATCCAATACATTTACTTTAGAATATGGCATCATGTAATGAAAATTGGAGATTAAACCATGCCAAAAACGCAAAAAAATCTGGGTTGTAACTGCTTGATCGATCGATTGACTGGATCAATCGATCGACATTCTTGAGTCAATCGATCGACTCCCCCTGCACTGGATCGATCGATCGACATTCTTGCTTCTTTTGGAGTCATTTATTCGAGTTAGGGCCTATTGCCAATTCTTATTCAGAGACAGTAGTTTTAGGTTTTCATTTTATTTCAGTCTTGGGATTTTATTTATTCAGATTATTGTATGTGGTTTATTTACATTGCTGCTACTTTATTGGAGTGCTCAATCCACACATTTGTTATTTCATTACGCTGTTTACTTTATGAGATTACTACTGTGATTGTTAGATGTTGATTTAAATCATGTAGTTGATGGTTAAATTAAATATTAAAATTTGACACTTCACTATTTTAAATATTAGGTGGTTAGTAATTAATTAAATATTTTTTACAGTGATGCTATGAACTGAACCAACTTGACATTTTGTAATAATTTAAATAAAGGAGTAGCTACACGGTATTTAATTAGTCGGGGTGTCACAGGTGGTATCAGAGCATCAGGTTCTAGAGTCCTTAGGATCTGTACATCTTGTTATGTTTCAGCGTAGCGTCCTTTGATATGGAGCCATATATTTTAGGATTGTTGTACTCTTTTGTGTGTCTTACGTTCTTTAGCTATTTTGAGATATTAATTATGGACTTACAAAACTTCTCTCTCACTTCAGATGCCTCCTCGACGTGCACGACGAGTTCCCAGGGGTGCCCAGCCCGAGCCTCAGCCTGCACCAGTTCAGGGTTCTATGAACGCTACTGAAGTTGCCTTCATTATAACCCAGGCGATAAATGCCGCGTTAGCAGTTATGCAACAGGAACCACCTCAGGCACCGGTGGTAGCCCCATTCCAGACTCGTGCATTCCCTTATGCTTAGTAACGTGTTCGTGATGCCTTTCAGAAGGTGCATCCTCTGGAGTTTACAGGAAGCTCCGATGTCGTAGTGGCAAGCCAATAGAAGAAGGACATCCAAAGGCACTTGAGGATGTATGAGTGCATAGATGTACAGAGGTAGACATTGGCTACATTTAAGCTGGTAGGAGCGGCTTTGCAGTGGTGGAAGTCCATTACCACCGTCGAGGAGAGAGATGTTCTTTCTATTCAGGAGTTTTGGGTGAGGTTGGACTGCAAATATTTTCCTTCTGCAGTTCAGACGGAGATGAGGCGGATATTGATGAACCTTAAACAGGAACGGAGGACAGTGGCAAAGTATGAGGCCGAGTTCACCAATCTTCTGAACATAGTTCCCGATGAGATCCCAACTGAAGAGAAGAAGATCCAGAAGTTCATGGATGGGTTGACGTGAAGGATTCGCTAGCACCTGCTAGGGAATATATCATTGGCCACCTATTCAGATGTGGTTAACACAGAGTTACTTCACTGCCAGGGCCACTGCTTTTATCTATCAGAGGGTAAGCGAGTAGGGCAGTCCAACCGGTAGGGAAGGACAAGATGTAATGGTTCCATTGGGGCACAGCCAGCTCAAGGTCACCATAGGCAGGGTGATCAGAGTTCCCAGTAGGGGGATTCTAAGAGATTCAGATCAGGAGGTTCCTGAAATAGCCAAGGAGGTTTTAGGCATAGTCAGTAGGGCCAGCACAACCATCAGGGCCAGTAGCAGTTTCAGCAGGGCCGATATAGCCAAGGTAGAGGTGGTAACGGTCATGAGGGCCGTGGCCAGCAAGGTCAGAGAGGGGGAAACTTTATAGAGAAATTCTTTATATGCGGTAAGATTGTCCACAAACTCTAGGAGTGTCCTGAGAGGGGCAGGGCCCCGCAGCAGCAGCAGCAGCAGGGTGCTCGACAGGAGCCCTATAGACCGATGTTTTTCGCTGCCCTCCCAGCACCACCACAGATGTCAGCACTGCCACCTATTCCAGTGGTCCCAATTTAGCAGGGGAAGCTTCAGTATGGTCGATTTTATAACCTTCATCAGGCCGCAGTCCCACAGGATCCACCCGCGATTGAAGGTATGTTTTCTATTCAGGGGACTATGGGGCATATTTTATTTGACACGGGGGCCACACACTATGGGAATATTAGATACTGCGGAGAGCACTGTCACTTGTGTAGATTCACCGTTGAGTAAAGGTTATGTGATTTCCTTTATATGTAGAGGCGTGGGTATAGAGATTGGGAGATTTACTTTACCTGCTGACATGCTCGTATTAGATATATCTGAGTGAAGCGATTATCGGTATGGATTGACTGGTTACGTATAAACCCATAATCGATTGTTTTAGTAGGAGTATTGTTTCTAACATACCTGGTCAGGAGATGTTCCTAGTGGTGATGCCTCGTCCTGAGGGAGGATCATCCACTCACTTGTACTATATAGAGGAGGAGACCTCTAAGGAGGTGGTTATACCACTTGATTCAATTACAGTTGTTAGGGAGTTCGCTGACGTGTTCCAGGATATTCAGGGATTACCTCCTAGTAGAGAGATAGACTTTGTTATAGATTTTGCGCCAGGCACTCCACCGATAGCCGCACACCTTACCGTATGGCTCTAGCAAAAATGAGGGAGCTACTGGATCAGATAAAGCAACTGTTGGGTTAGGGGTTTATCCATAGGAGTACTTCTTCGTGGGCTGATCCTGTGCTATTTGTTAAGAAGAGGGATGGATCTTTAAGGTTATGTGTCAATTATCAGGAGTTAAATAAAGTCATGATATGAAATAAGTATATATTGCCCCGAATTTATGACTTATTCGACTAGTTGAGAGGAGCTTCCTTCTTCTCAAAGATTAACTTGAGATCGGGATACCATCAGTTGTGTATCAGGGAGCATGATGTCTCGAAACTGCCTTCTTGACGAGATATAATTCCTACGAGTTTAGAGTTATGCCTTTTGGTCTGACCAACGCCCCAACCGTGTTTATGGACTTGATGAGCAGGGTGTTCAGAGAGTTCCTGGACCAGTTCGTCATTGTCTTCATTGATGAAATTCTAGTTTACTCCCAGACTGAGGTGGAGCATGCCTAGCACTTGAGGTGGGTTTTGCAGACACTGCGTTAGCACGAGCTGTATGCAAAATATGAGAAATACGGGTTTTGGCTGAAGAAGGTTTGGTTTTTGGGGCACATCATTTCTGAATGGGGGATATTTGTAGATCTGGTGAAGGTATCAGCGGTGAGGGGGTGGGGACAACCCATGACACTGACAGAAATACGTAGTTTCTTGGGCCTAGCAGGATACTACAAGAGCTTTATTCGGGGGTTTTCAAAGATAGCGGGTCCATTGACATATCTGACTTATAAAGGGGTACCATTTATTTGGAGTGATGCCTGCTAGTTGTCTTTTGATGAGCTGAAGGACAAGCTGACCTCAACACCAGTGTTAGCATTGCTCAGGCCGGAAGTGGTGTATCTAGTCTATACTGATGGGTCCTTACTAGGACTTGGGGGTATACTGCAACAGGAGAGTCAGTAGGCCTATCAATTGGGCTCTATGAGCGAAACCTATGGTTGATCAAGCTCGACCCGAATTTGATTTACTTGGCTCAAGCTCAAGCTCAGCACGAACGAGCTTTAGAGTGCTTGGCTCAAGCTCAGCTCACAAAGTAAATCGGGCTTCGGGCCCGATTTGAGCGGGCTCGAATTGAATATTCCAATACATATTTATTTATTTTAATAATAAATATTGATATTTCAGTAATAAAAAAACACATTTTAGCAATAAAAAATAGATTTCAGCACTAAAAATATAGAATTCAACACTAATATTGACATTTCAGCATTAGTAAAACACATTTCAGCACTAAAAAACAGACTTCAACACTAATATTGACATTTCAGCATTAAAAAACTACATTTCAGCACTAAAATAACCTATTTCAGCACTAAAGAAAACAGATTCCAGCACTAATATTGACAAGTCCCATAAGATTAAGTAAATAAATAAATGACCCACCTTATTTTTGTGTCTTTAATATTAAGTCCAATAGTTTATTTGCACAAGGATAAAATTATAAAAATTATTTTATTTTAAAATATTTTTTACATATCATAGAAAATAAAATAATTTTGTATATATATATATATATAAATATATATTTAAATGTATTATTTCAGGCCGAGCCTAGTTCGGGCTTGAAAGTTCTTCGCTCGCGATCGGCTCAAATTGAATTCGGGCTTAATACCTCGGCTCAAACTCAAAAAAAGCTCGGCCCAAATTTAGCTGGCCGAGCAAGCAGGCTTCGGGCGTGTCGGCTCAATTGAAAGGCCTAAGAGTCAGGATACAACCTATGCTTCCTGTAAGCGTAAGGCTCACGAGAGGAATTACCCCTCCCACGACTTGGAGTTAGCGGCAGTCGTATTTACACTTCGAATTTGGAGACACTATCTCCTAGGGAGAAATTTTTCTTATTCACAAACCACAAGTCCCTATAGTACCTCTTCACGCAGAAGGAGTTTAATATGTGTCAACATCGGTGGCTCAAGTTTTTGAAGGATTATCGGTTCGATATCCAATACCACCCTGGGAAGGCTAACGTGGTAGCAGACGCATTGAGCCGTAGGCCAGTAGGTAAGGTGGCCGAGGTGTGGAAAGCGAAGTGGAAGGAATTGGACACCAAGATGCAGTGGCCCTATCATTCATGTCCGTAATGATAGTTACGCCCCAGATCATTACGAAAGTAGTACATGCCTGACCATTTCTATCAGGGGTGGATAGTACACTTACTAGCAGAGGGGGTCGAGTCTTATACTAATGGTTCAGATGGGGACTTACACTTCAATGAGAGATTGGTTGTTCCTGAGGGAGAAGACTTGCGACACGAGGTAATGACAGACTCGCACGGTTCTCGATTTGTAGTACATCCTGGTGGGGATAAGATGTACTAGGATATGAGGCGACAGTACTGGTGGAGCGGGATGAAGAGGGATATTGTAGACTTTATTTCGAAATGTGTTAGTTATCAGCTAGTAAAGGTGGACCATCAGAGATCGATAGGACTTCTATAGCCATTAGAGGTTCCTATGTGAAAATGGGAGAGCATTTCCATGGACTTCATCACGGGATTACCTACATCACAGAGGGGTCATGATTTCATATGGGTGATTGTGCACCGATTGACCACAATTGCTCACTTTCTGCCAGCCCGGACAGACTATACTACGGGAAAGTACGCCCAAATCTTCATAGCGGAGATAGTGAAACTCGATAGGGTGCCTCTCAATATCGTGTCTGACAGGGAAAAGATATTTGTGTCTCGGTTCTGGGAGAGTTTCTAGGAAGCTATGGGTACGGAGTTGTTATTGAGTACAACCTACCACCCGCAGACAGATGGTAAGATCGAGCAGACGAATCAAATGTTGGAGGACATATTGCGTATGTGCATCCTTGACTTTGGCGGAGGTTAGGAGTAGTATCTTTCACTGGTGGAGTTTGCCTATAATAACTCCTCCCATTTTACTATCGGTATGGCTCCATTCGAGGCGTTGTACGGTAGGCCTTGTCGTTCTCCAACATGTTGGCTAGAGGCGGGGGACAACAAACTACTTGGGTCGGAGGTGATTCAGGATACTTCGACGAGGATAGAGATGATACGGAGCCGTATTCGGGTTGCTCAGTACCGACAAAAGAGTTACGCCGATGCCAAAAGGTTCTTCTGAGAGTTCAATCTGGGGGACCAAGTGCTGCTACGAGTGTCTCCCATGAAGTGGATAATTCATTTTCGGAAGAAGGGGAAGTTGGTGCCAAGGTATGTGGGGCCATTCCCTATCATCGAGCGGATTGGGCCACTTGCATATAGGCTTGGGATACTGAAACACTTGCATAGGATCCATGACATGTTCCACATTTCCTCACTGAGGAGATATCTTCGAGATGATTTGGCCCATACTCACATTGCTTTAGAGGAGATTGATCTCCAGCCTGATAGTTCCTATGAGGAGGGTCCGGTTGCTATCCTAGACCGTAGCGAGAGGAAATTGAGGTCGAAGATAGTACCGCTAGTGCGTGTTCAGTGGCGACATCATAATGTCGAGAAGTCTACCTCGGAATGCGAGGATGAGGTGCGCGAGTGTTATCCAGATTTATTCTTGCCAAGTATATTTTTATTTTCGAATTTTGGGACAAAATTCCGTTATTATGGGGGAAGTATGAATTACCCCGTATTTTTATTGATTTTCTTTTTGCGATTAATTGAATTAGATGGGAGAAATAATTGGAAATTAATCCGGATTTAAATACTAGTGAGACGAGAGTTAGTATTTGATTATGATAATAATGTTGAATATTACTCAGTGAATATGGTAATATATGATTATTGAATTTTTTAATATTGTCGCGAGTTATAAATACAATAATTTCATAAATAAAGTTGGGACGCACGTGTCAGTCGTGTCAGGAACCAAATTAACGAATTTAAATGTGAATTTTTTTATATCATTTGTATGGTCATTTTGAGTGCGCCAACGTGTCCGGAAGGGTCAAGATAGTCAGAAAACACTAGTCGGGGATTTAGTTTGGGTCCCGGGACATTTTAGGCCTAACTGGCAACCCGGGAGGGTATTTTAGTCATTTTGACTTTTTGAGGAATAGTAACCCATGAATTTTAGACTGATTATATCATCTAACACTTAGGACCCCGAGGGTTTTCACAAGCAAAAATCACAAACGACCATTAATGAGGAAGAGAAGGAATTTTCTAGAAAGAAGAACCACCATACTTGGACCCTTTGCACCACCACCGATTAGATTGGGAAGAGAGGATCACTCCCATACCATCTTCTTCAAAGGATCAGAATCTTTATTTCCAGGAAAGTGATTTAACTTGCAATAATCAGAGTATATGTTACCCATGATAGTTTAGGAATTAAGAATAACCTTGATAATATTCAAAATTTATGAAATTTGGAGACAAAAATATTAATTTGGGTAAAATTTGTATATAAACTCAATTATGGAAATACCTCATTCATGAAATCATGATTCATGCATAGATAATTATGAATTTATGTTGAGTTGTATGATGTTCTTGAAGAAAATAGAGAAATAGGATTTTTATGATAATTAGATGATTTAATTCAAGAAAAGGGTGATTCATGATGATTTAAGAATTCCAGAAAGTTAGGAATCATGTATTTAGGTTGTTATAACATCCAATACATTTACTTAAGAATATGGCATCATGTAATAAAAAATGGAGATTAAACCATGATAAAAACGTAAAAAAATCTGCGCTATAACGGCTTGATCGGTCGATTGATCGACATTCTTGAGTCAATCGATCGACTCCCCCTGCACTTGTGATATTTTTCCCTTTTAAGATTTAATCGATTCCGACTCTTGACAGTTATTGGTGGGGACTATGTAAACATATTGATACTTAGGGAAGACCAATAGGGGTGTATTTGAAGCCCGAAACATATCGAATTGATTTGTGACTTAGTGTTAAACTTACGAATGTCCGACGAGTGTGTTACTATTAGAAGTTGTGAGGACATGAACCCAATTTGTATAAGTGATAACTTAAGGTTAAAAGTTGTAACATGGAACTTAAATTATTGAATTCATCTTAGGGACAAGTGGAGACTTAGTAACCTTTTGGGATAGGGTATGTACTCGGAATTATACAACGAGAATTATCGCGCTAAATCTATTGTGTAGAATAATTGGGATGATATTATTATATGTGTGAGACTTATGATATAGGGATGGAATATACCTATATTAATATGATAATTACCTAAGTTGTGTGAATACTTAGTATATGGATTGTTATGTGTATGACATACCTACCATACTTGCTATCACGGGAGGTTGATTTTCGGGAAAGGATAATGTTATCTCTATGTGCCTTCGGGGGGATTTAGATAGGTATCTTAAGGACATAGGACTGTGAATGACTTATTTATGAGTTGATAAGTCAGTTGGCCATGGGAGCGTAGGTATGTGCATGACCCGTGGGTATATGAACTATGTTTGCCTCCAATATGTGTGATTTTTATTAAAACGGTTCCTGAGTGACTTGGAACGCGTGATCCTTAAGTACGTGATGTACCAGGATTCGATAGCTGAGTATATTTGCACCGCAGCTTAGCCTAGGGGTGACATATATTTATATATGTAATGAGATTGATATACATATACTTGTGACTGGTTCACTGTTGCTTAGTAGATGCGAATTATTGAGATATTTAAATGGATTGAAAATGTGAGAATTTATACAAGAATTGAGTTAAGTAATTTGATTAATGTAAATGTGAGTTATACGTATGACATATTTGGGTAAAACGAATAGACGCCCTATATTATAATGTGAAGACAGAAGTTAGTACGAACTAGTTAGTTAGACTTAGTGGCATAACTAGGATGGGTTAAGGGTATACGTTAGGTGTCCACATTAGTTGAAAGGTGAGGAACTCATATGAGAGAACGTAACCAACATGTGTATAATATTTATTGTTTAATGCAATTAAACACTTGCTATGTTTTAAACTATTTTCACCTCGAGCTCTGACCCATTTGCTTCCAAATTTATTTTTCTGTAAAAATATTTTAGGTGCCCAGCCACAGGGACGCCAAGCTTAGGAGTTCCATTCTATTGACGTGATGTAGCTGCTGTGGAAGTTACAAGATCTCATTATTAGACGCTTCTGATAATATATCAAAGACCTACAATAAAATGGAAAAGAGAAAGAGAGGGGCTAGGGTTTCATATTGACATGAACTAGAATACAATACAAATGAAAAGAAGAAGAGAGAATATATATCCTACTACAACCACCTAATAATAAAATAAAAGGGAAAATACTAAACTACCCTTAATGCTAAATAAAACTCTAATATCCCCCCTCAAACTCACGATGCTGCAGCGAGAAGCATTGAGAGTTTGCCAACCAAAAAACGAAAACGCTGAACTGGATGAGACTTCGTAAACAAATCAGCTATCTGTGCGAAAGAAGAAACAAAAGGCAAAGTGATGGCGCCATGCGTAAGATGATGACGAGTGATATGACAATCAATCTCGATGTGCTTAGTCCTCTCATGAAAAACCGAATTGTGAGCAATCATAATAGCACTCTTATTATCATAGTACATAGGAGTGGGCTGAGAAAGAGAGACACCCATATCTGCAAGTAACCGACGTAGCCAAACAACCTCGCGAGTGGTAAAACCCATAGCACGATACTCGGTTTCCGTAGAAGACACAGAAATAACAACTTACTGTTTTCTCTTCCAAGAAACAAGAGAATCACCCAAAAACACACAAAATCCAGTAACTAATTTGCGATCTGTAGGATCAGCGGCCCAATCAGCATCAGAGTATGCACGCAGCTCCAAAGAAGAAGATGAAGGAAGTAAAAGACTCTGAAATCGAGTGCCTCTCAAGTATCGCAATATACGATGAACGGCTACCCAATGAACTGTAGTAGGAGCAGTAACAAACTGACTAACAACATGGACTGCATGAGCTGTATCTGGACGAGTAATAGTGAGATAAACCAAACTGCCCACAATAGTGCGATATAAGGTGGGATCAGGCAAAAGAACACAATCATACGGGGAAAGATGAACATTAAGCTCCAGAGGGGTATTAACAATCTTAGTATCAGTGAGGCGGGCACGCTCAAGAATGTCCCCGATGTACTTAGATTGTGAGAGAAGATAACCATTTGGAGAGTGAGCTACCTCAATACCCAAAAAGTAACGTAGAGGCCCCAAATCCTTCATCTCAAAACAACGAGATAATTCAGACTTCAATGTTGTAATTCCACCAACATCATCCCCAGTAATAATCATATCATCAACATACAAAGAGACTAAAATACGACCACCCGAGGTGCACCTGATAAAGAGAGCTGAATCATTCTCACTTGGAATGAACCCGAGAGAGGTAATCACTGCAGAAAACTTCTCAAACCAAGCCCGTGGTGCCTGTTTCAGACCATATAAGGCTTTCTTAAGCCTACAAACTTCACTAGGACCATGTGGAACACCCGGAGGAGGAGTCATATAAACCTCCTCATGAAGATCGTCGTTCAAGAACGCATTTTTAACATCCATTTGCGATATATGCCACTGGCGGACAAATGCAACAGCAATAAGAGTACGAATAGTAGTCAATTTTGCAACAGGAGCATAGGTTTCGTCATAATCCATACCATATTGCTGAGAAAAACCCTGAGCAACCAATCTTGCTTTGTACCGCTCAATTGACCCATCTGACCTGGTTTTGATTTTATATACCCAACGAGATCCAATTGCCCGCTTACCAGCAGGTAAGGGGACCAAACTCCAAGTATCTGTCTGATGCAAAGCAGAGAGTTCCTCAGCCATAGCATGTTGCCAAAGAGGATCAAGAACTGCCTCTTTATAAGACAAAGGCTCAGAGAGGCAGTGAATAGAGGATAAAAATGAAGTAAAAGAATCCGAATAACAAGAATAAAAAAAATCTGGTGACTGGGTGGACTTACGTGGACGTTTTGGATAGCGAGAAGGAGGTTCCACCGTTTCAGTAGGTGCTTGGGTGGCCACACGAGAAGGGGGAGCATCAGGAACATCGGATGGCAAAGTACTTGCATCAGTAGAAATAATAGGAACAGGAGCAACATGGGGTGGCATACTATCGGTGGTGCAAGGTACTTCAGATAGCACACTCTCATCATTATCAGAGAACGGATCAATATTGAAGAGATCAGATTTAGTGAGTTCATGAGGGCTATGAGGAATAGAAAAGAAAGGAATATGCTCAAGAAACACAACATGGCGAGAGACATATAATTTTTTTGTAACTGGATCATAACAACGATATCCCTTTTGACCCTCACCATAACCAAGAAATACATAAATAACTGATTTTGGAGATAATTTGGTACGTTCCACACGAGGTCGAAGAACAAAACAAGTACAACCAAACACCTTTAAGGAAGAATAATCAGGGGCACACCCATACAACTTTTCAAAAGGTGACAAACCTGAGCAATGAGAAGTCGAAATCTTATTAATCAGATTGACAGCAGTAAGGATAGCCTCTCCCCAAAACTCACTAGGGACATATGCGGATAATAAGAGAGAGCGAACAGTTTTAACAATGTGCCGATGCTTCCTTTCAGCAACACCATTTTGCTCAGGAGTGTCAGTACAAGATGATTGGTGAATAGTTCCATCTAAATCAAGCAACTCACCGAAATTTTGAGAAGTATATTCCCCACCCAAATCGCATCTAAAACATTTTATAATAGTAGAATGTTGAGTTTTGACAAAGGCACGAAATTTATTATAAATATAAAAAAAATCCGAACGTCGTTTCATGAGAAAAACCCAACAGTAACGCGTATAATCATCAATGAAGGAGACATAATATCTAGACCCTCCTCTTGTAATAATAGGAGACGGTCCCCACGCATCAGAATGAATAAGATCAAAGGGTGCAAAAGTAGAGGAAATACTTCTATTAAACGGTAAAACTGAAAATTTTGCAAGTTTACAACCGCTACAATCAGAGATATCATGACAATGCAAATTTCCTAATTTTCCTGTAGAAGCCAAATATTTTAATCGTGAACCCGATACATAACCAAGACGAGAGTGCCATAAATAAAAGCTAGACGAATTTGAACTCAAACGAAAGGATGACAAGTCAACACTGGAAGCTGCAACCATTGGTACATTGAGTTTCTCCATGATGTATAATCCCCCCTGCCTACGGCCTGTCCCAATCACCTTCTGAGACTGTGGATCCTGCACATGACAAAAGGTAGAAGAAAAGGAAACTGAGTAACCGACATCACATAGTTGACCAACAGAGACAAGATTCATTGTAAGCTTAGGAATGTTGTAAACATTAGAGAGAGATAAGTTGGGTGAGTCAATAGTCCCAACACCTGTTGAGGGCATGGGAGTACCATCAGCAGTCATAACGGGCAACGAAGAAGTGGGAAAAAAAGAACTAAAGGAGGACAAATTTGGTGACATGTGATTAGAAGCGCCGGAGTCTAGAATCCAAATACATGAGGACTTACCTGGTAAAGAGATGGACATGGTGTGAGGCTGTGTGGTAAGAAACTTTTGAAACTGCTCAGCAAGAGAAGACATGGATGGAGTTAATGGTGAAGAACCTAATGCAAATGAGTCTGATGGCGGTACAACTGCTGCAGTATTAGGCTGTGAAGGCCTATATGAACGCTGCTGAGATTGGTTATTGGATTTCCAACCAGAAAATTGTTGCTGAGGTGGTCGACTATTTGATTGTTGTTGTTGTGCTCGCAACTTAGGGCACTGAGACTTCCAATGACCCCTCTCCTTACAGTAGCTACATTTATCACTTGCAACTCTCGAATAAGACTTGTTCTGATTACTGGAAATTGGCCGAGAGGAGGCTGCGAAAACAGATGGATTAGGGTCCGAAGAAATTACCTTCCCTGACTGAGTCTTGAGACGAATCTCCTCGGCTAACAACTCGTGAACAACGGAATCAACAGTTGGAAGTGGGATATAATGAAGAATCAACCCACGAAGACCCTCAAAATCATCACGCAATGCCATCAGAAACTGAAGCAGACGTTGTTCCTCCCTATTGGCAACATATGGTGCAAAGGCCCGCAATTCAGCCGACTCTGTGAGAGCCAACGGATCCCATAGATCCGTCATAGCAGAATAGAACTCCTGAATACTCAATTTTTTTTGCTCAAGAGCCCGAATATCGCACTCCAACTGGTACCTTTTTGCGAAATTAGATTGGGTATACAATCTGCCCAAATGATCCCAAACATCCTTTGCATAATCATACTTAGCCAACTGCATACCTATAGAAGGTGCAACGGAGTTGTTGATCCAAGTGATGATTTTCGAGTTGTTTGCCTCCCAAATATCCAACAACTCTGCATATTTTTCAACGTTCGTCTTATCATTAGGCTTACTCAAATCGCCATTAATGTAACCCCAAATCTTCTTCCCTTTCAAAAAATTCTTCATAACATAACTCCAATACGTATAATTTTTTCCATCTAATCTGACACTAATTGATTGCAGCGAATCATCTCTTTCACCAGCCATTACGAAAATAAACAATGAAACAACACCCAAACAGAACCAAATCGAACGAACTAAACAATTAATCGAACAAATAGGAGGAAAATGACCATAATTACCTTCAAAACAATCGAGCGAACAGAGAAAGTACCTCCGAAAAAATGGAAAAGAGAAAGAGAGGGGCTAGGGTTTCATATTGACATGAACTAGAATACAATACAAATGAAAAGAAGAAGAGAGAATATATATCCTACTGCAACCACCTAATAATAAAATAAAAGGGAAAATACTAAACTACCCTTAATGCTAAATAAAACTCTAATAGCTTCCACCTCTATCCTTACTTCTTATGGAGTCATTTATTCCAGTTAGGACCTGTTGCCAATTCTTATTCGGAGACAGTAGTTTTAGACTTTCATTTTATTTCAGTCTTGGAATTTTATTTATTCAGACTATTGTATTTGATTTATTTACATTGCTGCTACTTTATTGGAGTGTTTACTCCAGACATCAGTTATTTCATTACGTTGTTTACTTTATGAGATTATTCCTGTGATTGTTGGATAATGATTTAAATCATGTAGTTGATGGTTAAATTAAATATTAAAATTTGACAATTCACTATTTTAAATATTAGGTGGTTAGAAATTAATTAAATGTTTTCGACAGTGATGCTATGAAATGAACCAACTTGACATTTTGTAATAATTTAAATAAAGTAGTAGCAACCCGGTATTTAATTAGTCGGTACTTGACATCAAGTGGATCTCAATTGATTCACATTATTGTTGATTATATTCTTATTGTATATGCATCCATTACTTCTAGAGACCAAGATTAAGGGGACAAAAAATTGATCAACTTATTGAGAGTTAAAAAAAAACTCTACGTTCAATATGACTACCAAAAATCGCTTAGCTTACACATCACATGAGTTTACAACTAGTGTACTATATTTCGATACATTGAGCAATAATTGGTAAACAATTCGATTGCATTGTCTTCAATAACATTCCAACTTGATATCATTGATCACAAAATTTAACGCACTTTCAATTAGCATCTAGATATCCAATAAAGAAAGTTAACACTTTCTGAGTCATACATAAATCTTGTTAGTTGGAAGAAGTATTAATACATTTTTGCAGGAAAATAATCAAAATTCATTAATACAATTATTAATTATTCATTTTCTTTTTGACAAGACGAAGGTGAGTTTAGACGGAGTACATATAGACCTAATTTATTATTAGATTGCAAGTTACTCTTACGTGGAAATAGCTTCATTATATATAATATGTTGAAAATAACCTATCACAAACCATTTTAAAGCCCATTTACGAGTAATAGTTGGATTAATATAAACCATAATTAACAGTAAAGGTGTACAGTATTATTTTTTACATGTTTATTAACTTACCATATGGTGGATGATCAATATTCAAGATATAGATGAAGAGAAGAATTCATGGTCACCGATCGGTCTTCCAAATGGACCTTCTCCATCATCCAAACACGGATAGATCACTTTGTTCCAGCTTGAGGTTCCAACTTCATAAGAGCTTGAGAGAGAAGAGTAATTAGTTGTGTTGAATGACATCAACATCTCCTGGGCTTTATTTAATTCTTCTTTGAGCCTTTCTACTTCTCTTCCAAGCTTTTTATTCTCTGCCATAACATGTTGTAGCTTTAATTGGAGAGACTTGTGACTACCCTCCAGGCTTTGGTTCTTCAAGCGGGCACGCTTGTTTTGGTACCATATAGCGATTTGCCTAGGTGGGAGGTTTAGTTCTTTGGAGAGTCTGGTCTTGTCATCAGAATCAAGCTTGTTGTTGAAGTTGAAGTTTGTTTCAAGGAGCCGTAACTGGCGTTGATTGAGCCTCTTTTTGATACCATATAGTGGGTATCTTGGGGAATGAGATTGAAAGTGATCCATGTTAGATTTGAGGGCGTGTTTGGGGCTCAAGTTTAGTTGCATATATAGAGTCTAGAGATGTTTTTTCAGTCATTATATCTAGGGAAAGAATTTGAGGTGGGCTGTCGTTTTCAAGCGTAAAGGTGTTCATCACGTGGGTGAAGTGCCTTCATTTATATGTCCACAAAGGAAGTTGACACGACATTCTCTCTCGGTTCTCATTTATTTTCTTAGTTTCGTTCTCATTTTTTTGCATTTCAAAAGAAAAAAAAAATAGTACTTTATTTTGGAATATTATTAAGACAATCACACTATATTCAAGTAGGTTTCGATTATGACCTTTTATTATGGTAATTATTGTTTAAAAATTTAACGATTATTAGTTTGAAACCACTAGAGCAGGTTAATAATTTGGATTTTTCGCTAAACTCCTTCCTTGCCTCAATATCCACAAATTGTACTTCAGTGGAATGAAGGTGAATGAAAGCTTAACACAAGCTTTTGTTCAATCGGTTAAGGAGTGTCCAATCAATTGATGAAAGGATTAAGTGTTGGAAAAATTGAACTTGAATGGGTATTATAAAGCTGTCCAGATTTTTCTGGACAGATTTTTGAACAACTTTGAGCTCAAATTTAGGTGGGTCCCACACTACGAAAATTGTGGGACCATATACGAACGCGTTCACCTCCGCAAGGAGATTAACGTAGTATATTCATATGTCCAATTTCAATAAGTTATGAATGATAAATATGTCCCCAAAGTGACTCACAAAGCAATGAAAGTTAATGAAATGGTGTGTTTTAACTCTTGTCCCACATTGGAAGAGTAATGGAAATTTGATGAGTTAATAATACCCTAAGTATGGACTAAGGCTTGGATGCCTTGGGGGTATCCCAACTCTTTGAAGGGGAGATGACCTAAGCTATGCACGGGTTGACTTTCGGTCAAAAGTCCACACGCGCGCGTGCCTCCGTCCGGCCGGCTCACTTGGGCTTGGGCTTGTAAAAATCTCCTACTTTTTTGGGCCGAATTTATTTAACTTTCTGGGCTTTAATTATTAATTAATTACGAAATTAATTACGAAATTAATAAACTGTTGGCAGTTATTGCCAACAGTCAATTCGTTTAACTGATTAACTGTTTTTTGACAGTTAATTTCGGTTGACTGTTCCAACAGTCAACACAAAAGCTATAAATTAAATATTTTCCCTGCAGAATTAACTACTGAAAAATTTCCCTCCTCCAGAATTGTTGTCATTTTTTTCCCAGAAAATTCCTGTCCTTTTCTTGCATAACATATCTTGCATTGTTGTTGAGTTGAGTAAAAGCCACAGATTTGAGTTTGTTGTGATTAATTATTGTCGTGCTACATAATTAATTAGAAAATCCGTTCTATCTTGGAAGACAATATTCATCAACCTCGAAGCACATTGGAGGGAATAAATTGTCTTAAGGACACTGTGAGATTCATAGGGCTCGGATTATCTTTCTATTTTTATTATTGTTTCTGCAAATTCAAGTAAGTGTTTCATTTCTGTAATTCTGTTTTAATTCCGAATTATATTATAATTATTAATTCTGTACAATTGTTATTTATAAATAGTAGACATAACAATCTTAAGACAATTTATGAAAGTTCTACTGTTTTTTAGTGTACAGAATTTTTTTTATTACAGAATTTGTTTTTTGGAAATAAATCTGTTTTGAGAGAATAAAATGAATTAATTTACTGCTTTATTGTAGAAATTAGTAAAACAGTTTTGATATAGAAATTAATTTCTATACTGTTTTTATATTCTGTTTTAGAAAATAAAATTTATTTGTGTATTCTTGTTAAAATCTGTTTATGTAAATTTTTTTTAATCTTTAAATTATAATTCTGTTTTGTATAGAATTCTTTTTATTATTAAAAATTAGTGTGACACAGATTTTATATTTAATTCTGTTTTGTACGAAATTCTGTTTATATTATAGTTTAATTCTGAATTATTATTTGAATTCTTTTAGAATTCATTTATTGTGAATTATATTTGGAGGAAATTGGTGCACAGAATTTTGTATTCTGTTTTGATTAATTCATTATATATGAATTTTATCATTGATAAAAATTCTGTTTTTGTAACAGAAATGGAATCACAAAGTACGAACACTACTCCTACGAAACTGATTGTCACCAACACAAATGTGACTGCACCCGTATCTATGCCACACGGGGAGAAACCAGAAAAGTTCATTGGGGCTGACTTCAAACGTTGGCAAGGACAAATGTACTTCTATCTCACTACCTGCCAATTGGGCAGGTTTGTATATGAAGATTGCCCCTCTATTCAAGAGGGATATGGCGCTGAAAAGGTTGCTGCCGTCGATGCTTGGAAGCATTCGGACTACCTATGCCGAAATTATATTTTGGCATACTTGGACAAGACTCTGTATCATGTCTACTGCACTATCAAGACATCCAAAGAATTATGGAATTCTTTGGAAAAGAAGTATAAAACTGAAGATGCTGGGATGAAGAAATTTATCGTCGGGCGTTTTCTGGACTTCAAAATGGTTGATTCTAAATCTGTGATCTCGCAAGTGCAAGAATTCCAAGTGATCCTCCACGACATTCATGCTAAAGGAATGTCAATTAGTGAAACTTTCCAACTTGCTGCAATTGTTGAAAAGTTGCCACCTTCTTGGACTTTGTTCAAAAACTATCTAAAGCACAAGCGTAAGGAGATGAATGTGGAGGAGTTGGTGGTCCGGCTAAGAATCGAAGAAGACAACCGTGAGTCTTAAAAGAAAAGTGGGAAGAATCCGATGGAAACAAAGGTCCATGTCGTTGAAGGTCCTAAGAAGAACAAACGAAAGTATGATGGGGAAGGCACTTCCAAACATAACAAGAAAAAGTTCAAAGGCAAATGCTACAATTGTGGTAAACCTGTACACCGCTCAAGCGAGTGTCGTAAGCCTAAGAAGCAAAATCAAAACAATCCTCAATCAAATGTAACTGAGGGTGTGAATATCGTCAATGATTTGGCGGATATGAATCTTTCTGCCGTTGTCTCTGAATGTAACTTGGTTGGAAATACCAAGGAATGGTGGGTGGACACTGGTGCCACACGACACATTTGTGCAAACAAATGGATGTTCTCCACCTATAAGCCTTTGGAAAATGAAGAGAACCTTTTTATGGGAAATTCTTCCACTTCTAAGGTGGTGGGACAAGGAAAGATTGCTTTGAAAATGACTTCTGGAAAGGAACTTACTCTCAATAATGTTCTTCACGTGCCTGATATCCGAAAGAATCTGATTTCTGGATCTCTCCTTACTAAAAATGGTTTCAAGCTTATGTTTGTGTCTGATCGCTTTGTGTTGTCTAAAAATGACATGTATGTAGGAAAGGGCTACCTAAATGAGGGGATCTTTAAACTGAATGTTCTTACTGTAACCCCTAAAACATCTATTTCAATGAATGAAATTGCTAGTTCTTCTTACTTGATTGAGTCATCTAATATTTGGCATGCTAGATTGGGACATGTTAATTTTGATACATTGCGTAGATTAATTAACTTGGAATTTTTGCCAAAATTTAATATTGATAAAAATCATAAATGTGAAATTTGTGTGGAATCTAAATTAGCTAGATTACCTTTCCATTCTATTGAATGGATAACTGAACCTTTAGATTTAATTCACACCGATATTTGTGATTTAAAATTTGTTCAAACTAGAGGTGGGAAAAAGTATTTTATTACTTTTATTGACGATTGCACAAAATATTGCTATGTATATTTGTTACATAGTAAAGATGAGGCTATTAATGCATTTAAACAATATAAGAATGAAGTTGAGAATCAATTAAGTAAAACGATAAAGGCTATTAGAAGTGATAGAGGAGGTGAATATGAATATCCATTTGAGGAATTTTGTTCTGAAAATGGGATTATTCATCAAACAACCGCTCCTTATTCTCCTCAATCGAATGGTGTTGCTGAACGCAAAAACCGTACTTTGAAAGAAATGATGAACTCAATGTTATTAAGTTCAGGAGCTCCACAAAATTTGTGGGGGCAAGCCTTACTTTCTGCTAATTACATTCTCAATAAAGTACCTCACAAAAAGACTCACAAGACACCTTATGAATTATGGAAAGGTCGAAGACCTTCCTATAAATATTTACGAGTGTGGGGGTGCTTAGCCAAAGTGATGGTTCCTAAACCTAAAAAGGTAAGAATAGGGCCAAAAATCGTGGATTGTGTATTCATCGGTTATGCTACTAATAGCAGTGCATATCGATTTCTACTTTGTAAATCTGAGATTTCAGACATTCATGTAAATACGGTTATTGAATCGAGGGATGCTTCATTTTTTGAAAATGAATTCCCGTATAACATGACCCGAGAATCTGGTCCTTCTAAAAGGACAAATCAAGCTACTACAAGTGGTACTCATCAACCTATTGAATCAATAGAGGATGAACCAAGACGTAGTAAAAGAGAAAAAATCTCGACTTCTTTCGGTCCGGATTTTCTAACATATTTGTTAGAAAATGAACCTCAATCGTATAAAGAAGCTATATCCTTACCCGATGCTTCCAATTGGAAAGAAACAATTAATAGTGAAATTGAATCCATATTACAAAATCATACATGGGAACTAGTGGATCTTCCACCAGGTTCAAAACCATTAGGTTATAAATGGATCTTCAAAAAGAAATTGAAGGCCGATGGATCAATTGATAAATATAAAGCTAGACTTGTAGCTAAAGGCTATAGGCAAAAGGAAGGGTTGGATTACTTCGACACATATTAACCGGTAACAAGAATAACGTCCATTCGGATGTTAATAGCAATAGCTGCTATTAATGGACTTGAAATACATCAAATGGATGTAAAAACTGCATTCTTAAACGGTGAACTAGACGAGGAAATTTATATGGTGCAACCTGAAGGGTTCAAAGCTCCCGGATAAGAAGGAAAAGTATGTAAGCTTGTTAAATCACTATATGGATTAAAACAAGCACCTAAGCAATGGCATGAAAAATTTGATAATGCAATGTTATCAAATGGTTTCAAAATTAATGAATGCGATAAATGTGTTTACTTTAAATACATTCATAATGGATATGTCATTGTATGCCTCTATGTTGATGATATGCTTATCATGGGTAGTAACTTGGAAATTGTCAAAACTACAAAACAAATGTTGAGTAGTAGATTTGACATGAAAGATATGGGAATCGCCGATGTTATATTAGGAATTAAAATTTCTAGAACATCAGATGGACTTATATTATCTCAATCTCATTACATAGAGAAAGTACTTGAGAAATTCAATAAGTATGATATAAGTCCTACCAAGACGCCTGTAGATGTAAATTTACATCTAGTAAGAAATAATGGTGAAAGCATATCTCAACTAGAATATTCTCGTATTATCGGCAGTTTAATGTATATCATGAACTGTACGTGACCGGACATAGCATACTCAATAAGTAAGGTAAGTCGATTTACGAGTAATCCAGGAAGAGATCACTGGAAAGCAATATTGAGAGTTTTGGGTTATTTAAAATATACTCAAAACTATGGATTGCATTACTCAAAATATCCAGCTGTTCTTGAAGGACATTGCGATGCAAATTGGATATCTGATACAAAAGACTCTAAGTCTACGAGTGGGTATGTGTTTACCCTCGGAGGTGCAGTCGTATCTTGGAAATCCTCAAAACAAACGTGCATTGCTAGATCGACAATGGAATCTGAATTCATTGCACTAGACAAAGCTGGAGAAGAAGCTGAATGGTTTCGAAATTTCTTAGAGGATGTTCCAAATTGGTCTAAACCTGTGCCCGCAATATGTATACATTGCGATAGCCAATCAGCGATTGGAAGGGCACAAAATCACATGTATAACGGAAAGTCACGGCATATTCATCGTCGACACAATACCGTTAGACAACTTCTCTCAGACGGAATTATCTCAATTGACTATGTAAAGTCAAAAGATAATATATCGGATCCACTAACGAAAGGTTTAAACCGAGAGTAAGTTGAAAGATCATCGAGAGGAATGGGTCTAAAGCCTATAAATAAATAAGAATCAATATAGTGAAAACCCAACCTAGCTGACTGGAGATCCCAAGATCTAGGTTCAATGGGCAAACCGAACTACATTGTATTCAGTAAGCACTGGAGGATATTTAATCCTATCCATTCCAAAGATGAGACAGTGCACATCTGCCGCGAAATTAGGATAAGTTATGCTTTTAATGACATCTATATCTTAGTCCGTCTAAGTGGGGTATTTCAGAATACTCTTTATGGAAGTCACCTACGTGAGTAAGAAGGGGGACACTTCTATGAGAATAATGAAAGGCATATTCTCTAAAATACTTGCGGAACCAAGTGGTGTTCACGGCAAAAATGAACACAAACGTGAGAACCAACTGTGTTGAAGAATTTTTGTGTGAATACTGTTGTCTAGGTTTACAAAAACGGTTGACGGTTCAAGGATGTGAAGTCTACTGATTAACCAAGTAAATCCGATAGTATATCACTAAGGAAAGTTCAAGGCCACTAAGCTACTTCTCCCGATGCAATAAGTCTTCAGTTTTACTCAACTTGTGTCTGCATCTGCATCTGCATCTGTTTTGTTTTATTTATAGCGATATATCATTCATGTGGGGGATTGTTGGAAAAATTGGACTTGAATGGGTGTTATAAAGCTGTCCAGATTTTTCTGGATAGATTTTTGAGCAACTTTGAGCTCAAATTTAGGTGGGACCCACACTACGGAAATTGTGGGACCATATACGAAAGCGTTCACCTCCGCAAGGAGATTAACGTAGTATATTCATATGTCCAATTTCAATAAGTTATGAATGATAAATATGTCCCCAAAGTGACTCACAAAGCAATGAAAGTTAATGAAATGGGTGTGTTTTAACTCTTGTCCCACATTGGAAGAGTAGTGGAAATTTGATTAGTTAATAACACCCCAAGTATGGACTAAGGCTTGGATGCCTTGGGGGTATCCCAACTCTTTGAAGGGGAGATGACCTAAGCTATGCACGGGTTGACTTTCGGTCAAAAGTCCACACGTGCGCGTGCGCGCGTCCGGCCGGCCGGCTCAGCTCGTTTCGGTTCGGTTCGGTTCGGGCTTGGGCTTATAAAAATCTACTACTTTTTTGGGCCGAATTTATTTAACTTTCTGGGCTTTAATTATTAATTAATTATGAAATTAATTAATTAATTAATAAACTGTTGGCAGTTATTGCCAACAGTCAACAGTTAATTCGTTTAACTGATTAACTGTTTTTTGACAGTTAATTTCGGTTGACTGTTCCAACAGTCAACACAAAAGCTATAAATTAAACATTTCCCATGCAGAAGTAACTACTGAAAAATTTCCCTCCTCCGGAATTGCTGTCATTTTTGTCCCAAGAAATTCCTGTCCTTTTCTTGCATAACATATCTTGCATTGTTGTTGAGTTGAGTAAAAGCCACAGATTTGAGTTCGTTGTGATTAATTATTGTCGTGCTACATAATTAATTAGAAAATCCGTTCTATCTTGGGAGACAATATTCATCAACCTCGAAGAACATTGGAGGGAATAAATTATCTTAAGGACACTGTGAGATTCACAGGGCTCGGATTATCTTTCTATTTTTATTATTGTTTCTGCAAATTCAAGTAAGTGTTTCATTTCTGTAATTCTGTTTTAATTCCGAATTATATTATAATTATTAATTCTGTACCATTATTATTTATAAATAGTAGACATAACATTAAGTAGGTCTCAGGACCTAATACAAATAGAATTTGGTTGACGTGGATAGGGATAATCTAAATCGCAATGCAATCTCAAACCGAAATCAACTGTTGAACAAATATTTCTATTGTAGATTGACTATAATGAGCCTAAAGCTACAAGAGGTCGCGACCATATAAGGAGCCATGGCCACAAATTGGAGAACAAGTTGGAAAGGCCAAGACCTTGACAGTTAAGCCGCAAAGTATGATTAGGTCTACAACTTTGTTAGACAGGCCGCAGAGTTTCACCTCAAGGGCTTGCGAGGGCCCAACACGTGAATGATGACGTGACCTAATTAGGTCATTACTTGAGAATCAAGTTTTGAATGTTCTAAAAGCTTTTTTAGAGGGATATTTTTTGAAAGAGATGACATAAGTGGAAACCCTAGGTTCTATAGTATTTTTTTATAATTAGCAACCCTTAGAAGACTTCTCAAATTTGCTAAAAACTCTAATTCCTCCTTTAAAAAGAGAAAGTGAATTTTTTTTAGGGAAGGAGTTGTTGCCTGAAAGGAGGCTGAGGACGTTTACTATTCACCAATGATGAAAATGTGGTGGAGAAGCGACAAACTACTATTGTTCATCGAACCAAGTTCTTAAGGTTAGTGATATGTCCTCAACCTCTTTTTCCTTGTTAAAACACTAGTTTCTATTAATTTCATTGATTGAGATGACCCATTGTGTTATATTATGAGTTTTCTAGTCTTAGGCCATGAAGTTTTATTGTTCATTGATTTATGGGTGGGTTTAGAGGCCACAGTCGTATACTGTTCATCATGGTTTAAAAAAAATGGACTTATAGACCAAGGACTATTCACTTTGAATCCTTATTTTAGAGCTTTTTCTCTTAGAGTTATTACTTGTAGATTGTGGGTTTGAGGAAAAGAAACTTTGAGGATATTCTTATTGACCTTATGAAATTTTATTTATGGTTTCACCTTTGATCGTTAAGGATTTGTGTTGTGAGATATTTGTGGTTTTAAACCTTCAATTTACTAAAATACACATGTTGTTTGTTAATCAGGAGTTCTAACTCCTTTGAGGCCGCCAATTTTAGGAAATATTATATTGTACCAAGTGGTTGTTTGAGATGGGATTCGATGTTAAGGTCGTGACACTATTTGGTCAGGCCGAAGCATCATTGTCTAGAGAAGGCCTCATGCTTAGTGCTTGAGGATAAAATGGTTAGCCTTAAGGAGATTGAGCCTAGGTGTAGGTCTTGCACCTTAGTAGAGCTCGACCAAAGTTTTGGGGTTAATAGTTAATCACAGATCTCTCATATTAGAATGGGGACGTAGCGGAGGTCGCAACTTTTGGCATGACTGGGTCAAAACACGTGGAATAAGACTGGGAAGATTGAGAAGTTCAATCCCATATATATGGGTTGTGGACTATAGAGCGAACCAAAGGAGATTTAACCTTAGGGTAAGCCAAGATGAACTAATGGAGATTGAGCCTTGGGGGAGTTGGAGAGGTGAACTAAGGGATATTGGGCTTTACATCATTGGGGCAATTTGAGGGGTTGGGAAACAAATATTATTTCCTTCCTATTTTCTCTAATTACGTACTTATTCTTATTTACACTATTTTTGCATTGCTTTGTTAGTATATCTATGGTCTCTGCAAATACCAGTATTAATAGGTTGGCTGAGGACTGTTGATTTAATGCATGTTGGGATATTTGAGCTCATCTCTTATACATTATTTGTTTCCTCGAGATAAAATCCGCGAAGATTATATTAGCCGCGGAGGATGATAGAGGTCACGGAGTCTAGTTTGACCTAGAGAGTTTTAAGATCTTTTATTTATATTGCACTCTTAGTTGTACTTACTCGGATTTTAAGTTTTATGTAAAAGATTGTATGAGGAAAGAAATTTGTGGAGGCTTATATTAGAGATTTTATTTTATAATCAATGGATTTGGTGATTATTGAATGGTTCATTATACGATGAAATACTAAACTATGATAATTGATTTATTTTCCAACTCTAATAATAAGACTAAGGACTCTTAAAGTTTATGGTTATGTAATTTTTTCCTTACAAATAATTTTTAAAATTTTTACGATGTGAAAATAAGTAAAATGCCCGCGGTATAATAGGGCAAAGTCGCGGGTGTTAGAATTGGTATCAAAGGTTTTGGATTTAGAAACTATGTAAGCATTGGAAATATTTAGTCTGTGTAGATATATTTAGAAACCTAGTATTAACATAATAGACATACATGTGTGATTCTTATTAAGGAGCTATGGCGAGAGGTAGTCGCAGAAGAGTTAACGATGTCGCATAGAACAAAAATAAGAACACGAAGCTAGCCATTCCCAACGTTAATCAAAGAGTGTCGAAGGTTATGTTTGGGTTCACAAAAGTCCTATCTAGGGCTATGAATGAAAGGACAACTGAGGATAGACTTGTGGGTTGCACTGTTAAGGGAGAGCCTGAACCTTTGAAGGTCTATGTATAGGTAAGGAAGACTGAGGAGATATTGGATCATTAACACCGAGGATAAAAAAGCTAAGAAGTTTGAAAGGGAATTAAAGTGTGGACTCCACAACAAGGTAGTGGGGTTGAGGCTGCGGACCTATATAGGGCTACTTGAGGTGGATCAGATCATAGAGAAATATTTTGAGGATGGGATGAAGGAAAAGGTTGATAAGAGAAAGGTAAAATATAAGGGGATAAAGAAGGAAGACAAGACACGACATCAAGCTCAAAAGCTATAGATAAATCATAGATCCACGAAAGGGAAATAACCAGAGAAAGTTGACACTGTGGTAGTTGCCTGCTTTAACCACGGAACAAAGAGGCACATTATTAAGGCTTTCTTACTGGTAATGAGATTCAATAACTATGGCAAAACCAGACCACAAAGTCAAGGACTGTAGAGTGATAAATAATGATGCGAGGAACACCCAGCCACCACCTAGAGTCTTTTCCCTAAATGCTAAGGATGTGAAAAGTTCGAGGACATGAGAGCATGCACTATTACTATTGATGATATTAATGTTTACACTCTTTTTTATTCTGATCCAGACACTCTTTTGTATCCACTAAATTTTCATGGAATATAAAGATAAATCCTCAGACCTTGAACCCTCCATTATTGATTCACATCCTAGTAGGAGTTTCATCAGAGGCCGCAAAAATATGAGAATAATGCTTTGGAGTTCACTTGATTTCCTTATATATTAAAGACTATTATGTGATCGTAGGTATGGATTGGTTTTCCACCCATTTTGCTAAGATATATTGTGGTAAGAAAGAGATTATCCTTTATGAACCTGTTGGGACCGAGGTGTGTTTTAGAGGAACTAAACTAAGTAGGAAATCCTGGTTGATATCAGCCTTATAAGCTAAGAAGATGTTAAAGGGTGGGGATCGCTAATATTTAATGTACAAGCAAGATCTTGAAAAAACCACAACCATATTAGCAGGTGTTTTTGTGGCCACTAATTTTAGTGACGTTTTCCTAAAGTAATTGCTAGGACTGCCCTCGAATAGAGGGATTGAGTTTACTATTGACCTTGTTCTTGAGGCCACACCCAATTCAAAGGCTCCATACATAATGTCTCCCATAAAGTTAAAATAATTTAAGGAATAAGTAGAGGATTTATTAGGTCATTGTTTTATTAGGGTTAGCACTTCCTAATGTGGGGGCCCACTGCTTTTTGTAATAAAGAATGACGGATCTATGAGAATGTATATAGATGGTAGAGAATTGAATGAGGTAACCATAAAGAATAATTATCCTTTACCTAGTATTTATGATCTTCTTTTGCAATTGAATGATGTTAGATATTTCTCTAAGATTGATTTGATGTCGGGATATCACCAACAGAAAATAAAGGATGAAAATATGCACAAGACAACTTTTAGGACCAAGTATGGTCATTATGAGTTTTTCGTAATGCCTTTTGGATTAACAATGCCCTGATTGCTTTTATGGATTTGATGAATAGAGCATTTAGTCCCTTCCTAGAAACATTTATGATAGTGTTCATTGATGGCATACTGATTTACTAAAATACAGGGAAAGATCGTAGGGAACATCTTTATGGCATATTTGAAGTGTTGAAGAAAGAGAGGCTCTACGATAAATTTTCAATGTGTGAATTATGGCTTGAGGAGATTGCCTTCCTCAGACATATTGTGAACAAGTATGGTTTGTTCATGGATCTAGGAAAGGTTGCGGACATAAATAATTGGTAAAGGCTAACCACCGTAACGGAGGTGAGAAGTTTCCTCGGCCTTCCAGGCTATTCTAAAAGGTTTATAAAGGGATTTTCCAAATTATTATGCCCTTAAACCAACTAACACATATAAGGACACAAAGTTTATTTGGTCCTTAGAGTGTGAAGAGAGTTTCCAAAATTGAAGGAAACGTTGGTGGTCGCACCTTGGTTATGTACTAATGAAGAATAAGAAGGTTATTGCCTATGCTTCTAGGAAACTAAGGCCACGTGAAAAGAATTACCCCACCCATGACCTAGAGTTAACAATAAATATTTGCCTTAAAATTTTAGATGCATCACTTATATGGTGAAACTTATGAGATCTTCACGGACCATAAGAGCCTAAATTATATTTTCACCCTAAGATATCTTAACATGAGGCAACAAAGATAGTTGGAATTGATGAAAGATTATGTGTGACACCCCGCTCATTAAAATAACAGGTGTCCAACCCTTTACTAAAATAAAATAGGAATCTCATTGGCTCATTCTTAGCATCACTGTCGAAATCAATTAATTGCTAACTATATATTATTAAATTAAGTCTTATGTAAATTTTAATCTTTATTAACATGACACAAGAACCCTATAATAAAACCATAATTTATTCACACAATAACAAAAGTCCACATTCACACATTAAGTCTGAAACATAAATTCATTACATGCAACTTAACCAAATAAACCATCAATATAACATTGATACAATAAATTACAATATTGAAATAAAATAACATAAATCTGACCGACATGGGCAACATGCCCGAATATGGAAAAAGATCATGTCTAGAATATGAGAATATAAATATCTAAACAAAACCCTGCAACATCCCACAGTTGTCGTAGCTCCGGTACCAGGGAAGATGATCACACTTGGCATCCCTGTGGATGGACACCTAAAAGGTTTTGAAAATAATTTTGACACGGTTCAGAGCCAAAATTCATTTGAAAATATTTTGCAAGTAATTAAAATGAATAAATAAATGTATATTCATCTACTCATATTTAAATTGGTATCGCACTCTCTCATGAGCCACCAGTCATATCTCATCTAAAGTGCGCACCTAATGTATGCCTTTTAATCACCTACCTATGCTACTCGCTTAAATAGTTTTCAAGTATATTTAAATTGCATACATTATCCCATCCTGCGTAATTTACTTATTTAGCTTTCAGATTTGCTAACCATTATAATTCTCAATTATAATTTATTGAACTATTTTCAATAACTTTTCCTAGTTATTAATTTTCACATTTTAATTCAATATGCCTGTATATATTTTCTTTCACACACACACACACACACACACACACACACATTAGGGTATGCCCATGCCTGAAGACATGTTGAAAATTTTCAAAGTACATAATCGCGAAGCGACAAAGATTTTGAAAGTACGTAAGCGCGAAATGAATTTAAAATAAAGGCAAGTACATAATTTTGAAAAGTATAAAGTCGTGTATAACATAAATAATAAATGTTTTATATATTATAAGTGTAGATTTTCAAAGTATTGAATCATCTAAATTTAAGCCATAAAATTTCTTTTACAATACAAATGTGCAAACATTTAAAAAAAATGGTCAAAATTCCCTTTGTTTATAGGATTATCCACCTTGTTTAAGAAATAAAAAATTAATCCAAAAAAATAAATAGCAAGTTTTGACATCGTATCAGCAATATAATCCAAATATACTTAATTACAAAGAATCGGAGCAAAGTATCAATTTTTTTAAAAAAATTGGACATAGTCTCCTTCGTTTATTGGACTATCCACCCTGTTTAAGGGATAACGACCAATTTAATAATATTTAAAAAGTCTAAATTCATCTAATAAAACTTTATCTTGGGATTTACAATACCCCCTTCCAACATATTTAACCCTTATTCTAGGCTAATGATTTTCCTCATCCTTCAACCATATTTTACCCTTCTTCAATTACTGAGTATTTTAGCCCTACATTTGAACCAAAACTTAAGGGTTGCATCCATCGATAGGACATTTTGTAGAGTCCTGCCTCTCCTAAAGCTTGCATCCATCGACATGAAATTTTGTCTATTATCCGCACTACAGACCCAAAACAAAAGCCAATTTATAAGTAACATAGATTAATTATTTTATAAATTAAAAAAATGCATATTTTCTTGTCCTCAACAATAGTTTAGAAAGCACCCTATGTAATACTAGTTTATTTAATACAAACCTTAAATTGCATACACCCAATATATAAAAACATACAAAAAAACTACACCTAAACAAAATCATAGTAGATAAAATTGGCATCACCTCTTGAGTGTCAATTATTCACTTGAGTAGTTTAGGAAGGAGGGATCACCAAGAGATTCCTATTAGAAGTATCCAAAGTGGACTTATCTGTAGTGTAAGAAGGAGATACTCCCAAGTGTATACTCTATTTTGGTTCACCACCTGAAACAGCACTACATCTACTTATAATCATCAAAGAAGTCTAAGAATTAAACCAACAGATTTAAATGTGAACTAAAAAGATTCATGAAAGAGAAAAAACTAAACATATAATTAAAAAGTAACTCAACATGAGAGAACTTGATAATTATGCGTTAATATGTTCATTTGTAACTCCACCAAACCCAATAAATAATAATAGTATTTCACCTTTTAACATTATCGTCAAATGCCTCAGTTCGTTTAATTCAATGACACCATCATACAAATATAAATACTACACAATTTATAGTAATAGACGAAACAATAGAGTAAAAATTGATTTAAGAGTGAAATGAATCAAGTGAGCTTGAATTATAGTAAAATTATAGCGATGAGTATGAGTCATGTGAGATAGAGCACCACTAAAGTAAAAAATGGTTAGGAAAGTGATAGCATTACTAAATATTAGGGCTTCAAAATATAACCTGAAACTTACCGTTCATTACTTTCGCATTCACATTTATGGAAATTATAATATGTTTCCATTTTGAACCTGCATAAAAAAATAGAATCAAGTCCTTCGCAAAACATGTAGTACGATTAAATGCTACTTGTACATACATCAACTATTCTTTAATGGGAGGGGCGACATATATACAATCATAATTCTATAATAAAGATACACCCAATCGAGAACCACACCGACATATATATGAAAAACTCCATCTCTAGACAAATTCGAAGATCACAAAATGGGAGGGGTGGTTTCAATTAAGAACTGGGAAGATTTTCATCGCCCAGTCTACATCAGGGACGGTATCATTGAACACTCATAATTTATGGGTGATTAAATTTCATCAGAAAGTGTATATTAATGTTTGAACCCCTCCCCCAAACAGTAAATCATATGTTTGAAAGGGTGATTTGAGAGGGGATATAGAGAACTGAATACCTTTCATGTGTAAATAAAACAATGTAGATGTAGTGATGAACGTTTGACTTCACAAATTATGTTGTTTTCTCGGTCATAAATGCAGCTACACCACTGCACAGGTAGAAAATAATTTAGTGTTTTTATAACATTTATATTGGCATTTAAGTTTACCACTCATGGTCTCAATCTTCCTGATCAACCTTAATTTATTACTTCGACTATGTGTTGTAGTTGCCAAAACATTGGTTAAAATCTAAAAAGTTTCAAGAGGAATGAGTATTCTCAAAAATTGAGATGCTTTCATTGCACTTCGCTCAGTGGAGCTGTCACATTTCCTTCCCCGATCTAGCAGCTATTCCACTTGCCCGATTAAATAGGTTTCAAAAAATAACTAATATGGAAATTTTACGACGTGTTGTAAAGTGTCTGATTGATCAGGTATGTATATTGTGCACTTTCTGCGAAGAAATCTTTTACCAACATGTAGTAATAATCAAACTGTGTGATGCTTGAGCTGCAGGTGGAGCGGAATATTGAGTTTGTACATAAGAAAAGAGATGATGTGGCCTTCTCACCGAAAGATCATCAAGCTATTGAATCATTTCTTCACGTTAGATTTATATTTTGTCAGCTGCTAACAAAATATATTCTTCCATTGAAGAATGTAATTTTATCTGAGTTAAATAAATGGTTTATGCACAGCTAGAAAAGGGTATCCTCAATACTCCATTTACTCAATATTACAAAACTGTCATGTAAAAGGCTGCTGTGAGGAATCAGCATATGAATGAAAGGTACAATCTAACTGGCCAAATATTCCATGATCCATAAGTATATTAAAAAAGATCTAACCTTTTCTTCAAAAAGATCAGCAAGATCCGAAGTTGTATTTTCCTTATCAGTAGTCCATGATTACAGAGTTCATCGAACTCATTTAGAGATGATGCAAACGCCTTTGCAATCCAAGTCAAGGAAACTCAAGAATGCTCTAGAACCTAAAAACACAACAAAAAACGGTAACATAATTTTTTTTTAAAGTAACTAATCTCCCTTGACTGATTTATAAAGGGTATCCAAATCTAGAAAACCACTCCCTTGAGTTTCGTTTAACACTTGGAAAGATTCCTTTGCATAATTTCTCTCAGCAAATTTAACAAAACCACATCGTTTGCCTATTGGATACATCATTATAGAAGGAAATGAGTTAAATGAAATGTGGATACATCACTGTGTAACAAAAACTTATTAGAGCATAAGTAAAGAAAGGATTTAAATTGCAATTTTTGAGGTCTAGGAGAATACCTTGTGGTCTGCATCCTCATGGGAGCAATCACTAACAACAACATAACTCTTTTATGAGGAGCAATAGTGGTCTCCATCCTCACATAGATGGTTCTTACGATCATAGTTACGTGGGCAGGTGGGATCAGGATCATGGGAATTAGGACTGGAATTCTCACTAAAATTTTAGCCCCCAACAGCAGAGAGTAGTTCCTAGGGTCTTTATTAAATTCCCACGGCATACTTCTACTCCATTTATTCCTCCCCCACCTGTGTCTATTCATTCTTTTGGAAATCCTATGGTTTACCCTGATGCAACATCTCCTGTGATTAATGTTCAAGGCCCACCTCTGGAGGCCCTAAAATAGTCACAACATGCTATGTTTTTTCCAGTTTCGGATCCCCAGATGCATGGTAAAATAGTGAGCCAAATATATTATTATTTCAGTAATGAGAATTTGATTAAAGATACATATTTTCGGTACTCCAGTACAATGTCTACCTATCTTGTCGGATTTGGGCAGTAACATTTCTGTTCTGGGACACATTCCTGTTCAGGACAAAAAAAAATTGTACTTAAAAAAAACCTTAAATTTTCCCAGTGGCTATAAAAACTATTTACACAACCTGATCTAGCCGAATTATATACACATACATGAGTGGCCTAGTGGCTACCAAAGCAACATCAACTAAACACGTATCAAACTGCATGAATTTAAACGTTGATTGTTCCGACAGTAAAACGTGAATCAAACAGAGTTGAAATTACTTATATTAAATCCAAATAACTTTGATTACTTACATTCAATCCAAATAACAAAACACCTTGTTGAAACTTCTCCAACCCAAATCACATTAGTATTGTTCGCGCCTCTTAGTCTACTCTGAACACGACATGTACACCCACATTTGTTCGAAGGTCTAATTAGGTTTTGAGGATGGAATTTTAAGGTTAAGAGTTGAAAAATGAATATAAACATAAGATTCCAACAAAATATGTATAACACAAGGTGCTTAAATACACAACATTAACATTGCAATTTATGAACTTTTACACAATCTCTACAAAAAAAATAATATAATAAACATATATTATATAATCAAATATGTAATCTAATCAAAGTGGGAGTATTAAAAAGGATAACTATCTTTTTATATTGATCGAATCGAAGATGTAATCTGCACAACCTATGCCACGTCTCATGCTTACCGCGCTCTAAATTCATATGGTTCACTAGGGACATCAAAACTCTCATTTTATGATTTCAAACTTTCAATGAAGGAACTCTAACCCAAAAAATATATATTTCAAGGAGATCATACCTTAAGAACCTTGATGGTCCTCGCATCCGTGACATAAGGTGACTACAAAAATATTCACCAAGGTAGTGTAGTAAGAAAAGGAAAAGAAAATTGTAAACAAACTTAATTTTGATTGTTAGTATGTGTGTTGTTTCAAAACACTAATATGTAACACTTAAAATGAAAAACTAGAAAAAGTAGTGTGTAAACAAAAAAGATAGATGATAGTATGTTGTATCTAAAGGTTTAATTGGTAAATGCTAGTCCCTACTAAATGGAAATAATAAATTTGAATATTAGATGAAAAAAATGAGGGAAAAGGGGACAAATGGGGTCATCAAATAATAGGCTACAACATAAGCTAGGCCCTTATTAGTACATCTTAGTATCATCAACTAAGAACTGTTCCACCTTAATATCTAGAAGAATTAGTAACAGATTTCATTTTCACCCTAATGTAAAGCATCATACCAATATCTAAAAAAAGTCAACTAATAACTAACATGTTGGTAATAAAACACGAAGGCGGAAAATGAAACTAAAAGTCTTAAATAAACTATTTACATATACTCTTTGAACATAAACATTTTAAATTTGGAATGGAAATGTAAACATTAATTGGCTCCTCAATGATGTTCAACCAATCAGGCACAACAATAGGAAAAAAAGGATATTTCACTAATTACAAATAATTTATCATGAGCATCTACATGAAAAATAAGAAGAAAATAAAAAAAATACAGGCATAAAGTGTTCATCACCATACTAAGTTATATAGAATGGTAGTCTGACTCTTAATAAATTACGAAGAAATCTTGTTGGACCCTTTTTACGTAGTTTTAATCTCTTCCTATTTACCTTTGGTTTTGGTTACAGACCAATTATGGGTGGCTAGTTAATGCATTTGACAGTTATCAAAAGCTATGATCGACTCTTCTCAACTGTGTCTGGTTCGAAAAGGCATATCTGTTTAATCTAAATGGAAGTTGTCATCCGTATAATGTCACATGTACATCAATGAATTGCATTATTTCCTTGGCATTTTGATATGCGAAAGCAATGTAGAGACACTTTCACATTTATTTACAGTGTTTTGTTTTCCGATCTCTTGAATCACTCTCACTCTCACACAAACTTATATAACTGTAAATATCGACTCATATATACGTGTAAAAATCGGGTTAAGTAATTTTAGTTAACGAAATATTGGTATACCAAAAATACAACATCTCTAGCAAACAAAGCGATGATGTTTGCACATGAAACCACCCCGGGGCATTGCTCTTCCAACTGTTCTTTGGCTTTCTCTATCTCCCCATATCCTCCCACGCCTTGGTTACCAAATTCCCTTTTCTCAGGTTCTTCTAATTTGTCTATCAAAATTCATCCAAAGAGGCATATCTCATCTATACAAATAGGCATAACCCCATAAAGGTATAGTAAAGCAGAGCAAAGTGTCTACAAACCAAAATGTAAAAACCATTAATGGGTATGGTTCTTTAAAAAAAAAGGTTATATTGTCCATATAAGAACCCAACAGAGGTATATACCCGTAAATCGACTCAAAATGAGGTTCTTCTGTAGGGTATGTACCTATAAGAATTGACTCATATATACCTGTAAAAATCGACTCCAAATAGGCATAATCTAGGGGGAGAGAGAGAGAGAGAGTACCTGTAAAATCGACTCCAAATAGAGGATTCTGAGTTTCTGAGGTAGAGGGTTTCGAGTTTGAGAGGTGTGGGGTTCCGAGCTTTGAGAGAAAAAATGGGGGTTGCAGGTAGTGTCGTGAAAGAGGGTTCGGTAAGAGAGTACAAAGAGAGTTTTTTTTTATCAAAGTTGACACTATGTTTGAATTAAAGTGAAAGGGAGGAATTAAGTAGTGAGAAAGAAAAGAGGCGGAATCCAAAATGTTCAAGGGAAAAATAGGCATTGTATGATAAACCCATATGGATGACATCATCGATCAAACTTATGACATACATAAGTTTCCTACTTTATTATATATATATTTGTGTGTGTGTGTGTGTGTGTGTGTGTATTTTATTATCACATAATGCATACATATATATATATCACTCACTATATACGTATAATCAACATCCTTAATAACAATAATAATTTATCGGATGCGGGTCTTTAATGCTACCATAACACAGGTAATACTCACATCATCGTGGCTACCGCGTCGGGATCTCACAGAAATCTATGATAGAAAACATATAACCACGTTGGATGTGGTCATAGGTTCCTCAATAGTGAGCAATAACCATACCCGTGATTACCTCAACTCGAACTCAACCTAAACAAGATCGTGCGTGGCGATTATGACCTATGAATAATACTAACATCGCATTCGCTAGCCAGGGAAGATCACTTACTTGCGTAACCTCCGATTATAACCCTTAGAGGGGTATGTCATTATATCTATATAATTATATCCTCCACACCGATATATATATATATATATATATATATATATATATATATATATATTTCACACATGTATATATTCAACAATAATTTATTTAATTATGCCTATCACAAATGGCACAAAATGCATTATCACCCAATGCTCCATTATATACTCAATTAATTAATTATTTACTTAATTAATTAATTCATATCTGTAAAAAAATGTGACGATGCGGTGTGTGATACCGATGTAAATTAATTCACAACTTTCTAATTTCGTACACTTATTTAATATGAGTTTATTTTTAAACCAAAGTAATTCAGCCCCTAAACATGCATCTATGAGTGTGCGTGTGTCAATCCATAAATAGATAAAGCATGCGACACAAATATTAAGGAAAAATCCCCAAAGGGCAAAATCTTTTATTTTCACTATAATTTGTAAAGAACGGTTACACAGATTACGATGAAAATAAGAGCGACATATGAAATACCCTCAGGTGTCGGTTTCGATGTCTCGACTTGAATCTCCCGCAAGAACTCCAGGTGGGAAGAAATGAAAAAGAAATGACTTCTCCACAAGTGTGAACTTTATAAGGACTCCCTCCACGATTGCACACAACTATCAGTTGTAGAGTTATCCCCACAAATAATGAACCAAAGAAAAATATGTTCTTGGGTTCCACAAAACAACTCACACAAAAGTAATTGGGATTTTTGTGAATTGTAAACCAAACAAAATATTTGAACCCTTAAATTGTTGGAGAAAAACTTTATGCCAAAAGGTATTTTTCTAATTGATTTTGGGCAGATAAACAAAACAAAAGTTTCAAAGGTTAAAACTCTTTAAATCTGAAAACTGTTCTCCGCGTTTGAAAACAAAGGATGACATCCTCTATATAAGGAAGTTTGAGGCGATGAAAGAGATCAGCATGAAAGGAGCATGTCAGCCAAAAAGTCATCTCGCTCAAAACGAAAACCCCATCTCGCTTGAACGATATCCACGTGTCGCTTGAACGACTACGCGCGACTTTTCACTGCTTGAACGACCTTGGAAGTGTATTTATACCCTTACGTACCGCTACACTTGATATTGTTATATTTTGTAGGTATTTGAGGATTTTGACTAACTTGGCTTTCAAAAACGACACAAAAAAAGTCTAAGTTATCATGTACCAGTTGACATATTATTAAATTTTGTCTCATTTACTCACTTACGACATTATATTATTTGACATCCAATTTTATTTATTGTATTGTACTAGTAAATAGATTATCACATAAATATTAATTCATTTCGCTTTAAACTAATATTTAATTATTTTTTCATTATTTTTTAATTTAATTAAATTATGTATCGTCCGCATAATTTAAATATCGAATTATATATATATATATAGGGTATTACATTATGATTGTTTAATTAAGTATCACCCCGAAAAGGAACATATTAGGGATGATGTCCTCTAAGTAGAAGGTGTTCTTTTAATGCTATAAGGATCACTAATCAAGAGCATATACTGAGAGATTTGGAGACTATGGAAATTAAGGTCATAATCTAGAGAGGCCATAGACATTTAAGAGCCCTTATTATGCATCTTACTCTAATTAAAAGGATAAAAGTCCCACAAACCACTTATCCTGATCTTCGAAAGATTCACGGACAAGTAAAAAGAGGAGAGAGCTCACTCTTTAGATTGGATAAATGTGGAATTTTGCAGTTTAGGATAAATATTTGTGTTCTGTGGAATTATGAGATTAAGGTCGAGGGGTTGGAACGAGGTCATTCCTCATCCTTTACAATTCACCCTAGAAGAACCAAAAAGAATCAAGATTTGAAAGAAAAAATTTTGTGGCATAACATGAAGATAAAGATCGCAAAGTTTGTTGCTAAATATTTAGTGAGTTAGAAAGTTAAGGCCGAGCACCAACAACCAGTTGTGCTATTACAACTCGTGTCTATCCCTAAATGGAAGGGGACAAATATTTCTTTGGACTTTATTGTTAGATTTCCACGGACGCAAAGAGGTGTGATTTCCATTTGGGTTATTGTTGAGAGGTTAACTAAGACTGCACACTTTTTGGCTTTAAAGACCACGTCTAGTGTTGATTAGCTAGCCAATATCTTTATTAAGAAGATTATAAGACTCCACATATTTCCTATCACTATAGTGTTTGACCGTGACCCTAGATTGTCCTTGGAATTTTGGAAAAGTTTCCAAAGAGAAATGGAGTCATGGATAGACTTTAGCATGGCCTTCCATTCACAGATATATGGGAAAAAATAAAGGACTACCCAGACCCTAGAGGATATGCTGAGGGATTATGTTTTAGATTTCTATAGAAGTTGGGAAGACCACCTACCTTTAGTAGAGTTTGTGTAGCTATCAAGCAAGTATCAAGATCACCCCCATGGTGACTTATATGGGAAATGACGTCATAACCCTTTTTATTCAGATGTGTTGTAAAAAGGAAGCTCTTGGGACTAGAGATGATGGAGGAGGTCGTGGTAAAGGTAAAGATGATACAAGAGAGACCGCGGAGTGCTCAAATTAGATAAAAGAGTTGGGCTGATATCAAAAGAAGAGATGTGGACTTAGAGGCAGTGGGCCATTCATTCCTTAAGGTTTTCCCTTAGAATGGAATTATGAGGCTTGGGAAGAAAGGTAAATTAAGTTTGTGGCCTGTAAGAACATTTAAAGTACTTGTGAGGACTGGGAAGTCCTCCTATAACTTGCCCTGCCCCCTAATTTTTCCCATGTAGATAATGTCTTCCACATTTCAATATTGTGGAATTATGTGAGAGACTTATGTCATATTATTAATCATGAACCCATTGAGATTCGTGCATATTTGAGTTATGATGAGGCCCCGCCCCAACGAAATTTTTTTATATAAAGAAAAAGCATATGTGGACAAAGAAAATTTCTCTCGTCAAAGTACTTTGCAAACATCATGATGCAAAAGGAGCTACATGGGAGTTGGGATCAATAATCATAGAAACGTACCCATAGTTATTTTAATTTATGATTAAATTAATGTTTATATTTTGATTAAATTTTGAGGAGGTAATTTCCTAGGCTGGAAAGATTTAGTGATACTAAAGCTATTAGAGTCTTCGGCCATATAAGGATCCATGACTACAAAAAGGATAATAAGTTTTAAATTCCATGATCTTGACAATTAGGCCATGGAGTATGATTAATTCCACATCGTTATTTATCACTCTACGGATTATTAGTTCACGGGATTGCAAGGGCCCAACACATGAGTGATGACGTGGCCTAATTAGGTCAATACTTGAGAATCAAGTTTTAAAAGTTTTAAAAGCGTTTTTAGCTGGATATTTTTGGAAAATATATGATATACATTGAAACCCTAGGTTACCTAGTTTTTCCTATAAATATAAACTCTTGGAACACTTCCAAAATCTTCTAAAAACCCAATTTCCACTTTCGAGAGAGAATGAGACTTTTTAGAGAGAATGAGATGATGCCAAAATGTGGTCGAGGACTTTTATTGTTCACCGACGAGGTAGATTTGTGCAGACGTGGTAGACTGCTACTGTTCATTGGACCAATTCCATAAGGTAATGGATATATCCTCAACCTATTATACCTTATTAGCACCCTAATTTTTATGTATTTCATTGATTGTGATGATCCCTTCTATTATATTATGAGGTTTTTTGGGTTTCGGCCATGGAGTTTTAATGTTAATTAATATATGAGTTTATAAGCCATGGTCATTTGTTGTTCATCGAAATTTTACAAGTTTTTTAGGATTGTATACCATGGACATATACTATTCACTTTGAATCCTTATTTTAGAGGTTTTTCTCTCAGGGTTATCATTTAGAGATTATGGCTTAATGAAAAGATTCTCATTGGCCTTAAGAGATTTTATTTAGTGTTTCACCTTTGATATTTGAGGATTTGAGTTATGAGATATTTAGGATTTAAAATCTTCAATTAAATAAAATACCCTTGTTGTTTGTTGATCATGAGTTCTAACTCCCTTTGAGGCCTCAAACTTTAGGTACTATTACATTGTGCCTAGTGGTTGTCTACGACGGGATTCAATGTTAAGGTCAGAGAACTATTATAAAACCCCATATTTCTACGTATTTGAAATTTAATTAATTCGGTAATTATTTTGTTTTATTTTGAATTACACGAAATACATAATTTAATTGAATTCAATGATAATGTGCTTGTTAGATATTAATCGAGAGAGAGATAATTAATAATATTATGAATTGGATTTACTAGGTGAATAGTAATTAAAGTATGGAAATTAGTATGCGTCATAGCGAGGGATATTGACGTAATTGGATTTTATCCCAACTGAGAGTCACGTGTAGACTAATTGGTGTCAATATAGTATATTTGCGTAGAGTGACTCGGATGATGATTTCGAGGTCTCATATGATTCTGCAAGGTTTCAAAATGGTCCGAATAGTATACTCGAAGGTATTGTTTGGATCCCGGGGCATTTTTAGTCTGAACCGGGATTGTATGAGGGTAATTTAGTCTTTTAGTAGCTTAGGGAATAGGGAGATATTAATTTCCCAACCCTATATCAGATGTTAGATAGAAGGGGCTAGGTTTAAAAGTGTAGAAAACAAAGGGAGACCATTAAAGAAGAAAAGGAGAGAGTTCTTGGAGGTTTTGAAGAAATTCTTAGATCTTTCATCTTGTTCATGCACCACAAACAACTTAGGAGTGAGGATTGGAAGAGGAGACCATCAATCGATAATCCCAACCACGAAATTAGACCCTACTAATCAAGGAATTTTTTTATTGTAAATTCTTTTAAGGTTATAATACCCATGTTGAGAGGGTTTCATTATAAGTTTGATTAAATTGATATTTTTGGATGAAAAGAATGATTAAAACTCATGTTTGGTTAGGAGTTTCATGTAGTTGGATTTAACATTTGTAGAGTTCAAGAAAACATATGATATGTGATAATCTCCACAAATTAAATCTGGGTTTGATGTTGGATATGAAGAAATAACATAGAAATCAAGGGTTTTTGAGGATTAGATGATTCAATCCGTTCTTGAATGATAATCGCAATGTTTTCGTGTTAAAATTGCATTAGAAATTGTCTAAACATATGTAGAAAAGGTTGTGGACAATTGTTTTCCATTTTGATGGAGAAACATATAAGTTATGGGAATGAAAATGGTGAAAAATGCATGTTCAGGAGGAAGAAGACGATTCGGCTCAGAGGCGAATCGATTCGACCTCCTAGTGAATCGATTCGATCTCCCCCCAAAAGTGAATTTTCTATTTTTAAGCCTAGAACTCCTAATTTTTTATTGAGGAAACTTTTGGGACTTTGTTAGAATATAATGAGAGATTAATTATATTGCAATAGGCCTATGATGGGGTTATGAGCTTAGATTTATCGAGATGATTAAAGCAATAATTAAACGGGCTTAAATTGTAACATGATTTAATTCGAGAGAATGAGAATAAAATTACGGAAAAGCATGAGTGACCTTATTGCATAGACCAGTTGGGTAAGGAAAACTTAGCTACTGAAATAATAAGGGGTAACTAGGGCCATCGGATAAGAGAATAATACTCAATTGAATGAGATAGTGAGAATAATCGTAAGTTGAAGTAACGGTGAGTATTCGAGTGATATATACTGTGTACGAATGATGATGATGATGATGATGATGATGATTAGGTTGCGTGAATACCTATTGAATATGTATATGTATATGTATATGTATATGTATATGTATATGTATATGTATATGTATATGTATATGTATATGTATATGTATATGTATATGTATATGTATATGTATATGTATATGTATATGTATATGTATATGTATATGTATATGTATAGGTTGTGGGTGTACCTATTATATGATTGATCATTTTATGTGAAAATACCTATGCTACCTGCTATCACAGAGGTTCCTGCACAGTGGGCTATCCAACCTTACCGATTCTAGTGAGGTCTAGATTTGTGCCTTAGAAAATAAACTAGGACGGCTCACTATGTGTCGTGTATTAGTGGTATCGGCTTGTCATTTGGGTACTTTAGATATGTGCGTAGCCCAAAGGCTTAGAACAATGTTTGCCTCCAATACTTGTTGTTTGATTTTGAGTTAGAATAGACTTATCGAACCAATAGTCCCTATTTAGTACGAGAGCTACTTGGAATGATAGAAGAGTATGCTTATTTCATGGTGGTCATTTTGAGGGACATCGTGCTTATATATATTACTGAGATAAATATATACTTGTTTGCGTATTCTACTTACGTGTGACAGTAGATGGTTAAAGGGTATATTTCTAAAGGAAATAATTAAGGAGTGAAACTTAATTGAACGATTCAAATTGTAAAGTGTAAAATGTTACCAATGATATTAAAAACATACGAGAAGTGTTAATTCAAATAGCGTACTTTATGGGCGGTACGAGGACTTATAAATATCGCTAGTCTAGATAGATACTTATGTCTAGTTATCCTGTGGTAGTACATCTAGGTGGGCTAAGTAAATAACATTAGGCGTGAACAATATTTGAGAGGTGAGGAAATTCAAGAGTGTGTACGTGAACCTAACTTGTGTGATCAATAATTGATTTCTCAACTATGATAAATACTTGCTAAATGTTTTCAAAATGTTTTGGGTTCCAACCCTCACTGTAAAAATATTTTCAAAACCTTTTAGGTGTCCAGCCACATGGACGCCATACTTAATATTCTGTTCCAGGGATACGCAGCTGCAACACAGGTGGATGCATGCAAGAGTTGGATTAGATGCATCACTTATTCATTCCTAGTGTAGAATCTCTTAGCAGCATTTTAATATTTTCAGTGGGGCATGTTGCCCCATTTAGATTTATCTATTCAATTCAAACTTTGATTTGGTTGATTATTATTTCGTTTAGTTTAGCCGATGGTTTATTCAACAAGACTTTATTTATTTATTTACTTGAGGTGTTTTGGACTCTAGTATTGTGTGAATGTTTTGATTCAGTTTTTCACATATAATTATTATTAGTTTAATGCAAGATAAAATTTGGCACCGGCTTAATTAACAAATAGGTGATTAGTAATTAATATGGTTTTCGACAGTGATGCTAAGAATGAATCAATTTGGAAATCCAGATTTAATTTAATAAAAGACTGATCACCCAATATATAATTAGGAGGGGTGTCACAGATGGTATCAGAGCATCAGGTTATAGTGTCCATAGGATTTGTACGGCTTAATACGATTTTAGCGCATGGTTCTTTTGAGATAGAGCCCTATTATTAGGACTATTTCTTTTATCTTTACGTGTTTGAGATATCGTTCTTCTGCTATTAAATTTTGTATTTATTGTAAAATCATACAATTCGATATGTTTTTAGATTCCACCAAGGAGAGAGCGAGTGGAAAGGGCAAAGTCCAGGGAAGGGTTGAGGGGGGATCAACAGGAGCCACGGGCAAAACAACCACCAGAGATGATTTCGACTGCACAGGTAGCTGAGATACTAGCCCAGACAGTCAATGCGGCTATGACAGCTATGGAAGTTCATTTCCCTCATCCCCAATCACAATCACCGGTGGCACCAGCAATCCACGCCCAAGCAGGGCCATCTACTTGGCAAAGAGTCTGGGAGACCTTCTAGAAGGGACACCCGCCTGAGTTTCAAGGTAGCATGAATGTAGTTGTGGTATGTCAATGGAAAAAGAATATATAGTGCCATATGTGCATGGTGGAGTGTACTGAGGCACTGAAACAACTGTTAGCTACTTTCAGACTTGCTGGAGAGGCCTTACAGTGGTGGGAGTCGGTACCACCGCTGAGGAGAGAGATATGATAACTATTACCGAGTTTTGGGTGCGGTTTGACTGCAAATACTTTTCATCTGCAATCGAATCAGATATGCAAAATAAGTTTGGGGAGGTAACACAGGGTGACCGCTCGGTAACTGAGTAGGAGGAAGATTTCACCCATATCTCTAACTTTGTGCCATATGAGGTGAGCAATGAGGAGCAAAAGAAAGCAAAGTTTGTGGACGGTTTGGCCTGAATGATCAGGAAGCACTTGATTGGTAACCCCGTATTAGTGACATATACCAATGTCATCAATGCTGCTCTAGTACACTGTCAGGATCATCTCTTCTATGCAAAGGGGAGTAAGAGAGGCATGGAGACTAGCTAGCAGAGCAAGGCAAATAGGAGTGGTGCTGGCGAAGCACCACAACAGTAGACAGGCAGTCAGTAGGGGAAGGATTCCCAGAAGGGGAACTCTGATAAGAGATTCAGGTCTGGAGGGTACCGATCAGAGGGGCAGGGTTACAGGCAGGGTTAGTAAGGCCCTAATCTGCAGCAGTAGGCTCCTCAAGGTCATCAGAGCTAAGGGAACAATGGAGGTGGTCAGTAGGGCCAGAGGTAGAGAGATTTTCCAAGGTAGTGTTTTATATTTGGCCACCTAGGTATTAAGAGGAGAGGGCTATATCTTATGCATCTCGAAAGCTTAATCCCATGAGAAGAATTAACCCACTCACGACCTTGAGTTGGCAGCGGTCATTTTTGGTTTGATTATATGGAAATACTATCTCTTCGGGGAGAAGTTTACTTTTTCACGGATCATAAGTTAATTCAATATCTCTTCATACAAAAGTATCTGAACATGAGACAGAGGTTGTGGTTAGAGTTCATGAAGAACTACCAGTTTGATATACGGTATCATCTAGGTAAGGCTAATGTGGTAGCAGACGCGTTGAGCTGACGACCTACGAGAGAGTTAGTCGATGTCTGGAAAGAGAAGTGGAGTGACTTCGACGTGATGATGAGGTCGCCAGAGCGTGTATGGAGGTTTTATCTATCATTCCTGAGATTGTGATTCGGGTACTGAAAGCACAAGCAGAGGATCATTTCAGTCAGGACATGGTGTGATAGTTGGTAGCTGAGGGTGTAGAGTCTTACTCCATCAGCTCAGAGGGAAATCTACATTTTAATGGGATACTTATAGTACCTCAGGATGAGGACTCACACGTTATGACTGCGATTATGAGTAAGTCTCATGGGTCGAGGTTTGTGGTGCATCCCTATGGGAATAAGATGTACCAATATGTAACACCCTGTGTACCCGAAATGAGACACGCGACATGCTACTATGACAAAACTAAACTAAAATAATCAATAACAAGTATAGAGCATCTAAATTTCCATAATTTAAATATAACAAATCCAAAATTCTTCTTTTTCCACAATAATGATTACAATAATGCTTCTCTCAAATTAGAATTCTCCAACTAAAATTACACCACTAATTTATAGATAAAAAAAAAATTCCCATCCACGCTCTAAAAATTATCCAAAATAGTCCATAGCGTCCCAATCCATGTTAACATTCCAACTAAAAGAAAATAGGGGTAAGTACACAATATGACAATAATAGATGCTCAAAAATAATTAACACGGTGAATAAATCGCAACAATACGAATCGCATATACAAATCAAATGCAATAATCAAGCATTATATCAATATTAATTTCTCATTGCATATACAAATCAAATGAAATACTCAAGTATTATATCAACATTAATTTCTCAATAACACATTAATGGGTCACTAGGCCTCACCTCCCCTAGGCATCTCAAAGCCATATAGCGGTTTGTGGGACTATTGGCGGGTGCCCATGCTCCTTGCCATATTAAAATATCATGACATGATGCTTAAATCACAATATAATATATCACAATATTATAGATTTCCATATTTATTCAAATTTCAAATGAATATCACAATTCAATCATGAGTGCAATCAACACAGAAAACAAACGAAATACTCTTGAGAGAATTTAGGAGCATATTGTGTAAGTCTTGTACCTCAAAATCATCACATAATTTCACCCTCTAAATATGATCACACCATCACGTTCTTCTCTGGAAAATAATCAAGTCACGTTCTAGCCCCAACACAAAATAACCCCAAATAGGCCCCAAAATCTAAGGTTGAACATTGAATCAAATAGGAGCTAGGGTTTGTATAAAGAGGGAGAGAAAATATAAAGGGTCTACTGCATTTTTGAGGTGATAAAACGGTAATTAAAAACTCCTAACGATGACCTCTATTTATAAGGGAAAAGGATTTTGTAAAGAACTAAAACTCTTCAAAACTTGTCTGCTGACTCAAATCTGGGCATAGTCGATGGATCGACTCCCTGGGTCGATCTATCGACCCTTTAGGAAAAATGATTCTGCCAGCGTGTCAAAATGAAAAGCCTAGCACTAAAACCTCTTGAAAAACTTCATTTGAAATCCAAATTAAAAGCAGATTGAAATTCCACTTTTTAAAAATAAAAGTCAACATATTTAAATATTAAAAATAATACAATTCAAAAATTTATTTTCCTCGAATTTTCCAAAATAATGTAAAAATACTTATTTAAAAATTCGGGTTGTTACATATTTCCCCACTAACAAGGAATTTCGTCCTCGAAATTTGACGACAATGCTTGAAATAAAATGCTACTCGATTCTATTTCCCAAAAATCACAACTTTAAAGTCCTCGATCCATTCGAAACATCCTCACCACGATACCTAACATGTCCTCAAAATCTTCTATGTCCAAAGAATACATATATAACCCGTATGCTAGACCCAAAAGCCAAGACCCAAGGGTTGTCGTACAACTAAGCTCTGAATATCATTTGTAATACCCCTCGCGCCCGAAAAGAGACACGCGGCGTGATACTACGATAAAAGTAAACTTAAACCATCAATAGGAGTATAGACCATCTAAATTTCCACAATTTAAATACAACAAATTCACAATTATTCGATTTCCACAATAATGATTACAATAATTCTTCTCTCAAATTACAATTCTCCAAATAAAATTACACCACTAATTTATACATAAAAATAAATCTTCCAATCCATGCTCTAAAATATTTCTCCAAAATAGTCCATATAGCATCCCAATCCACGCTAACCTGCCAACTAAAAGAAAATGCAGGGAAGTACACAATATTATAGGAATAGATGCTCAAAAACAATTAGCAGGATAAATAAATCGCAACAATACGAATTGCATATACAAATCAAATGCAATACTCAAGCATTATATCAATATTAATTTCTCAATAACACATTAATGGGTCACCCGGCCTCACCTCACCTCCCTTAGGCATCTCAAAGCCATAAACCGATTTCAGGGACTATTGGCGAATGACCATTCTCCGTGCCATATTAAAATCTCATGACGCGATGCTTAATTCATAATATAATGTATTCAAATATTATAGATTCCAACAATTATTCAGTTTTCAAATGAATATCACAATTCAATCATGAGTGAAATCGACACAAAAAATAAACGAAATACTCTCGAGAGAACTTATGAGCATATTGTGTAAGTCCCGTACCTCAAAATCATCACATAATTTCAGCCACTAAATCTGATCGCACCATCATGTTCCTCTCATGAAAATAATCAAGTCATGTTCTAGCCCCAACACAAAATAACCCTAAATACGCCTCAAAATCTAAGGTTGAACATTGAATAAAATAGGGGATAGGGTTTGTAGAAAGAGGGAGAGGAAATATAAAGGGTCTACTGTATTTTTGAGGTGATAAAAGGTTGGTTAAAAGTCCTACCCATGACCTCTATTTATAAGGGAAAAGGAATTTTTAAAGAACTAAAACTCTTCAAAACAGGTCTACCGACTCAAATCTGGGCATATTTGATCGATCGACTCCCTGGGTCGATCGATCGACCCTTCAGGAAAAATGATTCTGCCAGCGTGTTAAAATGAAAAGGATATCACTAAAACCTCTTTAAAAACTTCATTTTAAATCCAAATTCAAAACCGATTCAATTCCACTTTTCAAAAATAAAACTTAACATATTTAATTATTAAAAATAATTAAATCCAAAAATTTATTTTCCTCGAATTTTCCAAAATAATTTAAGAATATCCATTTAAAAATCTGGGTTGTTACACAAGACAAGAATAGACAATATATATGGACTGGGATGAAGAGAGACATATCAGAGTTTGTTTCGAAGTGTGTTACTTATCACTTGTGAAATTTAACCATGAGAGGCCTTTAGGGATGCTACAGCCTTTTGAGATTCCCGTATGGAAGTGGAAGATCATTTCGATGGATTTTATTACAGGGTTGCTGACATCGCAGAGGGGTCACGATTCCATTTAGGTGATAGTGGATCAATTGAACAAGGTGCACCATTTCTTCATAGTTCACACCGTCTACGAGATGAGTCGGTATGTGCAGTTATTCATTGTCGAGATAGTGAAGCTGCATGGGGTGCCGATTAACATTGTGTCTGATAGGGACAAGATCTTTGTGTCTCACTTCTGGTAGAGCTTTAAGGAGGCCATGGGTACAAACTTGTGATTGAGTACCGCATATCATCCATAGACAGATTGATAGGGTTAATCAGATGCTAGATGACATGTTGAGGATGTGCATTCTGGATTTTGGGGTAGGATGGGAGCGATACCTTCCATTGGTAGAGTTTGCGTACAATAACTCTTACCAATTTACTATCATCATGGTAACATTTGAGGCACTATATGGTAGACCTTATTGCTCACTCACTTGTTGGTTAGAAGTGCGGGATAACAAGTTAATGGGGGCAGAGATGATATAGGAGACGAGTTTCAAGATCTAGCTAATTCGAGGACGTATTCGAATCGCTCAGAACAGGTAGAAGAGCCATATTGATGCAGATCAAAGGCACGTTAAGTTAGAGGTTGGTGACCAGATATTGGTTCATTGGTCTCCAATGAATGGGGTCATAGTATTCGACAAGAATGGGAAGTTAGCGTCGAGGTACGCATGGCCTTTGTTTATCATTGAGAGAGTGGGACCTGTAGCATATAGATTGGGTTTACCAGAGCATCTTCAGTGGATATACGATGTGTTCCATGTGACATCGTTGAAGAGATATAGGAGGGGAGAGAGGAATTTTTAGCATGTTACACTTGAGGAGATTGACTTACATCTAGATGTCTTATACGAGGAGAGACTCGTGGCTATTCGAAATTATAGTGAGCATAAGCTGCAGTCTAAGGTGGTGCGACTGGTCAGAGTTCAATGGGGACACCACAGAATTGATGAGTCTACTTGGGAGCGGGAGGATGACATGAGAGAGTAGTGTCCACAGTTTTTTACTACAAGTATGCCCTAATTTTAGTGACGAAATTCCTTTGTAAGGGGGAAAGTATGTAATACCCTGTATTTCTACGTATTTGAAATTTAATTAATACGTTAATTAATTCATTTTATCTGAAATTATACGAGAGACATAATTTAATTTAATTGAATCATAATGTGCATAATAAATATTATTCGTGAGAGAGATAATGATTAATATTATGAATTGGATTTACTAGGTGATTAGTAAATAAAGTATGGAAATTTGTACGCATCATAGAGAGGGATATTTATGTAATTGGATTTTATCCCAACTGAGAGTCGCGTGTATACTAATTGAGGTCAAGGTAGTATATTTGTTTATAGTGAGTCGGAAGATGATTTCGAGATCAAGGATGGTTCCGGAGGTATTGTTTGGATCTCGGGTCATTTTTAGACTAAATTGGAATCGTATGATGGTAATTTAGTCTTTTAGTAGCTTAGAACAGAGGAAGATACAAATTTCCCAACCTTATAGCAGATGTTAGATAGAAGGGGATAGGATTAGGAGTGTTGAAAAGAAAGGGAGACCATTAGAGAAGAAAAATAGGCAGTTCTTGGAGGTTTGGAAGAAATTCTTGGAGTTTTCATCGTGTTCTTGCACCAAAAAAAACATTGGAGTGAGGATTGGAAGAGGAGACCATCAATCCATCATCCCAATCGTGAAATCGGACACTACTGATCAAGGCAAGTGTTTATTGTAAATTCTTTTGAGGTTATAATACCCATGTTGTGAGGGTTTCATTATAAGTTTGATTAAATTGATATTTTTGGATGAAAAGAGTGATTAAAACTCATATTTAGGTAGGAGTTGCATGTAGTTGGATTTAATATCTGTAGAGTATAAGAAATCAAATGATATATGATAATCTCCACGAATTAAATCTGGGTTTTATGTTGGATATTAAGAAATAACATAGAAATCAAGGGTTGTTTAGGATTAGATGATTCCATCCGTTCTTGAATGATAATCATAATGTTCTGATGTTAAAATTACGCTACAAATTTCCTAACATATGTAGAAAACGTTGGGGACAATTGGTTTCAATTTTGGTGGAGAAACATGTAAGTTATGGGAATAAAAATGGTGAAAAACGCAAGTTAAGGAGGAAGAAGACGATTCGTCCTAGAGGCGAATCGATTCAACCTCCTAGAGAATCGATTCGACCTCCTGGCGAATCGATTCGGTCCACAGAAAAAGTGAATTTTCTCTTTTTAAGCCTAGAGCTACTAATTTGTTATCGGGGAAACTTTTGGAACTTTATTAGAATATAATGAGAGATTAATTATATTGCAGTAGGCCTATCATGGGGTTATGAGCTTAGATTTATCGAGATGATTGAAGCAATAATTAAACGACCTTAAATTATAACGTGATTTAATTCGAGAGAATGAGAATAAAATTACGGGAAAACGTGAGTGACCTTATTGCATAGACCAGTAGGGTAAGGAAAACTTAGCTACTGAAATAATAAGGGGTAACTAAGTCCCTCAGATAAGAGAATGGTACTCAATTGAATGTGTTAGTGAGAATAATCGTAAGTTGAAGGTACGGTGAGTATTCGAGTGATATATACTACGTACGAATGATTATGATTAGTTTGGGTGAATACCTAGTGAATATGTGTGTGTAAATATATATATATATATATATATATATATATATATATATATATATATATATATATATATAAATATATATATATATATATATATATATAAATATATATATATATATATATATATATATATAAATATATATATATAGGTTGAGGGTGTACCTATTATATGATTGATCATTTTTCCCGAACGTACCTACGTTACCTGCTATCAAGGAGGTTCCGGCGTAATGAGCGATCCAATCTTGCCCATTCCAGGGAGGTCTGGATTTGTACCCCAGAACATAGAACTTAGGGCGACTCACTATGTGTCGTGTATTAGTGGGACCGACGAGTCATTTGGGTACGTTAGGTATGTGCATATTCCAAAGGTTTAGAACTATGTTTGCCTCCATTGCTTGTTGTTTGATTTATAGTTTGAGGACACTTACCGAACCAATAGTCCCTATTTAGTATGAGAGGTACTTGGACTGATAGCAGATTATGCTTGTTTCATGGTGGTCATTTTGTTTGATGCTCTGCTTATATATATTAGTGAGATAAATATATACTTGTTTGAATATTCTACTTATGTATGACAGTATACGGTTAAAGGGTATATTTCTAAAGGAATGAATTAAGTAGTGACACTTAATTAAATGATTAAAATGGTAAAGTGTTGAATGTTTCCAATGATATTAATAACATACGAGAAGTGTTAATTCGGATAGCATACTGTATGGGCGGTAAGGGGACTAATAGATTTCGATAGTCCATATATATATATATATTTATTTCTAGTTAGCCTGGGTTAGTACAACTAGGTGGGATAAGTAGAGAACGTTAGGTGTGCAAAATAGTTGAGAGGTGAAGAAACTCAAGAGAATGTACGTGAATCTAACATGTGTAATCAATAACTGATTTCTAAATTGTGATAAATACTTGTTAAATGTTTTCAAAATGTTTTGGGTTCTAACCCTTGCTATAAAAATATTTTCAAAACCTTGTAGGTGTCCAGCTACAGGGACGCCAGACTTGATATTCTATTTCAGGGATACACAGCTGCAGCACAGGTGGATGCATGTAGGAGTTAGATTAGACGCATCACTTCTTCATTCCTAGCATAGGATCTCTTAGCAGTATTTCAATATTTTCAGTTGGGCATGTTGCCCCATTCAATTTTATGTATTCATTTCAGACTTTGATTTGGTTTACTTATTACCAGTGTTCTAAAGGCTCTCCTAGGCTCTGCCTAGACTTCAGGCATGGTAGAAACGCCCCACCTTAGCCTTTTATGCCTTATTCTTGGTAAAAGGCTTAAAGCACACTTTTTTTAAACAAAATGCTTTAGTGAAACGATGCCGCCTTTTAATGACTTTTTTAAAAAAATCGGACCAATATCTCATTCAAAACAATCAAAAGACAAATGGTATCCGAAACCTCTCTGCCTCTTGCCCAAAAAACATGCGTTTTTTTCTTAGTGATTAAAAAAATAGTATTTTAGTTTACATATATGCAGACATATTTTATGGTTACTACCATTTTATTACTTTTAATAGCCTTGTTATAGTTAAAAATGTTAAAATATGTTATAAAGGCCTAAACGCCTTTTTATGCCTTTTTACTCCTAAAGCTTGCCTAGGCTTCTAAGGCTTAAGGCTTGGCCTCCATGCCTCGGTCATGCCCCGCATTTTTTAGAACCTTTGTTATTACTGTTAGATTATTATTTGGTTTGGTTTTAGCCAATGGTTTATTAGGAGAGACTTTATATATTTATTTACTTGAGGTGTTTTGGACTCTAGTATTGTGTGAATGTCGTAATTCAATTTTTCGCATATTATTATTATCTATTTAATGCAAGATAAAATTTGGCACCGGCTTAATTAACTAATAGTTGATTAGTGATTAATATGGTTTTCGACTGTGATGATAAGAATTAACCAATTTGGATATCTTGTTTTAATTTAATAAAGAATTGATCACTCGGTATTTAATTAGGCAGTGTGTCACAACTACATGACCAGGGTGAGGCATCGTTGTCTGGAGAAGGACTTTGTGCTTAGTGTTAACCCTAGGAAGATTTACCTTAGGTTAACTATGGGGTTTACACCTTGGCAAAGATCAACCAAGGTTGTGGAGTTAACAACAGACTGTGGGTCGTTCATCCTATAATAGGATGGGAAATAAGGTTGCAAAATGTGGCATGACTCGATTAAAACACCTGGAATAAGGCCGAGTATATTGAGAAGTCCAAGGCCATGATTACATGCCACATACTATAGGGTGAACCAAAGGAAATTCAGCCTTGGTTGAAGACGAGATCAACCAAAAGAGGTAGAGCGTTGGGGGAATCTAAAAAGGTTAACTTAGGTAGATTCAGATTTAGGTCATCGGGGTAATCTAATTGGATGGAAATAAAAAAATTTCCTTCCTATTTTATGTTGCCGCATAATTCTTCTTATTAACACTATTTTTGCATTATTTTTTTAGTATATCTATTGTCTCTGTAAGTACTATTATTGATTTTTGGGATGAGGAGTTTTGATTTAACCCTTGTTAGTGTATTTGAGCTCATTGCGTCTATATTCCTTATTTCCTCGTGATAGAAATCATGAAAATTATATAGGCGACAGAGTCTAGTTTGATTTAGAGAGTTTTAAGATCTTTTTTTTGGATATCACTCTTACTTTTACTTAATCATCTTTTAAGTTTTATGTAAAATATTGTATGAGGAAAGGTATTAGTGGACGCTTGTATTAAAAACTTTTATTTTATTATAAATTGATTTGGCGATTATTAAGTGGTTCATTATGTGGTTCAATACTAAACAATGGTAATGAAATTTTGTCAACTCTAATAATAAGATCGAGGCCTCTTAAAGGCCGCGAATGTGTAAGTTTTCTCTAAGAGTAAAATTTTTAACTTTTACCACTCGAGAATACCCAACGGCTTAATAGAAAAAGGTCACTGGAGTTATAGTGACCATAGAGGAGTCGCATCTGGTTGAGGTAGGGCTGCCGAAATTTGCTAGTTGTAATGTTAATGGGTTATTTTGGAGTAAATACATTACAAAGTATTTTGTCAAATGGATTGGATTGTTAATAGGGAGAAAATATTGGGTATCAACACCACATTAACTACTATTAATTCATTCACCTACATAATATTGATATTTTATTCAATGGCGAGGATGATTCTTTAAATCAAAATTAAATAATACTCCTTTGTTAATAATAGTAATGTATAATATAAATATTATACATAAATAATATAACATAATTATCTAAAAATATGTTGAATGAAAAATTAACTATACCCTTATTTTGGGGCTAAACATTGATTCGGTCATGCTCGTGTTTAATAAAAAGAAATATTTTGTGTTGTGTCATGTCTCTTTTATTTGCATCGTTTTCATGTTAGGTAAAAAATATAAGATTTTTCTTATTCTAGTCATTGTCTTCTTAGGTAAAAAAATAAATTTTTTTGTCATGTTTCATTTTATTTGGGTCATGCTTCTTGAAGGTAAAAAAAATGAACTCTGTTTTGTGTTATTGTTATTTTATTTTTGTTGGCATTAAGTATTCAAATTGACAATGCGGAGATATCGATTACTTTGGGGATTCGCAAATTTCCCATTTAAAACTTATATTTATTAGATTCAGTCTTAGATCCAAATTAAATCCAATTTTGTTTAAACCCTAATCATGCATCTATGTGAATAATCATGCCATCATAAACAATCACAAATTGTTGGGGAATTTTTTTTTAGGAAAAATTCCACGAAAGGAGAAAACCTTTATTTCTATAAATATTTACAAATCGCAACGTACAATACACTTACAGAAATTTGAAATGAATCTACCGATCAAACCCACATAAACCGCAACCTAGATCATCAATGGATTCCCTCAAGAATCCACAAAAATCGCAGCTCTATGTCCAGCAAGGAACACCCTTGAGTCTCGCCAAGTGACCACATTCGTCAGTAAGCAACTCCCTCAGGAGCTACCAATCCAGCAGTAGAGATGGTACTCTATAAGAACAAACTTCAATAGGAGTATTTGGGTTTCACAAAAGATTCACAGAGAATTAGGATTGAATTTGGTGAATAAAAAAAATAAAAAACCCTAAAGTTTGAAGACTAAAAGGTTTACCAAGATGCAATTTCGTTTTGCAAAAAGTCTTAATGAAAAAGGTCTCCAAAGTAGGTATTTATAAATGAACAAAAAAGTTGAAGCAGTGCAGGTCGTTCGAACGACTTCAAACGACATATTCATGTCATTAAAAGCGACCTTACAAGTGACAATTAAAACACAAAACAGTATGGGTTTGTTTGAAACAGTAAACAAAGGACCCTTTGAGCAACTCTTCAAACGACATTACATGTCGTTAGAAGCAGTCGTTTGAACGACATTGCCTTGTCCTTTGAATGATAGGAGCGAGAAAATTTTATTTTTTAAAAGATCGCCTACAGGTCTTGAAAAAATATTTTGACTTAGAAAAAATGCCTCATTTTGTTAAAATCAGTTTTGAAAAATATCCCAATATAAATGGAAACCATTTGCGAAACTTAAACACATTCTATTTGAAATTGTACCTCATGTCATGCAAATGTTAAAGTGTGATTGAAATTCGGATCCGTCGTCTTGAACAAATGAACATGAGCTTCTTCGATGGTTGTAGCGGTATACAACATATCTTATGTAAACTACAGACAATGGAAATAATGTCCTTAACGAATTATAAATTATGGGGGAGTGATATTTTGGATTATGGGGGAGATTTATTAATTGATTTGATTTATGTTTATCTCATTTCGAACTCGATACGTCACAAAGGTATTTGTTTCTTTTCTCGTGTGTGTAGGTATAAATTTTGAGAGAATCGTTATTTTTCACACCCTGATGATGACAAAGAAAGGTTGGAAAGTTGAAAATGTTTGAAGAGATTTAAAGTTGAAGATTTTTGAAGATTTAAAAGACTTTCATTTTCAATACCTTTTCGCTTTTGGGTTACATGGTAGGTTATTAGATTTGTATATGATTTTTTGTTTTGATAATTCGGAATATTTTTATTTTGTACTGGCATAGAAATAGGGAGAGTTTGTAAGGACATTATTTCCATTATTCTTCATTTACATAGGATATGTTGTATACCGTTACAACCGTCGAAGAAGCTCACGTCACTTTATTGATTTTAAACCAGATTTCATGCAGGCTTTCCAATAGGCATAATTCGTGCCATCAAAGATGGGCAACCAATTATATAAGTTATCCATCAAAAAAATTGCGAAAGTTTTGAAAATCAGATTTTAAAAAAATCGATATCAAAAAATTTGGTGGAAAAATAATTAATCAATAAAATAGAGTAACCTACTCTGATACCAATTTGAGAATGCGGTGATATCGATTACTTTTGAGATTCGCAAATTTCCAATTTAAAACTTATTTAATTAGAGTCACTCTTAAATCCAAATTAAATCCAATTTTATGTATACCCTAACAATTCATCTATGTGAATAATCATGCCATCATAAACAATCACAAATTGTTGGGTAAACAAATTTCAGGAAAAATTCCCCGAAAGGGAAAAACCATTATTTCTATAAATGTTTGCAAATCGCAACGTACAATACACTTATAGAAATCTTCAATGAATCAACTGCCGCAAACCCACATAGACCGCAAACTATATCAGTAATGGATTCCCACAAGAACCCACAAGAACTGCAGCTCTATCTCGAGCAAGAAACACCCTCGAGTCTCCCCAAGTGACCCCGATCGTTAGTAAGCAACTCCCTCGAGAGGTACCAGTCCAGAAGTAGAGATGCCACTCCACAAAAACAAAATTCAATACAAGTATTTGAGTTTCACAAAAGATTCACAAAGAATTGGGATTTAATTTTGTGAATTAAAAACATAAAAAACCTAAACTTTGAAGACTAAAAGGTCTATCAAGATGCAATTTCGTTTTGCAATAAGTCTTAATGAAAAAGGTCTCCAAAGTAGGTATTTACATCTGAACAAACAAAGTTGAGGTGGCGCAGGTCATTCGAATGACTTCAAACGATATATTCATGTCATTTGAATGACATCTCATGTCGTTAGAAGAGACCTTACAATTGACATTTAAAACACAAAACAACATGGGTTCGTTTGAAGCAGTAAAGAAAGGACCCTTCAAACGGCTTTGCTTATCGTTAAAAGAAGTCATTTGAACGACATGTCAATGTTGTTTTAATGACATGTCAATGTCATTTGAGCCACTTTACCTTGTCATTTGAATAACAAGAGGGAGAAATCATTTTTTTAAAAGCTCGTCAACATGTCTTCAAAAAATATTTTGACTTAGACAAAAATGCCTCATTTTATTTAAAATCAGTTTCGAAAAATATCGCAATATAAATGTAAACCATTTACGAAACTTAAACACGTGCTATGTGAAATTATACCATATGTCGTGCAAATGTTGAAGTGTGTTTAAAATTTCGATCCGTCATCTTGAACTAATGAACGTGATCTTCTTGGATGATTGTAGCGGTACACAATATATCCTATGTAAACTACAGACAATGGAAATAATGCCCTTACAAGAATAAGATTTTTTGTCGTGTCGAGTCGAGTCGCATTTTAATTCGTTCATTTTTTGTTCTATTTTAATTGGGTCGTGTTCATGTTTGGTAAAAAAATAAGATTTCACGTCGTCTCATGTTTTAATGGTGTTGTGTTCATTTTTTATAGAAATAAACTAGAAACAACTTGATAAATAAGTTACATTCATTTTAGATATTTCTTAATTAGTCCCATTATAAGAATTTTTTCACAATAGGTAATAAATATTACATGTCTTGCATATGTAATAAATATTACTACATTCCATCTTTACATGCAGAGATTTCTTATAAAAAAAGAAGAAGAAACATAGGGAGTTATTATATACAACCATTTAAATTGTCATCTCACCCCTATTTTGAAAAACCTGTATCTTACCCCATCATTTTTTTATCAAATAGATGAAACTCCCCTAAGGAGAATATATTAGGTATCTAAGCAAGACATGTAATAAGAGATACTAGGAATAATTCTTTTTTGCTGTAATGTAAACGTGACTTATTTGTTAAGTTTTTTTTCCAAATTCAATGCAAACAAATTAAAACGCGATACGATATGAAATATTATTTTTAAGCAAAAATGGACACCACCCAAATAAAATGCAACATGATTATTAATCTTATTTTTCTATCAAATACGAACATTGTTGAATGAGAACGCGACACAACATGGAATCCATTTTTACCTAACATGAATATGACAAAAATAAAAGTAAAACGAAACGGCCCAAATAAAATGAAACATTACGATATATCTTATTTTTTACCTAACACCAAAACATAAATAAAAGCGGCATGACACAAAAATTTAATTTTCATATTAAATATGAACACGACCCAATTAGTGTTTAGTCCTTAAAATAAGGGCCTAGTTAATATTTAATTCAATACATTTTATTATTACAATATATCAATATATATAATGTTTTTATTATACAATAATATTATTAACAAAATTGCATATAACAATATTTAAAATTCCATTGACATAAAAAATCATAAGAAAATAGTAATGAAGAAAGTAATATTCCAAGATGCATGGAAGACATTTGAACTGAGCAAGGAGGGCATAGATAGTAGATTACATTTCTTACCTTATGAGAGAGGCAGAGGGTACGTGCAAGATGTTAGACTTGAGCGGGGGGGATTTATTATTGTTGAGTGCATGCTTAATGGAGGCAATGAATAGATAAGGAAGGTTATTCAAAACAAGATGGAGCTCCAATAGAGAGGTTATAGTCTGCACCAGTTATAGAAGAAATGGCACATGGTTTAACATAATGGTGAAGATGACTAGGTCGCGGGCATTCATTCAGTTGCCGTAGTTGGTTGAATGGAATGGGTGGGGTTATAAAGGAGCTTCATTTAAAAGATAGAGCTGATGGTATTATGTGTTGAGCTAAGATCGATAGATAATATGGTTATAGTTATTATATTAATAAAGCTCCAATGGAGAATTGGACGTATCATGCCATGAATGTTCAAGTGGGCATTACACTTTAGACTAACTTCACTGTTAGAGAGGATTCTTGTCTTTCAAGAGTCAAGTACTTTCATAGATTTCTTATGAGTCTCTTTGGACAAACGGATAGGTTACAACCTTCGGCAGAGAGTATGCAATAGTGGGTTAAAGAGAAGTGGAAGGCTTATCGAGGGGTACAAGTTCATGTACTACACACCTATTATTTTTATATGATTTTGCGTCTGTCCAATAGGCGTAAAGGATTTTCTCAAAGAAGTTTGGGACCTACAAAGTAATCCCCCTTTGTTTACAATAATGGCATCCACTGGTATGTGTTGCAATATCCAAAAGTATGATGAAAAACCATTGGATTCAGGTTGTGGGGCTTTCCCTCCAGTTACGGGGGAGGAAGTATTTAACGTTGTTTAAGATAAGTGTGGAGGATACATTAAAGAAGACATTATTACTCAAGTGGGAGATGAAATTCAGTGAGCAAGATTATTTGTCAAATGGAGAGAAATGTAGTCGACTAGGGTCACGATCAATGCTGTTGATTGGGGTTTTGAACCAGATGAGAGAGTTAAACTGATGTTATGCTACTATGGAGGTGAAAGGTGTAAGGACACAAATTTCCAATTGAGTCCATATATAGTTTTGGCTCAATTCCGGACAAAAACATTTATTCATAGGATAGTATTTAATTGTAATATTCTCAAGCCTATGAAGTGTTTGTTGAAGACGTAGCGGCAAAGAGTATAAAGCTTCATCAATATGCCAGTTTGCATGCCTCGTTTCTACGTCATCAATCATAGTTCCATGCTCCCAAGGTATAAATGCAATTATATATATATAGGAGCTTGGAACAAAGTTTATTGGGTGTTAGGTTTAATATAAACTGCGTTTTATTTTCAGAAAAATTTAATTAGAACTTTAAATTAAAGTATATAAAGTTTCTGGGCCAAAATTGAATTTTACAAAATTTCTGAAAGTCGTTCGAAATGTCGTTCGAACGAGTTTTTCGTTCGAACCAGGTTTCGTTCGAACGAGTTTGCCAACGAGTTCCCACCAAGGTATACTGGTCCGTCGTTCGAACGAGATTGTTCGTTCTAACGAGGTTTCCAACGAGATTCTAACGAAGTCCATACTAGAGCGTCGTTAGAAGTCTCGTTTGAACGAGATTACGTTCGAACGAAATGTCGTTCGAACGAGAGGCCAGGCGGGAACAGTTTTTGACAGTTTTTGGCAGTTTTTCACCCACCTCCCCACTTGGTTTTTAACCAACTTTTTCAGACTTTATTATGTGCGGGAATAACATTTTCCAATCTAACTTTACCAATCTACTTCCATCTCTTAGAGAGAGTTTGATAGCAAATTTGTTTAAGGAAAATGTTCATGTTTTGAGTGTTAATTTTCAAAGAAAAATATTTTATCACTCTAGTTTTGTACACCCATATTGTTTATCCAAGTTCTTATATTCATATCAAATTTCTTGGAGTTTGGCACCGGTTTTTCTCTACCGAATTCAAGAAGAGAAGTTTCGGGCTTTGCTTCTAGCTCCCACAAAGAAAGAAGAAGTGTTTCTATGTTAATTTACCCACACGGAGAAAGGCTCCATGAACGGGTGACGGTGACCATATAAAGTCCCATCGGTGGATTCCGAGACCGCGGTGGTATTCCAAGGTTATTCGCTAGGAAGAGGTATCTACAAGAAGAAGCGTCGGGGCTTGAGAGGGATCGAGTCGTGCATTGTAAGTCTATCTGTCTTGTAATTGTAATTCCGTATCTAGTGGATTTGTGGCTAGGGCCGTCCGAGGTTGTTTCCCGTCTTGGGTTTTTCCTCGTACATCGCGGCGTAGTGTGATTGGTTTATTTTATCTTGCATAAATAACGTAGAACGCATGTTTAGAATAATTCAAGATAAAATTCGGTTTAAATTATCACACTTCATTTAATTGGGTACTATATTAAATATTGGGTAAAATTTATTTAATTCAAGTCATTTGCTTAAATTTGGTTTCGCCTAATTTGCTAATATTGATATATATGACTTGGATTAATGAATTGGTTTAAGTGAATACATTAATTGATTATTTTTTACTTCACTTGGTGTAATTTTAATTTGTTTAAGAAATTAAAATTTGTTGTTTTAAAAGTTGAACCATCATCCTTACACTTCCGCATCTTAAAAGGAAATTACAAGCTTTTACAAAAGGTATAGTCATATAGATATTAGCGGGACCAGAAATTTTGATCCCATGGCTATTGAAAGATAGGCCACTCTAGTGGCAGCTACTGGAACACCAAGTTTTTGCTTGAAAGTTAGTTCAGTCATACAAGTAGCAGGGTCTTTGGCAGAGGACGGTAGAAGAGAGGGGATAATGTAGGAGGAGGGACACAGGGAGAAGAATACATGGATGTCTACAAGTTATCGGGCTAGTAGGAGATAAGGCGTGGTAATAAAACATGGGGCATGGGTAGAAAACAAAGAGGGGACTTTTTTAGAAAAAAATAATAACACCACTCCTTAAGTGGGGGGGGGGGGGGACAAAAAGGCGGGAGTTCACACCTATAGGTGTTGTGTGAGCTAGAAATTTAAACAAGGATAGGGGAGATCATGGGCGGGTCAAATGTCTTTCCTCGTCCAGGGAACATGTCAGATCCTACTAACACTGTGCATGTGTCTATTAGCCTATCATGTTTAGATGACGTAGCACATGCAGGGGTGTACATGTGGAGAGGATAAGTGGGTATAGAAGAATGTGGGAAGGATATCTTATATGAAGGGTTGGGAATAAATGGGAATCCAAAAATATTAGGGGATAAAAGGGTGTGGTCTCCCACATTTTCTACATTGGAAAAATTGAATGACGTTGGAAATAAAGTGGTGGATGCGATCCCACCAAAACAAAGTGGCCAAATTCTTACTAAAAATATAAAATCATGGGGTAAAGTCAATATATTAGGTTCTATCTTGAACTCTAGAAATGTGTTACAACATGGTTCTTTAAGGGAAAATAATAAAACTAAAGGGGAACATGTTAAGCAGAGGTCTAAATGGCATAGAGATGATAGTAATGGTAAGATGGTGAACTTTTGAGGAAATAAATGTGTCTCTTGTTTTGAAAACTGAAAATTATCATATTAATTCAATTAGTCTAGACGAGGAGGCGAGTTAGGAATAGTGAACGGATGGGCGGCATCACTATTTACTTTATGGGGTGACGAGTGGGAGAGGAGTAATGGAGGAAGAGGAAAACGACGAGTGGTCAGAAGGTGAACATGTGAATAAAATGGCTATCATGGTAGCCTATGGGAATGCTATAAATTATTTCACATGGATTTTTTTGGGGTTTAAAACAGAAGAGTCAAGTGTGGCAGGAGGCATGCGTAAGGTAATTAGTTTTACGGAATTAAAACAATCCCAAATTGTGGTTAGAAATTGAGGTCCCCAAGCAGGAGGAAGATTTAGAGGAAAAGAATAAGTAGGGGTGGGTAGAGGACCCAGAGGGTTAGGTGGAGAATATTATATGGGGTTTTAGGAAGATTTCATGGGTAGAATATAAGGGGATGGAAAGTAATGTCTTATTCTGGTTTGAGAAAATAGGAATATTTATAATGGGGGAATATGGAAACCAAGGATGGGGAATTTTCTCCTTTAAGGACCATTAGGAAGGAACGGGAACTTAAGTGTCTTCAGTTTTTCATTAATTATGAGGGATCGTAAGGAGTGGGGGTAGAAAGGAGTGGCGGAGACAAAAATAATTTAAGTAATTTAAGCTTGCAATGAATCATTTATTGATCTCGTATAATGTGAGGGGTTGAAAATTCCAATAAACACGACATTGTGAGAGGGCCTAAGTCTATGTTAAAACTAGACATCCTATGCCTGTAGGAAACTAAGTTGAGTCAGATAGATGGAGGTTTAACTAACTCCATATAGGGAAGGAACTTGGTTAATTGGAGGAGTATGGACGCAGTGGGAGCTTCAGGAGAGGTAATTATTATGTGGGATTCCAAAGTTATTTAATTACTGGAGAGCATAGTAGGCACTTGGACATTGTATTATTTGTTCAAGATTGTGGGGGGCGATTTTAGGTGGTTCCTTTTAGCAATTTACAAACTGGTGGAAGAGTTAAGTAGATAAGAATTATGGGAGGAGCTAGTAGGTTATCGTGGCATTTGAGGCATCCCTTGGTATATTGGGGTGATTTTAATGAGGAGAGATTCACTTCAAAAAATAGTGAAGGATGGAGAACAAACATTTAAATGTGGTATTTCTTAGACTTTATTGATGTGATGGAACTATTGGATCTTGCGTTAGAAGGTTGTTTGTTCACGTGGTTTAGTAATAGAGATATACCGCCATTGTATCGACTTTACCGATTCCTTATTTCATAGGGGTGGGAACATCATTTTCCAAGGGTAATTCAGTCTTGTCTTCCTAAGTTTACATCGGATCATAGCCCGATTCTATTAGGGTGTGGGGGATGGAGAGAATGTAGAACCCATTTCTGATTCGAAAATAAGTGGCTCAAGGAGGTGTATTTGTGGATAGAGTTAAGGAATAGTGGAGAAATTATGTCAATAAGGGTAATGCTAGTTTTATGTTGGCGACGAAGTTAGGGCTTATCAAGAAAGATTTAAAATTATGGAATACAGATGTGTTAGGCGCTTAGATGATAAGGAATGGAGATGTGAGATCTCTAGGGAATAAAAGAGAGTGAGGGAGGAGTGAAAGGGTCTTTAGGATGAAAACAGTTAGAGGTAAAAATCATGGGGGGAACTTTTGTTAAAGAATTGATATGAGAATACTAAATTTTGTCACAAGGTGGATAACGAACATCGAGATTTTAACCATATTGGGAAAATTCCAGTGGGTGGGGTTGAGTCTGAAAAGGTCATCGAGGTGAGGAGGGCCATTTCTCAGTTCTATGAGGATTTGTTCAGTGAGGAGGAAGAGTGGATCCCTTAGCTTGACGAGGCAAAGTTGGGAAGAATTTCGAGGGCTAATGCTGAGATGTTGAAGGGATAGTTCACAATGGAGAAGATTGTGAAAGTGTTAAGTTCTATGAGTGGTGATAAGGAACCCGACCCAAACAATTAGCACTGCTCATCAGCTTTCATAGAGGATGTGATGGAATTCTTTGTTGAGATCCATGATGAAGGGTACTTTTTGAAGAGCCTGAATGCGAAATTCATAACTTTAATTCCAAGAAAAGGGCTTTAATCGATGTTCATGATTTTAAACCTATTAGTATGGTAGGGAATGCATATTAGCTTCTTGTTAGGGTGTTGTTGGCTAGGATCAGTAAATTAATTGACTCTTTAATCTCTGAATTCCAAAATACTTTCGTCGACGGAAAGAAAATCCTCGATGTAGTTCTCATGGCTAATGAGTGTGTGAAATCTAGGCTAAAAGTGGGGGACCAGGTATTGTGTTCAAATTACATATTGTGAAATCTTATGATCATGTCAATTGGAGTTTTCTTCTACACCTGTTGAGGAGGATATGGTTTCGAGAGAGGTGGTGTCATTGGATCAAGAGGTTCACTTCTATTAACATGTTCTATGTTCTAATTGTAGGGGTTTGAGAAGGATTTTTCCCCAGCTCTCGAGGGCTTCATTAGGGAAATTCAATGTGCATATTTCAATTATATTGGTGATGGAGGCGTTCAGTCAGATGTTGGGATGCATGGTGGAGGCAGGATGGATTAGCATTTTTGAAATTGGGTGCCTGAACGCGAACCCGATTATGATATCACACCTTTTACTTGTCAATGACATAATTGTCTTCTGTAAGGCAAAAGAGGGACATGTGTGAGAATTATGATTCATCCTTATACGTTGTAAGGCGGTGTCAAGTCTTCGCATTAATGTGGAGAAATTTCAAATGATTCAGATAGGTGAATAGGAACATGGAGGGCCTAGTCGAGACTTTTAGATGAAGAATTGGCACAATTCCCTTATCTTACCTTGGATTACCGCTAGGGGATAAGTTTAAAACAAAGTTTATATGGGATTCGATTTCGAAGAGAATGAGAACGATATTATCATATTGGAAGAATTGTTATTTATCGAAAGGAGGAGATTGACCATGATGAAAATTACATTATCGAGTCTTCCCACTCACTTCTTATCCATCCCACCATTGTCGGGTTCTATACGTAAGAAGAGGAAGAATTTGATGAGATATTTTTTATAGAACGGTAATGAGGACACATGCAAGTACTATCTAGTGGTAAGGGAGGATGTTTGCAAACCGATTAAGAAGGGAGAGCGGGAGTGAAAAATATAGAGTTATATAATAGAAAGATTTTAGTTATGTGTCTATGGAGATTTCCTCATGAGGAGCATAGGTTATGGAGGAGAGTAATGAGAGCTAGGGGGTATTTACATCTGGGGTGGGGGCCGAGAGTGGGGCATTTTTCCCATGGGATGGCATTGTAGAAACACATTTTGAAGGAGTGGGAGGATTTATGTAGATACATAGAGTTTCACTTAGGACAAGGAAATATGATTAGGTTCTGGAAGGACATATGGAGCAAGAATTACTCTTTCACGAATCAGTTTCCCAACATGTTCATCATAGGTGGGGATAAAGATGGTTTGGGATGCAGATCATATGAGGATTTTTGGGGATCGAGTGGTATGAAACCCAAAGTTCAGAAGATGGTTATGGGACTAGGAGATAGAGGAAACAAAGGATTTTTTTAACTACTTAGGATTTGTCTGCGACCAACGAGTGGGGATGATGATCTGAGATGGAAAGTAAGTAGCAAAGGGACTTCATGGTGAGATGCTATTATTCCATTTTGAGAGGAAATGGGAACCAAAGAGATCATTTCCTATGGAAAACATATGAAAATAAAAGGCACCACCAAAAGTTATGTATTTTGTCTAAACGGTGATGAGACATACTATCTTGATGATAGAGGGCTTGCAGAAGAGAAGACATTTAATGGTTAGTCATTGTTGGTTATCTAAAGAGGTAGAAGATATGACTACTTATTTGTTGTTTCATTGTTGGGTGATGATAGGTCTATGGGATGTTTTCTTATCTTTGAGAGGATTATGTGGGTAATGCCTTAGTCGGTGAGGGCGTTATTAGAGGCTCATAACCTCCCTATGGTTTGGAAAGGGGTCAAAAAAGTGAAGTGTCTTGTCCCACGATGTATCTTTTGGACGATTTTGTAGGAGAGAGGCTCGAGATGTTTTGAAGGTAGGGAGATTGCGCCATCTGGATTATGATGCCTTTTTATGATTACCTCACATAGTTAGTATAAGGAGAGAAATATCTCTCCTCTTTCTAACCTTATAGATTTCTTAAAAGAATTATAAAGGGTCCTGTAGATCTGATTGTGTTTATAAGTGTAGACACCCCATTCTGTTACCCGTAACTCTCCTTAGGTCTCTAGTAACTCCCTTCATCACTACAAACCCAGTCATACCCCGAGTACTGACCTAGAAACCATCGGGCACTTTTAGGCTCCATTTGACCAAAAAGTCAAACTCTTCAGCTCAACCGAGGCTGAATGAATCTTCGAAGGGCACTAAAATACCTTTCTAAAGGTTCATCCTGTGTGAAATTCTGACTTACCATGCGGATGAACGATCCGTTTGCGTCCGAAACTTGATCTAGAGGCCACAGGGCACTCCCGGGCTCTGTTTGACCTAAGTTAACTCTTCAGCTCGATCGAGGCTGAATGAATCTTCAAAGGGAACTGAAACCCCTTTACAATGGTCCCCTCCATGCACAATTCAGACGTACCATGCGAACGAACGATCCATTTGCGTCCTAATGATTCCCCGTCCAATGGACCGACAAACGCTTCCAAGCCATATTTTACCCAAATTCAGCCCCCGAACCCGAGAGTGGTCCAAAGGAATTTCAAAGATCTATGAATTACCTTTCCAACGGTCTGCCCCGTACATGATTCTGAACAACGGTTAGCCCTCGACAGCCAATTTTCCGAAAAGCCTTGAAACACACTGCCAAATGGAACGTTCCAGACCCTGCCTATCGACAGGTGCTGATAGGCAGGACCAAGTCTATGCGGATCGGTAGTGACTTGGGCATATAAAAGGAGGCCTTCACCTAATTTTCAAAGGAGCCCAGATCTGATAGAAATCACTCTCAGCCAATCGAAAAAAACCTCCCTTGAAGGCAGCGTGATTTCAACATCCAAATCCCTTTCTAACTTCCACTTCTCATCATCTTGTTCATCAAACTTATTGAATTAGCCACTCTCCACCATCATCCAAGTGCAAGGACTTCTCTCCAACATTCAAGATCAAGCTCAAGATCTTCAAGAAGGTCCAACTTTCTCTTCAAATTCTCTTAAATTCGCAATAACTTGTTTTATTACTTAGCACTTTTTATTATCTCATCTCACACATCCTAATATACTTTTTATTTAGTATTGTTTCGCATCTTTTATATTCATATAAATAAAACCCAAAAAGCCAAAAAAAAGAGGGTTTGCTCATAAATTACAAATAGGGATTCTCATACTTTTCTCACACTTTTCTCACAACTAAAACACTTTTTCTACACACACACACACACACGCACACACAAATAAGAGATCCCCCATTTAGATTTATGGGATAAACCCCACCCCTCATTTTGTATGCGAACCACGTGGACTTTGATGCCTTTATAGGCTACGTAGGCATCTCGGGGTAAAACCCGAGACTCGAGCCCTATCCTCACTTTCTCTCTCACTTTCTATCTTCTCTAAATCCAATTTTATTATATTCTATATACTTGCTCTTAGTGACATATTACCCCATATGCGTTATCATTCCATTATAATGATCAACGTAATGGTAATCGCGTAAATCTTATTTTCTAATATTCACTACACCAACACACGCCATTAGTAACACAATTTTACCATTACTGAATATATTAGTAACACAATTTTTCTGTTAGAAAAAAGGCATGGGGCACGAAGCTAGTAACGGTAAAATTATGTTACTAATAGTAACGAAACAAATAAAATTAGTAACGGTAAATTCTGTTACTAATAGTAACGAAAATATAAGAATTCGTTACGGTAAAATTCTGTTACTAATAGTAACAGTAAAATTCAGAATTAGTAACGAAAAATAATGTCACTAATAGTAACGGTAAATTCATAATTAGTAACAGTAAAATTTTGTTACTAATAGTAACGGTAGAATTCTGTTACTAATATTAATACATATTTAAAAAAATATATTATTCAAGATCCAATATCCTGAATTTAAACAAATTCAATTATTCTTATCACTTTATTTAAATCCTTAGAAATATAAAAAATTAGTCCACAAAAACAAGGGCATTATATTCAATATTTACATTTATATAAGCCTCCACTCTTTATTTACAAATGAAACTTAAACCAAACAAATGAAACGTCTTAATACAATCCCCTCGAAAGTTACATTATTTTAAGAAAAGCATCCAATATAACATCCTAAAACAATCATCCCCAAATGAGACATTTTATATTATAACCAATAAAATGAAATATAAAAAATAAGTCTATTGTTGTTGACTATCAACCTTCATTCTATTATCATCATCATCAATGCCTCAACCCGCAACGCTGAAAACTTGATGAGGATCCATAAATGACATTCTGTGAAACAAAGTAAAATTATTAGTTATAATATCAACACATAGCGTACAAATTAACAATATCACAACACTCTAAAAAAAAGGGTGAAAGAAGACAAAAAAATGCCAATTCTTATCATTTCAATTTGACCCCTACTTGATTCCGGATTGAGCTTCATTTACACCAAATACAGACATCAGCGTCATAGTACAGATGTGCGAATTAAAGTGAGGCGCTGAAATTAAATATAATAATGGATTTATTGGTTTAACAGATACAAAGCATTGGATGGTGGTACGATTCCTCCAATATCACTTGTAACTATTATTGCACGTGATGTACTCCCCATAGATGGCGAAGAAATCCATTAAATGAACTTGCATGATTCCTCCAATAGCACTTGTAACTATTCATTTTTTGCTTTAGATATAGTATCATTAATTTTTTTCCATAATTGAAGCATTTGTAATTGTATCTCCAATACCAATGCTAAAACCTGCTGCAAAAGCCAATAGTCAACAAGCCACTCGGTATGTCCCAAAAAATTACGAGCAGCATTTGGACCAACCTCCTCCCTGTACATACAAACATATAATATAGCCAATGTACTTTACTATGAAGTAAAAATTAAAAGGAATAACCACCCAAGTATAATGCTCTATTTTATGTATTCTTAAAAACATACCGGATGACATGGATTAGACTTTCCTTTGATGTACGCAGTGTTTTTTTGCAAAGAGTACCAGTAATAACTTCTCCCTTCTCTATCCGAACATGGGTGTCTCCCAGTGTTCCAAGCTGATGTTCTCATGAGATTAATCTGTTTTGGCACAATAAGATTAAACACTTGTTTTCTCGTCCAGTCTAGGCTTCAAAATTGTTAGTCCCGGTATTTATCCATCAAAATATTCTCCCCACATCAAGATGTTCATGAAAACATCCTACAAAAATAGAACAGAAGTTAAGGCCATATATCAATCGAAGGTGTATTAGTGCGACACATTCTAGTCGGATTAGTTTAAAGTCAATTTATGAAATCATAAAATGGATTGTGTTAAAGGTGACTAATACTAGACATGATGTGAACATGACTCAATACAAAACACGAGAGTTGTCACAATCAAGTCTAATGGCTGCCAAACACCACCCAAGTCCAATGATTTCTTTGTGATTCAGAATTAGTAGACCACGCCATTTCATAACTGATACAATAATCAGAATACACTGATAAAATGAACAAGATAAGATATTTATTGTTTGTGCATTTTCAACTATGGAGTTGTTTAATGCTTGTGTATTTTCAATTATGGAGTTCTCAGGTGGTTCATGGTATTCAAAGATTCACATCTGATGGTGCTGAATTTGTGGATGTTTGTCTACCCACGGGTTACTGGTCTTAAAGAACAAGACTCCTAGGTGGCACGAGCAACTCCAGTGCTGGTGCCTCAACTTCAATGGACGCGTGACACTCCATAAAGTACTTCCAACTTGTTGCCTCTCTCGAGAATGGGTGTGAGCATGAGAATATTATACTCCAGTTTGAGAAAGTGGGGAATGACGTGCTCACTATTGATTATCAATATCCAATCTCGACGTTCCATGCATTTGCCATCTATCTTCGCAGCTTTGACACCAAGATCGCATGTGATGTAATCTTTACTATGTTAATAACTGATACAATAATCAGAATACACTGTTAATAACTGATCAAAATATGATGTAATCTTTACTATGAAAGCTGAAATGTTTTTCATTTTTGTAGGTTTATGTAATGAATAATGGCATAAAAGTGCAATAGAATGGAATCAAGTACCAACAAAATTAGAAGAGAAATACAAAATTTTTAGATATTAAAACAAATGTAGAAATTCGTGACAGAGTAGTTTCGAACCTTGATTTCACCGGATTTGATTTTAGTAACTGATCCAATATCCAAAACTGGGGTTTTTCAAATAGTGTTCTTTCATTCGAGGGGGCGATTTCAGGTCTTGTAATACCAACTCTGCGTGTCTCCTAGAATTACCCATGAACAGAGGACTAGAAACCAATCAACTAATCTTACTGGAAACCATACTGCAATTGCAAAAGTCGGTCTACCTATCACTTCTCTGGGAAGTATATGCAGCTGCAAAAACATAAATAATAATAACCATGATTCGCAGGGAAAACTTAATAAAAACTCTTCAATGACATGTCTAACATAAATTTAGGTAATAAAAACTCTGCCTCTTGACGGTTTTGTACGACGACTAGAGAAGAGAAATGGATTCGTGTGTGTGTGTGTGTGTAGTGGCTGAAAGGGGGGAGACGATTAGGTTAGACAATAAAAACGCGTGTGCTTTGTGTATGTGTAGAAATAAGAATAAGAGTTATTTCCATTTGTGCCCCACAAACAATATGCCTTCTATTATCAAATATTACACATCCAGGGGAGAAATTAGAGTTTTGATTGAAGTGGGTACAAGTTTAATATTAATACTAATATATCTTTTCCAAAATTAAGTGAGGAAAAATGCTTTTTGAGGGGACAAACAGCTATATCAAGGGGGGATAGTATACAAAAAATTTTGTACTTTTTAAAAAGCCAAGGGGAGCACCTCCCCCTAACATCTAAGGTAGATCAACTGCTCTCACCCCGTTCCTGCAAGAGTAAATTATATACATCGCTTGACACATCAACATGGAAGAATAATAGAATATCCAATTTTACCTTATGCGGGGTATGTTATACAGGTGGCAACACATTTTGAGACCGCGCCTAACGTAAAAGCAAAAAAGGCAGGAAGAGCTTGTCGTGATGATTCTTCACCACTGTGGTTGCTCAACAGCCCTACCAATAACTTTTCCTTTAGCTGATCAAATACCGTGTACTGTGTAACATAGAATCCCCAGTTATGCATTTATTCTTCATATTCTTTAAGGAAAATTTCTCTTGGATCTTTCCAAATATAAAGCATAAATCTATGGCATTAAGTGCTCATTTGGTTTGAGATTTTAGGAAATGAATTGGGAATTTGGGATTACAGTGTAATCTTTCGACTTCAGTTGAGTCATAGAGGAATCCAGATTCTAGGAAAGCCTATATATTAAACCAAACAAGCACTAAAAGTAACTTTATAAAATCCCATCAACCGAATTCATCAACCTAAGCACAAATATAATCTTCATTAAATGGAGCATGATTAAGTACCTGGATTGATGGATTTGCTGTAAGAATGGGAGAGATGCCTAGACCATCAAATGCCTCACTCCAAGTTCCCTCCGAGAGGGTTTTCCACATCCCTTTAGATTTCCCAAACGCACTCGTTTGCATTCTCGAGGAAGCTGTATCCAAAGGCTGAACTGTAAACTCAGAATCATAATATTAAACATCAAAATATGCAATACTCCTTCCACCTCGAATTAATAACCACTATTTGAAAGTCAAACTTTTTAAGAAACACTATTTTTTGTGTAATCAATGGTAATGGTCTATTGTGAGATATGGTATATGGGTTTTAGAAGCATGACTCTAGATTTTAAGATGTCTCAGAAAGGGAAGAGTGACTTGATTTGATACGGATGGAGTAGTTATTAGAACTGCGTGATAATAACAAGGGGTATGTGGAGATCAAAGTGGGGGAAAACCCTAGTATGTTTACATATTGCTCAAAGTGGGTCCATTTCCCACTAGAAAGATTTGGATATGACTGTCATGGCATGCATATATCATTTTTGGGACCTATGTCTTAAAAAACAGAAAATGTCTAATTAAATGGTCCACAACATATGTAAAAGTACCAATTATTATATGATGAAACAAAAGTAAACTGACTCATCCTTGTACAAGAAGTTCATGAGAGGACTCAAGGTTCACAAGCAAATATTTTATACAAAAAGACACAGCTTAGAAGGTCGTTAATTTTAATCTCTTCTCTCCAAATGTCTTCATCAGATTCATTCATATACTAGCCAAACGCAAAACTCAATCGCAAGTTAATACATGTATAGCAAGAAATATGAAGGGGAAAAATAATTAATTAAATGGTTTGAGGCAGAGAGAAGTAAGCCATGTGAGACAAAATTACGGAAAGTTTCACAATAAACACAAATTGACCATATAGAGTGGTCTTCAAACTTCTGCTTCCAACTCTCTTCATATACATACTGAAATATGTCCTTAAACCTGCACTGGTTATGTTCATTTGAATAATAGGTATAGTTCTTATAACATTCCAACCAAAATAGAAACATATAATCAACAACCTCCGAAAAAGATAATGCAGTTACATGTCGTCATATTTTTTAAGAATGGTATTTTTGTGCTCAAGTAAAGGGGCCATTTCTTTTCAAATGACAGTGACATTGATGACTTAGCAAAAGCACGAATCGACTATCAAATGTCACAAAATTGCCTATAGTGAGATGAGAGATATTGTAAAATATGTTGACATTGCCAAATATAACTAAGAAACCAACCCTCATGAACATTGTACATAGCAAGTGCAATGTCAGGACTTTTAAAATCATAGACATCAAGTTCCACAGGGTTGTTCCCATTTTATGGGACTGAGCAAAAGAAACATACAAACTATCATAAGCATGAGTACTTTAATTGATTCAATCTTTTCCAATTGATTAACAACCAGTAGAACTGTAGTCAGCTCACCAAATACCATTTTTAGCTTTCCTGTCCCTTCGATGACTATATCAGTGGCACAATAGTGATCACCAAACACATGCCTACCAATATAAATAGGTTTCTTCCAGCCTGCATATTAGAGAATAAGTACTAAACGGAGGTTTAAAATATTTCAAAGAGATTCAATGAGGGAAAAATTAAATATTACCATGAACAAGTCTAGGAATGTTCTTACATAAGATAGGCTCTCGAAAAACAGTACCTACAGACAGAAATTAGTAACCTTTCTGATTAGGATAAAGATTAAATTCTAAATAACATAAATATGCTAGAGAAGGGTTGTATGATAGAAGATAAATGCATGGATACTGTATATAATGTCTTTGAAAAATGATGCAAGCCTCAAAGCCATGCCTCAAATGATGTGACATAGCAATAATTCTGGTACCATGTACTCTTATGATTCTCACATCCCAAGGTAAAATACTTTATTGCCATCCAACGTGATTTTGGGGAATGACTTTGGTGCTCATAGCATTACTCAACTTCTTTTATCGTGTATTAAATATCTATAAACAACTCATTTCATTGCAAAACTTATTGTGGCATGGGATAGGGTGGGTGGGGTGGGGGTAGGGGGAGAAAGTCGAAGTTGATTGGGCAGGGGTTCTCACATCACTTGAGAGGGATGTCCTCCACAAAACCTCTTGGCATACATAAAAGCTACCGACGCAAAAGCTACCCAAGGCTGGAGAATCCTAACCCTGCCCAGAACCGGCCAATATAAGGAACTGAACAATGGAGAATCCATGGAGTAAGGCGAGGCGAGGCGAGGCCAAACCTTAGCTAGGGCATGCACAAACAACTTCAACAATAACTGATCGAAATACTTAAACCACTGAAACCTCTTGACATAAACTACATCATTCAAGCGGACACCTCACTCCAAATCCAAGCACACATTTACAGTTGGTTTCCACAAAAAGATAGTAGCGCCAAATATAAAATCGATGACTCAATCATGTAAATGACTATCAATAAGAAAAACGCATCGTAATTTGCTTTGTCAACAATATGGTATAATGAATCATATGCAAACTATTTAAAATATTTCTAATTGTGCCATTGGGACTCCCCTACAAGGACTTCAACCCAAATTCATTTACTCTTGTCTCATCTGCAACATCAAGAATAAATTAGAAAAATTAAACCGAGTGTCTATAACTTGCACAAATGAAAACATATATATTGCAACAGAATTCATCAAATTGAAAGAAAAGTGTTTTAATTTTTTAATTGAAAAAATAATCAAAACCTAAAGCTAACCTCCACCATTCGCAAAGAGCAAAACCTTCCTCGTGCATTTCGTTAGGAGGCGGAAGGAAAATTCCATCTGAAGTGAAAATTCCATAAGTAGCAAGATCTCTACGGAGGTGGACAAATCTGAGGGAGAGAGAGGGTTTCATGTGTGCGAGCGGGACTTTTGAGTTTTGGGGTTGAAGTTTACTCTCGAGGCCTTTCTTTCGTTAGAGAAAAAAATATTTTTTTCCTAAAAAAATAACTCTTTAAATATTATATCAATATTAGTAACACTTATATGGGATTACTAACACTATTTTATTGTGAGAAATAGTAATGGTATAATAGTGTTAGTAATCAAAAAATTAGTGTGTTACTAAAAGAGTGTTTTGGTGTAGTGATTATTTTTATACCTTCCTACGGATGACTCGCTTTATCTCTCCCATGATACAAGTCGATGATTCCTATCTCCACTATATATATAAACATGCACACATATCACGGGGAAAATAAAAAAAAATGGCGACTCTGAAATACCGTTACTAAAGTCGTTTAATATAAAATTAAACTATTTAAGTAACTTCGAACTGTTTTTTGAAGATACATTTTTCTTGAAATCAAATCAAATTAAACACAAGATGTGTTTAACAAAAATATGTACGAGATCTGTTCAAGATTTGTTAACAGGTTTGATAAATCAGTTTAAAAACTTTAAACTCAACACAACCAAGAATTAGATGAGGAGATGTAGAAAGATTAAGAACAAGGATTTTTAACGTGGTAAAACCTCACCCAACTGAGGAAACATCCACGACTCCCTCTACGGAGTAAACCAAAAATTCCACTAAAACAAATTATAATAGTTAAAAACTATATAACACACATGCATACAAATCAGACCTATACAAGTTTAGGAATGTACCCACTGGTGTCCTTATATCTTCTCTGCAGTTCTGTTTGTTGATGTTGTTCTCCCAGTTTGCTAACTTACAATTTGTTCAAGTTCTTTACGTCGACTCTTGTTCTTGAGATCTTATTACCAACACTTTTAGTGTGGTAGGGTGATAGTGTTTGTGGAGGTGCTTTCTACACATGCATGAACACACACACACACACACACACACACACACACACACACACACACACACACACACACACACTTATTTTATACAAACAGTCCTATCAAATTACATATAAGATCTATATGCTGTGATTTTCTATTTCTCTCTTCTTATAAAACTTAACCTTATTTGACCTTTATTATAATATCAGAATCCACGGCTGTCTTGCTCGAAAGACGTATCAAGATCTTAATCAATTTCAGGTTTTGAAAATATTTTTGAGATTGAAAATCACCAAGTGCGATTCTTACTAGGTCAAAGGTCTTATTTCAAAAGAACTAGAAACAAAAAAGGTTTTTGTTGATTTAGAAGTTAAAAACAATTACAAAAACAAATCAACAAATATTTTCTCAAGATGAGAAATTGAATATGTAGATCTACGTGTAATATAACAAGCAGTGACTTAGATCTAAGATTTCTATAAAAGTAGAAACATAGATCTAAATAGATGTTTAAGTTGATAACAAGATCTGAGAACGAAGAGGTTACAGCAACAAAACTAACAAACCAATCACTCAAAATCTCTTAAACACTCAAGGTTGTGTTTGGTATATAATGGTTTTGAAAGAGGTTATGGTTTGAGTATATTTTTGAACGATTTAGGGTTAGGGTTTCCTAACACTGGGTTCTCTCTCTCTCTTCTCTCTTCTCTCTTCTCTCTTCTCACTCCAATCAACAAAGTGGGAAAAGTCTGAGATAACTGAGGGTAGGGGTCCTTTTATAGGAGGCTGAGAAGATTCGAGAATACATACCAAGATCAAGGGCTAGGATCTGGTCTTGGAGGATTGACTTTGATCCAATGGTTTAACCAGAGGTGGTGATTAAAACACTTTTGATTGGCTCAAATTAGTTTCACCGGGATTATATAAGAACGCATGCAGGTCATCGATTAAATCCAATCCAAGGGTCAAAATAACACACAACAATCGTCTCACACAGAAAACACAATTTGGAACGATTATAGCTCGACAGGTGTAGGCATGAGATTGGATGATACACGCGTGTCTTAAAATTATTACACAGCATGCCTTATAGCCTCTGGCGTTTTCGGATTCTACCCAAGTGTAGTTTCAGCTAATAAAACCAACAATCCAAAATAGCAGATTGACCCCAATACTTTTAAAACCAAATTTAAATTAATAAAAACCTTATTTTAAAAGTTTATAAAATTCCCAAACAATATAAAAAATCAATTTTAGGGATTTAAATGCACTCAGTATATATACACAAAATTATATGCAAGAGGAATAAAATTGCAAACCAATCTCTGAGGTTCTTTGGTTTCTAGGATAGACACAATTTTGTCACAATTTCCAAACTAGATGAACACTTATACAATACAGACTCAAGTGAATCAAGGGTATAAGGTTCTTCAATCTCCCCCTTTGGAAATATGAGAGAAAATGTTATTTGAGTCATCTAGGACTCATAGGGCAATAAAAATAAGAAAAACCTATTCCTATAAAAAAAATTATCTATCCATTTCCTAGAAAACAAAAGTATATAACTCAACTAATTACAATTGACTACCCTATTACAAATGTTGAGAATAAATGTATAGAATCCTGCAATGAATCACTAAGATCAAGCCTTTTAGAATATGTAAGAAGATTCATAAAACTCAAATTTTTCCCCCATTTTGTCTCAAATAGACAAAGGGAAAAACATATAGAGACCAACGAAATTAATCAGCACACAACATACCTATTGATTTACGCAAAGAAATAAATCTATTGAAATCTAAAGGTTTGGTAAATATATCTCTGAGTTGCAAATCAGTAGGAAGATAATTAATTTCTAATTCCTTAGTTTCAACCAATTCACGTATAAGTTGATGTCTTATTTTTATGTGTTTTGTTCGCGAGTGTTGAATAGGATTTTTAGAGATATTGATCGCACTTTGATTATCACAATAGAGGTGTAATTGATTTTCTTGAATACCATAATCACTTAGCATTTGTTTAAGCCAGAGTAATTGAGCACAACAGCTTTCGGCGGCTATGTATTCAGATTCAGCTATTGAGAGAGACGTGCAGTTTTGTTTCTTACTACTCCATCCTACCAAATTATTACCTATATAATAACATGCTACTGATGTGCTTTTACTATCATCAGTACACCCAGCCCAGTCAGCATCAGTGTATCCAATTATAGTGCTAGGTGTATCACTAGTGTACCAAAGTCCTAGGTTGAGAGTGCCTTTTACATATTTAATAATTCTTTTAACAAAAGATAGATGGATCTCTTTGGGCTTGTTTTGATAACGAGCACATACACAAACATCATACACTATATTAGGACGCGAGGCAGTAGATTCCCATCATACTACGATATAGAGTTGGATCTATAGATTTTCTAGTTTCATCTTTAGATGTTTGACTGTAGTACTCATGGGGGTTTTAGCATCTTTAGCACTCTCAAGGTTGAATTTTTTTACTATCTCTAATGCGTATTTAGATTGCGAGATAAATAATCCTTCTGAATTTTGTTTGACTTGAAGACCTAAGAAAAATTTCAACTCCCCCATAAGAGACATTTGAAACTATTTATCCATAATTTCATAAAAGGATTTCACTTCAGAGGGAGAAGTTGATCTAAAGATAATATCGTCAACATAAACTTGAGCTATAATGAAGTGTTTGTCAAAATGTTTGACAAATAAAGTTTGATCATTTCCACCTCTCTTAAAACCTTTATCTAAGAGAAAGTTGGAAAGGCATTCATACCAGGCTCTAGGCGCTTGTTTTAGGCCATACAAAGACTTTTTAAGACGAAATACATGATTTGGATATTGAGGGTCAATAAACCCTTTTGGTTGTTCTACATAAGTCTCCTTAATCAATATTCCATTAAGGAATGTAGATTTGACATCCATTTAGTAAAGTGTAAAGTGCAAGTAGCAAGCTATCGCAAAGCGAAGACGAACAGATTCTAAATGAGTAACAGGAGCAAAGGTCTCGTTAAAATCTATTTATTCAATTTGAGAATATCCTTGAGCAACTAATCTAGCTTTGTTTCGAATGATTATCCCACTTTCATCAAATTTATTTTTGAAAATCCAACGTGTGCCAATAACCTTTTTGTGATTAGGCCTAGGTACAAGATACCAAACATCATGAATGAAAATTTGAAGAAGTTCTTCCTGCATTGCAGAAATCTAGTGAGAGTCATCCAATTCCTCATTTGCATTCTTTAGTTCCACAAGGGAAACAAAACATGCAGAGTGAGCATCATTGCTCACTAGGATTACCAACAACGTTATCTATGGGATGTTATTTAGAAACCCAGTTAGGTACTTCAGGTGTCCCAATTGGTAATAAATCATTTATTTCTGTAGAGTCATTTTTTAAAACATTTGTAGACTCTTCCACAATAGTTGATTCACCAATCTTACTCTCTACAGTAGTGTCACTTACAATTACATTTATAGATTCCATCATGGTCTTAGTGCGAAGATTATAAACACGGTAGGCTCTACTGTTAGGCGAGTATCCTAGAAAAATAGCTTTATCTCATCGGCTCTCAAATTTGGATAAGTGTTCTCTATCTTTGCAGACATAACAACTACTACCAAAGGTTCTAAGGTAATTGAGATTGGGCTTTTTCTTATACCAAAGTTCATAAGGAGTTTTTTTAGAATTCTTTCTAAGATAGACCCTATTGATAATGTGACAAGCAGTACGAATAGATTCTACCCAAAAATATTTAAGTAAACTCTTGGCATGCAACATAACACGTGCCATATCTTGAAGAGTACGATTATTTCTCTCGGCAATACCATTTTGTTGAGGAGTCTTAGGAGCACTAAACTCATGTTTGTAACCATTATAGTCACAATACTCTATTATACTAGTGTCTTTGAATTCTCCACCTCTATCACTACGAATTCTATTTACTTGAGTGTCCTTCTCATTTTCAATCCGAAGAAGTATTTTTAAGAAGGTTTGAAAAGTGTGAGACTTTTGTTTTAAGAAGCCTACCCAAGTAAATCTAGTGAAGTCATCAACTATAACAAGAATGTAACTGTGTCCACAGAGACTAACAGTTTGGGAAGGACCCATTAGGTATATATGGATGAGCTCCAAGGGGAGAGAGGTAAGGATATCTTTGACTTTCTTATGAGGTGCCTTAATAATTTTTCCTTCCTGACAGGAACCACAGACAATATTAGATATGGGTTTGATTTTTGGAACTCCCCTAACTATTTCTTGAGAAGTCAATCTACTAAGATTATCGTAATTTATGTGACCCATCCTGTTATGCCATATCTCACTGTCATCCATTCTGACAACATTATAGATTTCAGAACTGTTCATGACAGTATAACAATTGTCAGGAGTTCTGAATCCTGTAATTATGCATTCACCCTTTTCATTTAAAATTTTGCAATTGTTCTTTGAAAAGGTAACAGTATGATCTGAGTCACAAAATTGTGAGATAATAAGTAGATTCACTTTAAGACCTTTAACTAGAAGAACATTTTCAAGAACAGGAAGTCATTCTTCTTGGAGTGTTCCTTTACCTATGATCTGAGATGATACTCCATCACCAAAAATAACTTTTCCTCCACCAAAGCAGGTTTTGTTTAAGAGTTTTGTATCATCACCAGTCATATGTTTTGAACATCCATAATCTAAATACTAACTAGAAGATGTGTGTTCAGCTTTTAAAGTAGTAATAACGATGTTACACTTCAACTTGGTTAATAGATCATCATTTCTAACCCAAATTGCTATAGTTTTCATTTTGCGCTTATTAGCTCTCAATTGATAAAATTTGCGAGCATTCGATTTTTGTTGAAAAATGTTTTGTGCATGATTTTGAATTTTATGAAACACATGAGCATTTGGTTTAGGCAAGTGTTTAGGAATCCTTCTCGGAAATGTTATTTTAGATTTGGTCTTTCTCTTCCTATAGTTAGAGTTTTTGTATGGTTGTCTAGGCAGAATATAATTATTTCGGCTTCTCCTAGAATAGTTAAATTTTTTATAGGTAGTGGGATTACAGACAGGTTTAACTAGTCTTCTATCATAGCAGTTATCAAAAGAATGACCTTATATATCACAGTAGGAGCAATAAAGATTTCTCAACGTTGGAGTCTCCTTAGGAAAGTTTTTAAACATAGGCTTTAAGAAATTTTGAGGCTGAACCCTATTCTTAGATAGAACATCTTTGAAAGTAGATTCACTCTTCCTAAAGGAGGGGCAGACATATTTAGCCTTAGGTGAACTTTCATGTTTGGAGTAACTTGATTCCCCAATATTAAACTTTTGATGTTTTGAATCAAACTCAGTTTTTAAAGAATGAAAGTCTGGGCAGGTCTTAATAGGTCTTTTGCCTCCTGGAACAAACTTGATAGGTTTAAAAAAATTTGTTTGTGTCTTTAAATTGGGGCAAAACCCTATTCCTGTTCGATCATCAGAATTGTTTTTTGATTCAGCAACAAATCCATCAAAACAATTTGAGTTATTTTCAAATTTTGTAAATTTTTTGAAAACATTTGCTATCTTTTCTTTAGTTTATTCCAATTCTAATAAAGTCCCTTTGTATTTTTTCTCCAGAGTTTCATTTGTTTCAGTCAAATTTTTCAGTTTTTGATCAAACATTTTGAGTTCTTTTTCATGAGTAATACATTGGGTAGTATACTCTTCAGAATTAAGTTTGACCATCAGACTTAGATCTTCTAGTTTCTTAGTGAGATCTTTCACTATCTTCTCTAGTCTAGTGCTTTTCTTGAGAGTTTTTGCATAAAGTGTGTGTATATCAGGGAGGTCTTCATTGTTCGAGTCACTAAGTGTGGTTTGTGAAGTGACCCCTAAGGCTTCATTTCTTGAACTCACGCACCCATGGACATCATCATTATCGCATTCCCTTTGACGCACACACCCCATGGTTGAGCTAACAATATTCTGAAAAAGTAAAGCATCTAAACCAGTAGTAGCATGATTCACAACAACAGGAGTAGTGATACTATCTTCATTCTCATGCATAGGCATATCATAATTGTAAATTATATTAGCAAAGAAATACAAGAAAGGATCGAAAGCATCAGATAACTCAGGTTCCTCATTTTCAGAGTCGCTTGAATCATCCCATGTCTTACAAATGTTGGCCCTAGTGTTTTTATTGTGAGTGTTCAAATTAACTCTGCAGTCTTGTGCAATGTGTCCTAGTTTTCCACATCTAAAGTATTTAATCTTCTTAAGGTATCTATTAGTTCTAGTGTGAATGTCCTTGTGATGTTTGTCTTGACCTTTCTCATGAGGTTTGTGATTATAGTGAGTTGGATAATTTGACTTGCCTTGTTTGTTTGTCATGTTGTTTCTAACCTTGATAATTTTCTTAAACTGTTTTGACATTAAGGCAATCTGATTGTCCAAACTCTCTATGTCACATTCTTCATCAGAGTCATTATTGGGAATGTTAAGCTCGGGCTTAATCAACTTAGAAGTAAAACTCAGATTGGAACTAGTATGTTTCCTATGGGACTGGGTTAATTGTTTCTTAAATTCTAGTTCCATTTTCACAGTTCTTAGTTTACTACTGAGTAATTCAGGAGTGTGATTTTGGTTACACATTTCCTCAATAGCGTATCTTTTGTTGTCAAATTTCTGTGATAATGATCTCAGAATTTTAGATACAATTTCATAGCTGTCATATGTTATCCCATTAGCTTGCAATTTGGTCACAATATCAGTCAAATTCATATAAAAGTCATCAAATGACTCAGAGTCAGACATAATTAACGAGTTATACTATTGAATGAGCATTTGTGTTTTAGCAGCCTCAACTCTAGTGTCACGTTCATGAGCAGTAACCAAAGTGTCCCAAGCTTCCTTAGAAGTGGTACAGGATGAGATTCTTTTGAACTCATGTTCGTTTATGGACATAAATATGGCACTCTTTCCTTTGTTATTATTGCGAGAAACTTGCTTCTCTTCTTGTGTGAACTCACTTAACACTTTCTTAACCCTCTCATTAATTCCTTCAGTGGTTGATTTAGTAGGAAAAGTGTATCCATTTTCAACAATGTCCAAGACATCATCTCCCAGAGTTCCTTGAATGAAAGCAATCACCCTTACTTTCTAGTAAGAAAAATTGGTTCCATCAAAGATAGGAGGTCTGGTCAAGTTACCAAATCTTTCATTTTTCTTGTCCATTTTTTATTTTTCAGAAAACAATTTCAGAAACACGGGATCTTTTAAAATAAATTTACACCGCTCTGATACCAATTGAAATACCGTTACTAAAGCCGTTTAATATAAAATTAAACTATTTAAGTAATTCCGAACTGTTTTTTGAAGAAACTCTTTTCTTGAAATCAAATCAAATTAAACACAAGATGTGTTTAACAATAATATGTATGAGATATGTTCAAGATTTGTTAACATGTTTGATAAATCAGTTTAAAAACTTTAAACTCAGCACAACCAAGAATTAGATGAGGAGATGTATAAAGATTAAGAACAAGGATTTTTAACGTGGTAAAACCTCACCCAACTGAGGAAACATCCACGACTCCCTCTACGGAGTAAACCAAAAATTCCACTAAAACAAATTATAACAGTTACAAACTATATAACATACATTCATACAAATCAGACCTATAGATGTTTAGGAATGTACCCACTGGTGTCCTTATAACTTCTCTACAGTTCTGTTTGTTGATGTTGTTCTCCCAGTTTGCTAACTTCCAATTTGTTCAAGTTCTTTACGTTGACTCTTATTCTTGAGATCTTATTACCAACACTTTTAGTGTGGTTGGGTGATAGTGTTTGTGGAGGTGCTTTTTAACACATGCATTCACACACACACTTATTTTATACAAACAGCCCTATCAAATTACATATAAGATCTATATGTTGTGATTTTCTATTTCTCTCTTCTTAGAAAACTTAATCTTATTTGACCTTTATTATAATCCCAGAATCCACGGCTATCGTGCTCAGAAGACGTATCAAGATCTTAATCAATCTCAGGTTTTGAAAATATTTTTGAGATTGAAAATCACCAAGTGAGATTCTTAACTAGGTCAAAGGTCTTGTTTCAAAAGAACTAGAAACAGAAAAGGTTTTTGTTGATTTCGAAGTTAAAAACATTTACAGAAACAAATCAACAAATATTTTCTCAAGATGAGAAACTGAATATGTAGATCTACGTGTAATATAACATGCAGTGACTTAGATATAAGATTTCTATAAAAGTAGAAACACAGATCTAAACAAATGTTTAAGTTGATAACAAGATCTGAGAACGAAGAGGTTACAGCAACAAAACTAACAAACCAATCACTCAAAATCTCTCAAACACTCAAGGTTGTGTTTGTTATATACTAGTTTTGAAAGAGGTTATGGTTTGAGTATAGTTTTGGACCATTTAGGGTTAGGATGTCTTAACTCTAGTTTCTCTCTCTCTCTTCTCTCTTCTCTCTTTCTCACTCGAATGAAAAGAGTGGCAAAAGTCTCAGATGACTGAGGTTAGGGGTCCTTTTATAGGAGGCTGAGAAGATTCGAGAATACAGACCAAGATCAAGGGATAGGATATGGTCTTGGAGGATTGACTTTGATCCAATGGTTTAAATAGAGGCGGTGATTAAAAAGCTTCTGATTGGCTCAAATTAGTTTCACCAGGATTATATAAGAACGCATTCAAGTCATCGATTAAATCTAATCCAAGGGTCGAAATAACACACAACAATCATCTCACCCAGAAAACAGAATTTGGAACGATTATAGCTCGACAGGTGTAGGCATGAGATTGGATGATACACGCGTATCTTAAAATAATTACACAGCATGCCTTATAGTCTCTGGTGCTTTCGAATTCTACCCAAGTGAACTTTCAGCCAATAAAACCAACAATCCAAAATAGCAGATTGACCCCAATACTTTTAAAACCAGATTTAAATTAATAAAAACCTTATTTTAAAAGTTTATAAAATTCCCAAAAAATATTAAAAAACAATTTTAGGGATTTAAACACACTGAGCATATATACACACAATTATATGCAATATGAAATGTATGAATGCAATTCTAATGTGTGTGAGTGTTGGTAAAAGTATCTAGATCAATCAGGCAAGAGGAATAAAATTGCAAATCAATCTCTGAGGTTCTTTGGTTTCTAGGATAGACACAATTTTGTCACAATTTCCAAACTAGATGAACACTTATACAATACAGACTCAAGTGAGTCAAGGGTATAAGGTGCTTCAGACTCTGCTGGGGAAGTTGTATATTTTGAGGGCTTGACTCTATTTACATGGATGTTATATTTGTTCACATTTCCCCTATATATGCATGTTCCCCTTTTCCATGTGTATCCCATGCTTATGCTTTTGTTCACACACTTGTAGAAAATTCTCCATGTATACTTCACACCACGTGCACCTAGGATCACATATATCCACATGTTGCACGCATCACCCATCCATACTTGGTGTACCTTTGGTACTTGTACTTTTCTCCCTGTTTGGCATAATCAAGAAAAGTATTCTCATCATAAGATACTAATAATAAAATCATGCATGATTCACACGACATCACCAAAGAGCATTGTTATTGACCAAATTTTACCCAGTAACTGGAGGGTCACTTCGTGATGGGCACTAGTCAGGCAGGGCGCAGTTAGCCTAAGCGATATGACTCTCACCTTCCATTGGCCAAATACCTTCGACGTATATTTAAGGGTTCCCCTGCATCGTACCGCTTGACCGAAGTCATGACGGGAGGTATATCGCATGGAATTCATTCACGTATGCCGAGTATATCAAATTCGCTCTCACACATACCGTCCCCATGAGGTATATAGTGAGGCAATTCACGTACATTCAGGTATATCAAATGGCGTGTCCACACGTATGAATTGCCCATAAGAGCAAGACGTATATCTTGGAAGTCACGCCAAAGGGGGGAACCCATTTTGATTCACCCAAACAACTGCATACCCGCATATAAGTGTCAGACCTAGGACATGCATTTTAAATTGCCGGTTTCAACCCGAAACTCTATCGAAATTCTGGGTCGACCTGTTGCCCAAATTTTCGCGTATTTTTAAAATGGGACCCTATTCGTGAGCCTGGTTATAAGTCCAGCCGTAGCTTCGCATATATTAAAGACCCCACTTTTCCAGGCTCGGCACTCGTCCGGCATTGCATTTAGGAGATTTAAACACAAGTGAGAACATAATAATCGTAATAATCATGCTGAGTTCCGTCTCCAAAAATATTTCTCCCTTCTTTATCAAAAATCCAAAAACAAATTCTTCTCTTTTTCTCAAAAATAGATCCCATTCTACGCCTTCTCAGGTCAATCGCAAGCCCTTGGCCTGGCTCCTTATTGGCTTCGGTCTTCAGTCAAATCACCCCGGAGTTTCATTCGTTCCTCTACTACTTCTTTCAAGCTCGGAATCCATCCACTTTCCATGGAGAATACAGATCAAGTACCAGTCATACAGCCAGATCTAACGACAGTCCTAGCTCAACTCGTGTCCAAGATTGACAACCTCCAAACTGAGGTCCAAGAGATGCAACGAAACCAGGTTCCTATTACTCAAGAGCCCAAGGCCCTATTCCCTTGTGCTATGGGTCCACCCGAGCCTATCTGGGTTCCCAAAGAATATCAGTACGCTCCACGTGCCCCTCCTGTCAATGGGTCATCACCTGCCCAGCTTTCGATGCCAAATATTTCCCAGCCTGTGGCTAACCTGCCTATGGTCGCTGAGCCAAAAGACGAGGAGTTGAATAAAGTCAAAGAAGATCTCAAGATTCTCACCAAGAAGTTTGACCAAGTCAGAATCTCTGGGAATTACATGGACTACACCAACATGTCTCCTTATCCTAAAGCGAGGTTACCCGAGAAGTTCAAGATGCCAAATATCGAGAAGTTTGGAGGGAGTGGATCCCCGATTGTTCATTTTTGCAGTTATCATCGTTCCATGACTCCATTAGGGTCTTCTGAAGAAGTGATGGCCCAATTATTTCAGCAAACTTTGAAAAATAGTGCCCTCCGATGGTTTTTGTCTCTCGAGGAATCCCAAATTCGTAGCTGGGAGGATGTAGCCTGAGAATTCATGTCATAGTGAAAATACAACGAACAGCTTGAGGCCACCCGTCGTGATTTAGAGCTACTCAAACAGAACCCTGGGGAATCAGTCAATAACTTCATAACTCGGTGGAGGGAGCGAGCAGCTACCATGACCAATCGGTCATTTGAGAAAGAACAGGTCAACATAGTGAAGAAGAACTTCTTGCCCCATGCCCGAGCGATGATGGGAGGACAATACTATCCCCACTTCTGAGCTCACAGAGAAGCAGGAGTAGAAATCGAGGAAAACCTTGTTAAAACAAAGGTTGAACCAAAGAAGGTGTCCGGACAGTTCACCCCTAGAAGTATGACAAGCCTGCCAGTGCTACAGTCTCAGCCATCAACAACATATCTCAACCAACCACCTCATGGGCACCAGAAAGCCACCCTGCCCCATCCTAAGGGAATAAACTGAGCTCCATGCTCCCCTCTCCAAATTTTACCAAGCCCTGTTAAGCCGAAACCTCATCAAACCCTTGGATCCCCGTCCATTGCCAAATCCACTCCCAAGAAACTTCAAGGCCAATGCCCATTGCGCCTTTCACCAAACTGCTGGCCATACCACTGACCAATGCTTTTACCTCCAAAATATAATCCAAGATCTCATTGACCGGGGTACTATCGCCCCACCAGCCAATCCTAAGCCAAACACTACTCACAATCCACTCCCAAATCATACAAATTCCATCTTCTTAGAAGAAAAGCCAGATTTCAATCCCTCAACTCAAATCACACCCATATACTCCCCTAAACCTCTTCAAATTTTCCCATATTTCCTCTTACACCCTACTAGCCTCGCTGACCAGGCACTGTTACTCCTCACCAGAGCATGCATCGCTGTCCGTACTCGTTCTAAAAATGGAAATATGGAATTGTCATAAGTGTTAAACCAACTCCTAGAGTTCGGGCTGAAATTGCCCTCACAGATGGTCATCGATTGCAAAAGGTTTAGTACACTGTTCTTATAAGAACGGAAGTGGGCCCGAGATTTAGACAAGTGGGTGGTACCAACTGATGAAGTCAGCCTAGATGATGTTGTCCAGATTATGGCAAAATTATTCGGGCAAACCAATAGCATTTGTAGTATCACCGGGTTACTTGATACTTTGAAGCTACAAGGGCGCTTGGTCCCTTCAACCATACATATCCCCACAGAATGGGAAGACCTATATAAAGAATCCATCGAAGTTGTGGAACACATTGACTTTACATGGAAAGACATAATTATTGCCACCGGATGGGGGGAAGAATTCAAAGATTCGAATGACGAACAAGCTTCAAGAAGAACTGGCCCAGTGGCCGACATATGTGGAATGATATCATTTGAATAACTCCTCGAAGAAATAAACAGGGTAACAGAAAAACCTGAGATTGACGAGGAAACGGGATTCATGTTCTTTCTTTCTTCAATAAATTACATGACCAGATCAGGGAGACATTACCAGGTTCCAAGCTCACTACCAACAAATGACAAAGGGAAGGGCGTTGTAAACCTTCCTATGCTAGAGATGACCATCAAGGAGAGCAAGGTCCTCATTCAACTGAATAAAACACAAGCTAACATCACTCTATGGGAGATTTTCATGTCTTCCCAGTTGCACAGAAATGCGTTAATCAAGCTGCTCACTGGACCCACAGTTCCTCCTTCTACCACACCAGAAGAGGCGGTAAATCTGGTTGGATCCTTGACCTTTACCCGAATGCTATCATTTTCTAAAGAATAAATCCCCAGAATTGGGTCGAATCACAATCATTCACTCAATATCTCCGTCGAAGTTATAGGGATGGCCGTTCCACTCTCTCTTATCAATAACGAATTCGCCTTGAATGTCTACCCACTGAGAACCTTCAAGTGTTTAGGCCTGAAAGAAAGCGACCTCGCTCCAATCTCCACCGTTGTACGTGCCTACGATAATACCCGCCGAGAGGTGATGGTATCCATAAAGCTTGTAATAGGGGATGGCCCTATAAACCCTGTCGTTGAATTCCAAGTCATATACATCGCAACTTGTTTCAACCTGTTGCTCGGATGACCCTCGCTCTATAGTATCAAGGGTGTGTCTTCCTCACTCCATCAAAAATTGAAGTTCTTCACCGACGGGCAAGTCATCACCATTTTGGGCGACGACAAAAATGTTGAGGGTGCAAGCACCTGTAGTCCAATCCTTGAGATACTGCACGTGTCAAATGATATGCTCCTATCAGGATTCTGAGTTGAGACACTCCTATTCTTGATAGAGGACGGTTTTAAGGAAAGGGTTTGTCTAGAATATGACCCTCATAGCAATGTCATTGTGATTCAGATGTTCAGAAACATGCACTTCATGCCCGGACTGGGGCTAGGGCAAAGGCAGCAAGGGATACTTGAGTCCATCGAACTGAAGAAATCTTTCCCTCCTTATGGCTTGGGGTATCAACCATCAGAACAAGAACTCAGAATGATCCACCAGTCTTGACCAAAGAGAAGGTTAGACTGCATCCCAACTATCCCAGGAGACTCCTTGAATGGACGATCCATCAAAGAAGGCAAAGACTTCCCTTTTTGCGATTTTCCAGAACCATGGTATGACCACATAGACAAGAAGATGAAGCCTAGAATGGAGATCTTTTTCCAAGATAGATACCCATGGGTCGAAAGTTTCCAACACCGAGTACAACCGCTCATCAAAGATATCAAAGAGACTGAGGAAAGTGATTTTGAAGATTCCTTCAACTTAAAGACATTGGGGCTGTCACTCTGCATGGTTCATTCAGGCACTACATCAATGGATCAATCCCATCTGATTAAATCTGATAATACACCCCTACTCAACTGGCATACTGCGCCAATTTTACCTCTTTAAATCTCCCATAACCCCAATGTTTACCCCATTTCTTCTTCTGTTGTCTATCCTTGTTCAAATGTAATCGAGACCTCTTTTGATGAGGTTCTCAATGTTGTTTTTCCTATCAATGAAATAAATGAAGATTTTGAGTATCTTGTTGTGCCTTTCATTAACTGTTTGGATTCTAATCAAACTTTTGATGATGATGATTTTGCAAATGAATAATTCTTAACTGATCTAAATAAGGTTAATAATAAAACAACATAACCGCATTCAAGTTAATGAAGATGAAACTGTTGTTATTAATCTCGGTTCTAGTAGCCAACTGCACGAGATTAGGATAGGGGCCACCCTTGACAATCATGAGCGCGCACAACTCGAAGAATTGCTAAAGGAATTCGTGGATGTCTTCGCATGGTCCTATGATGATATGCCCGGCATTGATCCTGAAATAGCTCAGCACGAGATCCCCCCTCTCCCATATTACAAGCCGATCAAACAAAAATTGAGAAAGCTCCGCACCAAATGGCCGCTTAAGGTCAAAGAAGAGGTGGTCAAATAGTTGAACGTGGGCTTCATTCGTGTGATCGAATATCCCACATGGCTAGCCAACATAGTACCTATGCCGAAATCATGGGGGAAGGTTCGAATGTGTGTAGACTACCGAGATTTAAATAAAGCTTCTCCAAAGAGTGATTATCCTCTACCCAATATCAACATAATCATGGACAACACAACCAGTCATGCCCTTAAGTCATTCGTCGACGGGTTTGCCGGATAAAACCAAATCAAGATGCACCCAGACCACCAATAAAAAAATCGCATTCATCACCCCATGGGGAGCCTTTTGCTACACCATCATGCCATTTGGTCTCAAGAATGTTGGGGCTACCTACCAAAGGGCTGCCACAACCATCCTGCACGATCTGACTCATAAAGAAGTCGAGGTTTATGTGGATGATATGATTATCAAGTCCAAAAACTAGAGAAGGTCATATTCTCGCTCTCCGGAAGTTCTTCGAACTGCTGGAACGGTATCAGATGAGACTCAATCCACAGAAAAGTGTCTTCGGCACTACAAAAGGAAAACTCTTGGGATTCATGGTCAGTGAGAAGGGGATAGAAGAAGATCCCACAAAGCTGAAGGCCATACTTGAGATACCACTACCCCTAACAGAGAAAGAAGTCTGAGGTTTTCTCAGGAAATTGCAATATATCAGCTGGTTCATAATCCAGCTAACCTCCATCTGCGAATCGATCTTCAAGCTCCTCTGAAAGGATTCAACTAAGGTTTGGAACGAGGCCTGCCAAGAGGCTTTTGACCGAATCAAACAATATCTTACCCAATCTCAGGTGCTCATGCCACCACAACCTGGTCTCCCTTTGCTCCTATACCTAACCATAATCGACACTGCAGTTGGGGCTTCGCTAGCCCAATGCCTTGAAGACTCCCGCAAAGAAAGAGCCATCTATTACGCTAGTCGCAAATTAGTCGGGTACGAGGTCAACTACACTTCTTTATAAAAGGCGTGTGTCACACTTGTCTGGGTCACCCAAAAGTTGCGACACTACATTCTCTCCTTCCCCATCAAACTTGTATCCCGAATGGATCCCATCAAATACTTTCTTGAGAAACCCGCCTTATCCAGTCGAATGGCCCAATGGTTGATGCTCCTAACCGAGTTCGATATCATGTACGTCACGCAGAAAGCCATTAAAGGAAGAGCCATCTCCGACTACCTCGCTGATTACCCCGTAGAAGAAGCAGATGTCTGGATCTCCAAATTCCCAGATGAAAATATCCTCTGCACCGCTCAAGACCACCTTCGAGGGTAAATGTTCTTTGATGGCGCTGCCAATAAAAAGGGATATGGCATTGGGATACTTCTAATCGCCCGGGATGACTCCCATACTCCCATCACCATCAAATTGGATTTCCCTTGCACAAACAACATGACAGAATACGAGGCATGCACAGTAAGCCTCAAAGTTCCTCTTAAGAAAGGTATTCAATACCTTGATGTCTACGGGGATTCTGCCCTCATCATCGATCAAGTGCTCAGAAAGTGGAAAGTCAAGGACGAAAAGCTCCAACCCTTTCATGGCCACTTAGAAGAGTTAGCCTCCCGATTCTGAAATATCACCTTCCATTACCTGCCCCAAGCAAAGAATAACCTAGTCGATGATCTCGCTACCTTGGCCTCCATGGTCGACATGCCCGAAGGAATAATAATGACCCCCTTCCTAGTTCAAAAGCAAGACAAACCAACCCACTGTTACCATATTGAGCTCGTCTCTACCAAAGATCCTGAACTAGCCGATTGCTGGTACTATGATATCTAGTGCCTCCTCAAATATGGTAGGTATCCCGAGGGTTCCAATAAGAAATATCGAATAACCCTCTGAAGACTGTCCGCCCAGTACATCATTTATCATAAAGCTCTACTCAAGAGGAACTTCGGTGGAACTCATCTACACTGTATCGCAGAAGCTGGGATTGAGAAGATAATGCGGAAGATATACAGCGGGGAATGTGGGCCCCACATGAATGGTCATATGCTTGCCAAGAAGATCACCCAACAGGGCTACTACTGGACCACCATGGCCCAAGATTACACTGCCTATGTCCGGAGGTGCATCAAATGCCAACAGTTCTCCAATCTTCAACACCTTCCTCCGTGAGAATTATACAACATGACCTCTCCCTGGCCGTTCTCCACCTGGGGTGTCGACATCATAGGGAAGGTTACACCAAAGGCTTCAAATGGACATAAGTTCATCCTAGTTGCCATTGATTACTTCACCAAATGGGTCAAAGCTGAGTCATACGTAGTATTGAACGCCAATAAAGTGGACAAATTCCTTAAGAAAAATATCATCTGTTGATATGGGGTCCTGAACGAGTTAGTGTCAGATAACGGGTTGCACTTCGAAGCAGAAGTCACAGAAGTTATCAACAAGTACGGGATTCAGAGACACAAATCTGATCCCTACTGACCTCAGACCAATGGTGCAGTTGAAGCAGCCAACAAGAACCTCAAAGTCATTATCAGCAAGATGACCGAAAGTTGTAGGGATTGGGCTGACCGGATCCCATTCGCCCTCTAGGGATATTGAACCTTAATCCGAACCTCTACTGGGGTTACCCCCTACTCTCTGGTCTACGACATGGAAGCGGTCCTACGTGTGGAGCTGGAAGTACCCTCGCTACGCGTCATGCTTGAAAGAAAAGATAATGAAGAAGACTGGTGCCAAATCCGTCTCGACGAGTTGACCCTCCTAGATGAAAGAAGATTGAAAGCTATTTAACACATACAGGGTTACCATCACCGAATAGCGCATTCATTCAATAAGAGAGTCAAGGACCGCGGTGTCCAGGAAGGGGATTTAGTCCTCAAGGAGATAATAGAACCCATCTGGGACCCCAGAGGGAAATTCAAGCCCATTTGGAAATCTTATCGGGCAGTGACTCTATGCTCACTGACCTAGATGGGGAAGAGATGGCTCGTCCAGTCAACCTAGACTATCTCAAGAAATTCTACCCCTAGTCCGAAATCTCGACGCGCTACCACTCTTCTCATCTCCCTTCTATTCTTAAAAAAAACTCTCTTTATTTCCCTCTGCCCAGAACTACGTGGGCCTGATCCTCTGAAAAAAACCATTTTTCAATAAAGAAAAACAAACAAAAAATTAAAATCCCCTAAGGTACGTAGGCAGCTCATACATCTTACAGGAGCACGGCCCTCTCTTTTTCAGAAAATACTATTCTTTTCCTATCTCCAAGAACGGCAGTTCATTCTAATATATACTTGAACAAAAGGATTATGTATGCCTTAGCGATCGGTATAGATAATTCAAAATTACAAAATTCATCGAAAGTCACAACTGGATGATCCGAAACTTGCTTATTTCATTAATAAGAAATTACAACACATATTACATAAGAAAAGGTATGGATAACTCCCTTCCCCCTTATTGCCATAAAAAGTTAAATAAAATCCCCACATTTATTCCCTATTACAACAAATAAAATCTCCAAGAGTCCTACCCACATCTACTAGAGGAGCCTGCACCCTCATCATCTACATCCTGGGGCCCCCAAATTTCCCCTGCCTGAATAGAGTGGCGTAAACACTCCATGGACCGATAAGCCTGAACCAACTTCGAAAAAACCACAACACACCCTTCCATGGTGTTAAATAAAACAAACCACCTTTTTCCAATCTCCACTACCAACATCTTGATGACTACTCTCCTCCATAACCACTTCATATAATCCCCAAGGACGTGCCAAACTCTCCCGACAGACTGAGAGGGACGGGTCGACGGGAGTCGATTCTCCCACAGAGTTCCAAGCAACAGACGCATGCGCTCGGTCAAAATGTCTACCGAAAAGATATTTAGTGTCCGAGGTGGCACGACCTGTGCCCAGCCAAATTGGCGTAGAAGCCGCCAAGGGAAAAAAAAAGAGGTTTGTCTGAGACCAACCAGATGCACATATGAGTACTCTCCTAGCTCAAGAATAGGCTTCAACTGCCCCCACCAAGGCACTGACCAATACAAATTCTGAGCCCCATGCTCAACAAACCAATTCTTCCAGCTCGCAATATCCAGTCCGAAGCGGATTAAGTAACGCGAAAAGAAGTTGGGTACAGCCGATAAGGGATACTCTGGAGGGGTCACCATGCGAAATCTAACAGACAACCACATGAACAGTATCACGGGGCTACCCCTCAGAAAGTCAGAACGACCTTCTGGCCAGGCATCCATACCATTCAGCGTCTCCGCCAGTATAACCATCGCAGGATTGAGACGGTATGACATCCACGAGATAATGGCTGCAAGTTGCGGGTCCATCAGTAGTTCCCCAGTCACCAGCAGTAATTTTGAAACCAGGCCCAGAGCAACGGCTCTAGCATAGCCAGCATCACCTACTTCTCGCAAATGCACAGACTGCAGCACCACCGGGAGGGAGATCATTCCCCCAGTAACCAATGATCTGGCCGTCGATGGAAAAATACAAAGAAACCCGGCCAATAAATCCCTGGGAGAACGGGAAAATTCGGGCAAAGCCACAAAAACACTAGGATGTATTCCCAGCATGGCAGAAAATTCATCGTAGGTAGGACAAACTTCATCCAACCCAAAGCAGAATACATGGTCTTCGGGGTACCAGAATTGTACCGCCGCCATAAGCATGTTCCATTCGATAGGCCGATTGCGCCATAAGGAGACTCGACGCATGTTGAAAGCATCATAGTCGATATTATAAGAGCACATTGATTCCAAGGCTTCGAGGTAGTTAGCAAACTCAATGCTACCAGGGAGAGCCATCTTGCAAGGCTAAGAGATAGTGGGCAAGTAAGTAAGAATGCGAAGGCGTGATGAAAACACTCCACCCTCACCCCTTTTATACTTGAGAACCCTCATAATAGACATAATCCCTGTAGAAGTCGAAGGGAATCCTACCCCACAAAACACAAAAGGCTGAAGAGCGTACCATTCAAAGCTTTGAATTAATGGGACTGGACTGAACTGCCGATAGGCAGGACAGGGTGCTTGCCGATCGACAACCCCCCATTTTTAGAAATTTCTTTTTTGTCCTCTTTTGTCAAATCAGAAAACTCAATAACAATAAATTGATATTCTCAACAGAATTTCAAAATCCCTTTTCCTCCTTATATAATTTCCCCTTTTAATTTAAAACGTTCCTTCAAAAAATTCCAAAAATACTCCTTTTTACGGTCTCAGCAGCAAAGTAAAAAGTGCATGTGCATGCATTCATTCATCATTAACAAAAGATAATAAAAAACTCCATTGCATTTCATCTATTTGTTTCTGTGTTACATCAATTTTGCAGGAAATAAAAAGAAAAAGCAAAAACAGTGGGACTCAGCCCGAACCCACATTCTCTCTCTCTCTCTCACCCACCTTTCTCTCTAAGAGCTTCCACCCCTGCAACGTGCTCTCTTTCCCCTATGGCGAGATGATGCACCGCCACTACCCGAGCTAGAGTCCTCTCCAAACGAAGCAGATGGCACCAAATAAGAAGGAACAGGAACCACATCCCGAATATGGGCAGTCACCGAAGATATCCAGTCTCTGATGTCTCTTAGACAAGTGGTCGATACTCGGACTTGCTGCAAGGAAAAGGCAAATTCGGTATCAAAGTAGAGATGACCAAAACAAAAAAAAAGAAGAACAGAAAGGTATACCGCAGGTCGGAGGACCTCCTCTGTCAAACCCAAATCCTCCGGATCCATCGCATGAGGATAGTGCAACATAGTCACCATCCCTCCATCAGCCCGTCGAATATTGTATGAAGGAGTGTGCAATCGCATAAAAGGAACCTCTGAAGTCGCAGCCGCCACAAATGTCATCGAACCACCGCCACTGTGGGAAGATCCCACTGCCCGACTCGAACCCACAGGAAGGAAAGGCAGGGCATAATATATGTTGGGCGCCATCAACTAGCTCATCACAAAGTCCATATAGTCATACGACGCAGCCGTATCAGTGTACAATAAGTAGGACTCTTCGATAATCTCCGCGATCCTCGCATCCTCTGACAGCAGTCGCTCCCGCCTCATAGACGTAGGAGGCTGCGCAGGTGGTACCACCACCTCCTCCTCAGTAATCTGGTGAACCACCCTCTCCCCGAGATACCAGGAATGGCCGAATTCATGCGCCAGCAAATGCCTCATCGGCATGTTCACACCGGTCGTCCCCACATCCTGAATGGTTGTCCCCCAAGGATAAAAGGTCACCTGAAAGTCTCCAAGCAGGCATAAATAAATATAAGATCAAAAGGTGTAAAAACCAAGATTGAAATGGAAAGAGTCTTACCCTACCACTGGTCAGATCATTCAAGACTTGACGTACCGCCTCTAGAGAGAGATCCCTTCGACTGCCGATTGGCCTTATGCCATCGATACAATCGGTAGAAGTCCCCAACGAAGTCGTCCTCCAGAGCGATCAGCGGGATATTTCACCCAATCACCTCATAAAACCACGTCTGTCAGAGATAAGAATTCATAAACAAAAAGAGACGCATAAGGAAAATGCGAATGCATGAAAGAAAAATGTGCAAACTGAAGAATACCTCAAGAAGGTACGTGGCCCCAGTAAAGGTCTGCCGTCAGCACCGGCTGAATGCATCCAGAGAAGAGTAAAGGGTCACCAAAGTCAGAGTCCCCCAATCATAGAAAGGAATGTTCGAAAACATCCTCAAGTACGGCAAGAACCACAAATGGACGACGTCACCACTCGATGCCACCATAAAACCTCCCAACACCAGCAAAATAAATAACCGGGCCATCTGCCTCACTTATAGCTCGTCTTCCACATCAATCACCCTACCCAACAGAACATCCTTCATCAGAGACAGCCGGATAGAATCCCCAGAAATTATCCTCCCTACATGACTAAGTGTCGCACGCACTGCCTCCGGTCTCACCTACAAAGAGCGATCCACCTCTATCTGCTCTCCATCACAATCCAGCCCCAAAAGCTGCTGCACATCTATGGGAGTCACAGTTATCTCCCCGAAGCCAAAATGGAAGGTGTGAGTAGTATCCCACCACCTCTCCCCCAAAGCGCACAAGACCGCTGTCGAACGAGGCTTATCATCCAGCGCAGATGCCAACCTCCCAAAACCCGCTGATGATACCACCCAACGCACCATAGGTGGAAGATGCTCCCAGACATCCCTGAGCCCCGTCGTCCCGCGGGCGCGCCTGTTCTTCAAGGAAATATCAGAGTGGCAAAAAGGAAAAAAATCTCAAGTTAAGAAAGAAAGAAAAATCAACAAAAATAAAGGAATGCCAAAGGTCGTGATACTTTCATAACCGCCAGGATTCACTTTCGAAGAGAGATGATGCGACGGCTCCCACAGTAAGGTCTTCTCATCTGCAACAAGCTCCAACGCATCAAAGGAGTTCTCACTCCCCAAAGCAAGAGGCGCCCTGGCCCTCCACTCCACATTCTCCCAGTCATCAACGGTTAACCACTCCCTGTGGATTGCGGTGCTCACAAAAGCGGCCATTTCTTGAAGATCAAAATGCTAGAACGATTTGCAGAGGAATTGCAGAAAGAGAGAAATCAAGGAAGCTGTGAAAAAATGAAAGGATTCGCCCCCTTTATATAGGATGTCAAACGCCATGCCGATTGGCACTGACCCCCACCATACCGATCAGCACTGACTCCTTACCTTCCTGAGGCAGTCCAAAAGTCTGTGCCACTGCCGAATGACACCCCTCATACCATGCCGATCGGCACCCCCTTAAATTTCGTACAGAAATCTCCAAAAAATACCAGAAAGCCCCAAAAAATCCTCAAAAAATTCCTAAAAATCCTAGGAAAGATTTAGAGCATTTTCACCAAGAAAATTTTGCATTCCCTCAAGCAGAACCCCTCTTTCCCAGCGAAATCCTCAAAAACCAAGTGAATCTCCTCCTGGCAAAGCCCCGAAGGACCTCTAAGGATCGCCTGATCTCTGCCCCAGCAGAATTTTTACAGCACCAAATTTGGTTGTTTCCCCCTACGAGGCCTCCTAAAGAAACAAAAGCTTCCCCAACTATCCGATCCCCAGCTCAGATCAAAATCACAAGGCACTTTCTCCAGTACAATCAAAATCCAATCTTTATTCACTCTTAGGTCAGAATTGACCTCGGTCTTGGATCGTCACCTGAATTAGGTCAGAATTGACCTCGGTCCTCGGTCGTCATAGCTCTTAGGTCAGAATTGACCTCGGTCTTGGATCGTCACCTGAGTTAGGTCAGAATTGACCTCGGTCCTTGGTCGTCACCACTCTTAGGTCAGAATTGACCTCGATCTTAGATCGTCACCTAAGTTAGGTCAGAATTCACCTCGGTCCTCGGTTGTCACCACTCTTAGGTCAAAATTGATGTCGGTTTAGGATCGCCACCTGAGTTAGGTCAGAATTGACCTCGGTCCTTGGTCGTCACCACTCTTAGGTCATAATTGACCTCAATCTTTGATCTTCACCTGAGTTAGGTCAGAATTAACCTCGGTCATCGGTCGTCACCACTCTTAGGGCAGAATTGACCTCAGTCTTTGATCGTCACCTGAGTTAGGTCTGAATTGACCCCGGTCCTCGGTCATCACCACTCTTAGGTCATAATTGACCTCGGACTTGGATCCTCACCTGAGTTAGATCAGAATTGACCTTGGTCCTCGGTCGTCACCACTCTTAGGTCAGAATTGACCTCGATCTTGGATTGTCACCTGAGCTAGGTCATAATTGACCTCGGTCCTTGGTCGTCACATCTCTTAGACCAGAATTGACCTTGGTCCTGGATCTTCACCTGAGTTAGGTCAGAATTGACCTCGGTCCTCGATCCTCAGCACTCTTAGGTCAGAATTGACCTCGATCTTTGATCGTCACCTGAGTTAGGTCATAATTGACCTCGGTCCTCGGTCGTCGCCACTCTTAGGTCAGAATTGACCTCGGTTTCGGATCGTCACCTGAGTTAGGTCACAATTGACCTCGGTCCTCAGTCGTCACCACTCTTAGGTCAGAATTGACCTCAGCCTTGGATAGTCACCTAAGTTAGGTTAGAATTGACCTCGGTCCTCGATCGTCACCACTCTTAGGTCAGAATTGAGCTCGGTCTTGGATCGTCATCGGAGTTAGGTAAGAACTGACCTCAGTCCTCGGTCATCACCACTCTTAGGTTAGAATTGACCTCGATCTTGGATCATCATCTGAGTTAGGTCAGAATTGACCTCGGTCCTCGATCGTCACCACTCTTAGGTCAGAATTGACCTCGGTCTTGGATCGTCATCACTCTTAGGTCAGAATTGACCTCGGTCCTCGGTCGTCACCGCTCTTAGGTCAAAATTGACCTCGATCTTGGATCGTCACCTGAGTTAGGTCAGAATTGACCTCGGTCCTCGGTCGTCACCACTCTTAGGTCAGAATTGACCTCGGTCTTGGATCATCACCTAAGTTAGGTCTGAATTGACCTTGGTCCTCGGTTGTCACCACTCTTAGGTCAAAATTTACCTCGGTCTTGGATTATCACCTCAGTTAGGTCAGAATTGACCTCGGTCCTCGATCGTCACCACTCTTAGGTCAGAATTGACCTCGGTCTTGGATCGTCACCACTCTTAGGTCAGAATTGACCTCGATCCTCGGTCGTCACCGCTCTTAGGTCAAAATTGACCTCGATCTTGGATCTTCACCTGAGTTAGGTCAGAATTGACCTCGGTCCTCGGTCGTCACCACTCTTAGGTCAGAATTGACCTCGGTCTTGGATCATCACCTGAGTTAGGTCTGAATTGACCTTGGTCCTCGGTCGTCACCACTCTTAGGTCAAAATTTACCTCGGTCTTGGATTATCACCTTAGTTAGGTCAGAATTGACCTCGGTCCTCGATCGTCACCACTCTTAGGTCAGAATTGACCTCGGTCTTGGATCATGACCTCAGTTAGTTCTGAATTGAAATCGGTCCTCGGTTGTCACCATTCTTAGGTTAGAATTGACCTCGGTCTTGGATCGTCACCTGAGTTAGGTCAGAATTGACCTCAGTCCTCAGTCATCACCACTCTTAGGTCAGAATTGACCTCGATCTTAGTTTGTCACCTGAGTTAGGTCAGAATTGACCTCGGTCCTCGTTCGTCACCACTCTTAGGTCAGAATTGACCTCGGTCTTGGATCATCTCCTGAGTTAGGTTAAAATTGACCCCGATCCTCGATCGTCACCACTTTTAGGTCAGAATTGACCTCGGTCTTGGATCATCACCTGAGTTAGGTCAGAATTGACCTCGGTTATTATATCTTCACCCTAAGCTCGCAGAATTGGCTTTGACCCACAGAATCGATCACCCTCATCACTTAAGCCGTGGATTTGGCTTTGAACCACAAAATTGGTCATCCCCAACACACCCCTCAGGTCCTCAGAATTGGCCTCGACCCTCTAAATCGGTCATACTCCATCAAAAGCATCATGTGGTGTCTATTCGACGGCTATCATTTATTCCAAACTCACCCGTCGAGGGGCTCTATAGACACCCCATTCTGTTACCCCCTAACTCTCCTTAGGTCCCTAGTACCTCCCTTTATCACTACAAACCTAGGTCATACCCCGAGTACTGACTTAGAAAACATCGGGCACTCCTAGGATCCATTTGACCAAAAAGTCAAACTCTTCAGCTCGACCAAGGCTGAATGAAAATTCGAAGGGAACTAAAATCCCTTTCCAACAGTCCATCCCATGCACAATTCCAACTTACCATGTGGATGAATGATCCATTTGCATCCAAAACTTGATCTAGAGGCCACCGGGCACTCTCGGGCTCTGTTTGACCTAAGTCAACTCTTCAGCTCAACCGAGGATGAATTAATCTTCAAAGGGAACTGAAAGCCCTTTCCAATGGTCCACTCCATGCGCTATTCGGACTTACCAGGCGGATGAACGATTTGTTTGCGTCCGAACGATTCCCCGTCTAATGGACCGACAAACGATTCCGAGCCATATTTGACCCAAATTCAACTTTCAAACCCGGGAGCGGTCCAAAGGACTTTCAAAGGTCTCTGAATTACCTTTACAACGGTCTATCTCGTACGCGATTCTGACCAATGGTTTTCCCTCGGCAGCCAATTTTCCAAAAAGGTCTGAAACACAATACCAAATGGCAGGTTCCAGACCCCGCCTATCGGCAGGTGCTGATAGGAAGGACCAGGTCTATGCCGATCGGTAGTGACCTGGGTCTTTAAAAGGAGGCCTTCACCTCATTTTCAAGGGAGCTCATATCTGATAGAAATCACTCTCAGCGAATCCCAAAAACCTCTCTCAAAGGCAGCGCAATTTCAACATCTGAATCCCTTTCTAACTTCCACTTTTCATCATGATTTTCATCAAACTTGGTGAATTAGCCACTCTCCACCATCATCCAAGTTCAAGGGCTACTCTTAAACATTTAAGATCAAGCTCAAGATCTTCAAGAAGGTCCAAATTTCTCAACTTTCTCTTCAAATTCTCTTAAATCCGCAATAACTTATTTTATTACTTAACACTTTTTATTATCTCATCTCACACATCCTAATATACTTTTTATTTAGTATTATTGCACATCTCTTATATTTATATAAATAAAACCCAAAAAGACAAGAAAAATAGGGTTTGCTCATAAATTCCAAATAGGGATTCTCATACTTTTCTCACACTTTTCTCACAACTAAAACACTTTTTCTACACACACACTCACAAAATAAGAGATCCCCCATTTGGATTTATGGGATAAACCCCACCCCTCATTTTGTATGCGAACTACGTTGACTTTGATGCCTTTATAGGCTACGTAGGCGTCTCGGAGTAAAACCCGAGACTCGAGTTCTATCCTCACTTTCTCCCTCATTTTCTATCTTCTCTAAATCCAATTTTCTTATATTCTATATACTTGCTCTTAGTGACATATTACCCCATATGCGTTATCGTTCCATTATAATGATCAACGTAATGGTAATCACATAAATCTTATTTTCTAATATTATTTTTATACCTTCCTACGGATGACTCGCTTTATCTCTCCCATGATACAATTCGAGGATTCCTATCTCCACTATATATATACACATGCACACATATCACGGGGAAAATAAAGGAAAATAGCAAATATCCATGAGAGACCGAAAGGGCGGAATGGGTGCCTAACACCTTCCCATTTCGTAACTTAGCCTCCGAACCCTTCTCAAATCATTTTGTTTTCGCATGCACCAGTATGTATTTGTATGCCGTCCTTCGGGATGGCTTCCCCTTTTTCTTTTGTCTGTTTTAAGGAAAATAAACTGGCGACTCTAAATCTCTCTACATTTTTACACCTCATCTCAAACGACGCCGATCGAAGCGCTCCCGAGAGGGATGCGCGGGACTCGAGGATCCTCCCTTCACGCGCCCGCCCACAAGCGAGGATCGGGGATGGCCATAATAAGGAAGTCCATGTTTATGTTTCCAAATTTTTCAGATTTTGGCTTTAGTGAAGACTCCCTACATACAGGTTCTGCTCCTTTAGTGGTTAGTTTTTATAATTCATTTAATTATCGCAAAAATATTAACAAAATAGTATTTTTTTTAGTTTGTATTAAGAGAATCTTCCTTCGAATTTGAAATATTAAAACAATTTTAAGCTGATGAGTTAATCATATTTCATTGAGATTTAAGGAGAGGAGAGAGATTTTGACTTTGAGTCTCATTAACAACTTGACTCCTTGGTCATTTAATAGTCAAATATTCATTCTTTCTCAATGATATTTACCTCCCTAAAATTTTAATTGCTAAAATTTTTTAAAATGTTCATATTTCTCAAATCTAACTATCAATCTACGGTTAAAAATGTTTCTATTTAACATGAAATTATCTCTCTCTCTCTCTCTCTCTCTCTCTCTCTTTCTAAAAAAAATATCTCTCTAAGTTTCCAATTCTATATCTGTTTAAAAAGTTTCTCTATAAAGTTTTAACTCTTTCCTCAATCAAAAAAGATTCTTCTCTCTAAAATGCAAACTTTGTTCACCCCTTAACGTTATGATATTTTTCTTTCTCGAAAATGCTAACATGTTTCTCTCTATAAATCATGATCAATTTATCTCACAAAAATTTTCTCCTTAAACACTAACATATTTCTCTCCCAAAAATAGTTCTTAAAATGGAAGCATATAAATTATAATATGTCGCTCTCTTAAAAAAAATCTATTTAAAATGCTTGCATATTTCTTAAAAAACCTGTTTAAAAGATAACTTCTTTCTCTCACTTGGATTTATATCTCCCTAAAATTCTAATCTTTATACATTGTTCTCCTTAAAAAACTACTTTTATAATTCCCTTTCTAATTAAATCTCGTTGTGAACTTATAATCTATTTCTTTTTATAAATAGTTTGTTGACAATCTGAAAATTTCCTCTTAAAAAGCTTTAATTTCTAAAATACTATTTTATTTTTCTCTATGAAAATACCCTTTTAAAGTGTTTAATCTATTTATCTCTATAAAATCTCTCTCTCTCTCTCTCTCTCTCTCTCTCTCTCTCTCTCTCTATATATATATATATATATATATATATATATATATATAGTTATAGTTATTTAAAATGTTGACTTCTTTCTCTCTCTATATATATAGAGAAAGAGATTAATATTTTAGAGAATTTTATAATTAAGAAGATAGTTTAGTTTCATATGGATTAGTGTAATTACATTTTCATAGTTAAGTATCTTATAGGGGTGGCAATTCGGGTCAACGGGTCATGTTTTGGGCCGACACGACAAGGTTTTTTCGGACACAAACACGATACGAATTCGTGTTTTTTTTAGCTTACACGAACAGGACCCGAATAAAAAATAACACGGTACGACACGACACGAATACCAAAATTTCTTAAATTTCACGCCGAAAAAACACGATAACACGACACGACTCGTAATTCAAACACGAACACGACATGACACGACTTCGTGTAAAAAAACACAACACGAACACGACATTTCGGGTCAATTTCATGTCGTTCCGTGTCGTTTTTTCGTGTCATTTCTAAAATTTCCACCCCCAGTACCTTGTAATTTTAGAGAGATAAAGTTCTTTATACATAAATGATTTTCTATTTTTGTGGGATAATGATCCAAAATTCTAAAGAGATACGTTTTAAAAGGATAAATATGGTTACCATTTGAGAGAGGTTTTTTTTATAAAAGTAATGATATTACAACTTTAGATAGGGGAAACGTGGGTAGTATTTTAAGATAATATATTTAAAAGTAAAAATTGATTAGAATTTTTGAATATGGGAACTTTTTAGTTAGAAAAATGTGTTAGTAGTTCATAGAGCGTTGTTTCTAGAGAAATGAGTGATCTAGAATTTTATAGGGATATATGATTAGCATTTTAAACAGGTATTCTTTTACTGGGAGGAAGACATTAACAATTTTGAAAAGAGAAACTATATCATTGATAAAGAGTGGAGATTTAGTGTTTGAGTGATATTACGATCTCAGAGAAGGAAGATTTTATCTTAGAGAGGGAGAGAGAGAAAGGGGGGAGAAAGAGAGAGGGAGAGATTTCCATAAAAATAACAAGATTACAACTAAAAAGTTTTAAGAATGTGGAAAGACTTACATCTTAGTGAAAAATTGTTAAAGACATAGTGATATTATGGTTATAAAAAGTTAGTTCATATGATTAAGTTTGTGTAATCACATTTTTTTTACTTCTTCCTTATCCAATCCTTGACTTTCTCTAATTTGATAAATGGCCACCCTATGTGGGATTTGAACAATGTATGCCTTAGATATTATTATGGTGATATATTTTGTGATGTTATTAGAATTGTCCGAAGTATCATCTTAGATCCTATATAACCATCCTTAACATTGAAGAACTGAATAGGGAGTATGTAAATGATGAGATATTCCACCCCACCTATGAGTCATTAGGCCCATCAACTAGTCCATCCTCAAAAGTTGACATCATCAATAATAAGTTTATCTTGGTCGTCATAAAAGAGATCAATGACATATCCTTCGAAACAAATATGGGGATATATTGGTCCAGTAGTGAAACTGACAAGATTTAGTGAATACTATAGAAATGGACATATATACAAGAGAAGGCTGAGGTTGTCATTCCATAGATTTATTGGAATCAAATATTCATTATGCCTAGAGTTGAACAAAAAATATAACCCTTGAAGACTTACTTCAATAGATAGAAAGATCATAAAGGCAGTTAAAACCCAAGAAGTTAGTCTTTCAAAAAGGAGAATTCGATTTTATCTCCTAATAAGGCCAACATACACATCTCGTAGCCATCCTAGACCATGAGATGACCCATCCCCTAACTCAACTCAAAAAGGCACCTAGGTGAAAGAGCAACTCAAATGACCTCCACCAACATCACCACCTAGTAACTACGGGTGGCTGCTATAAAAATAGGGCACTGTCATGAAGAAATTATCCATTATCGCATCACCCTAAGACTTATATCCGATAAAAAAATATGGCACCATTAGATCTAATAATATGAAACACACCATGAATTTCTCTATTGAGTAATTTTATAGTCAAGGCCAAAATCATAGAGTTTCATTATACATTACCACTTAAGTTTGGGGAAATATTGTACCTATAGTCCTACTCAATAATAGATCAACCATCAATATATGTCCATTTCACAGTGCCACCGAACTAGAATACAAAAATTTTGAATTATTTATATTATTCACGGTTATTCTAGACTAAGACAACCCTCATCAAAAGGTCTTGTAAGCCCTTGTGCTGAAGCTCATTTTAGGGTCAATCATATGTGGTGTTAAGTTTCAAGCACTCCATGTCATGGACATCTTCAACCTCCTAATTAGATGAGCTTGTATAAATCATATGGGATCTCTACCTTCCTCCTTGCCTATAAAATTCAGGTTCCCATTTCACACCAAAGTCAACACCATTTAGTGAGATGAAATTTAGGCCACAATAACTATCACTAGCACTACTTCTCACCTTTCAAGGGTTCATTACGATAGTAACCTATGACTAAGAGGATTCAACGTAATCCCACTAGTATAGGATTTTAAAGTGAAGTCTATAATTTTGTGGAAAATGTTTGGGTATAAATATGTTAAATACCTATGAATTTTTTAGTCGATTAAGCTTTGTAGTTGCTTCCAAGCTCCTTTCTCCTTTCCATTCCACTAGATCCGTAATGATATGAACGAGAAAAATAAAGGAATAAGGTATTTCACTATACTTCTAAAGGTATATCAAGGAATACAATCTGAATCAATCAATATGAATGTCATAGCTTATTCATTGACATCCCCAATTTGTGTGGACACACATTCTACCGCATTAAAAAGTGTGTCGTCAAAGTGATCAATTATATATGGAAAAGGGTGTTGATCTATAGTTACATTTGGGCTATCCAATGCTACCTCTTTTCCAAATGAATCAACCTCGTACCATATTCATCAAGGATAGACAAATATATATCTCGATGTCATAACCCCATTAAATCCTTATGTTTGAACCATCCACAACAATCCTGCATGCATGATTCAGAATATGTGATACATTCCCATTCTAAAACGAGGAAAGAATAATCAAGAAACCTTAAGATCTACATTCCTCCTATATAAAAGGGGGCAACCAAGTTTTGATGCTTTGCTTATAAGAAGAAAATTAAGGTCTCTCCCATAAATCAAGATTGAAATTTCCATTGGAATGTCCATTTCCACGTTGAGTGAGAAAACATTCCCTACCACGGCTTGTCGAAGCTTTAATGGATGAGCATAAAAACGTAATGTAGTGTGGAATAGAGATATTTTATGAGGAAATGTTGTTTCTCAACTACTTTTAATCCCACAAAGCCATAACGAAATGACACAATATATCATGTATTGCTGCTGAAGACTAGAAAAATAATATCCTGATTACCGTGGGTAGCTACCCTCATTCTCTATTAAGAATGCCACCTTAGTTGAATTTTGACACACAAGAATAAATCCCCCACAAAACCTTTCGATGCATGGTTCGTAGCCTCAAACTTATAAAAACACCTTAGGAAAATTGGAGAGATCATTGGCATCCTCTATTTTAAACCTAAATGTAGGTCCCGTCATAAAAAAACTTCCACAATTATCTTGCCCCAATGTTGGAGCTACCACTTGATCCAAAAATTCGAATTAGGGCCCACCAAGAAGTAGAGGATGAAAGATAACAAAACCTCGCATTATTCCCAACTGGGGTTTTCCATGCCTTACCTTTATACAAGAACACGATGAAAAGAAGTACAAAAAGGATATGTTCTTCGACATCATTAGCAACACTAGTGTTATACCACATAATAATTAGATATCAATCAACATCTTCGGAATTCCCACTAACCTATCAACTTTTAATTCAATCATGTTGAAAAATGAGTCTTCCCTTATACCATTGTCTAATGTATCCCCCCCCCCCCCGGTCAACCTCTCTCTAGTGTCATAAATGTTGGATTTCCTCCCTATAAATTATTATTTTGAGTTGTAGCCTTTGTGTATTGTGTGTGACGAACCTGAAATTTTAAATGTGTTAAACAAAATACCCAATAATGAAATATTTTCGTACCTAAAATACTCAAATAAACTTTAAAAACTTAATAAATATCAAAACAAGCATATGTCTTCTAATGAGGACGATATGATGACTATTAAATTATGTATCGCTCAAACCCCTAAAGAAATATACATAAGGTCCTCCCAAAAATAACCCTGAGAAAGAAAACATCCCACTCTTCCTCAGCGAATTTTTGAATTTATTTGCTTGATCATATGCTGAAACGATCAGAATTGACATTGATATTATGATGCGCAAAATCTCAACTCTCCCAGAATTCTATTATGACAAACGAGGAATATGAAAGATTATACTAAAATTTTCCTTGAAGGTCAAGAAAAAAGTAAAAAAAAAAAAGCTCGACATCGGGTTTGTCAAAGTATATTATTGTGGAAAATATATATATTTTATAGGATCATATCTTGTGACAATGTGAATAGTAAAAGCAAGTATGTAATTCCTGAACTTTTGGGCCATAAATACGAGTGACAAACAGTTCCTTTCAACACTAGAATATCATAATTCCTCACCATGGACAATCCTACTCAAATAATGCACTAGCTTTTTTTCCACTCTGTCTTTTTTGTTAATAATGCACTAATATAGCATGGGGTAAAAGTAAGATGGATCAAAAGTAGTATACCAATTCTTGGTGATATCATTGTTTAAGGATAACTTAACAAGTGTTTCAACTTTTCAATTGCTTATTGATGAATTTTCTCCTACTTATAACTCATGGTTTTTTACAAGAACTACATTAACGGGTGTGTGACTTTTGACAAAGCTAGGACAAATCTTCTGAGATAGGAAACTCGTCTGAGAAATCTCTACAACTGACTCTGATTAATTGGAAATGCCATATTTTGTATATCCCTTTGTGTATACCTATCCGTTTGGACTCCCTATCAATTGACCATAAACCATAAGAATTTCCCACTAATAACCCCAACGCACATTTCAATGGGTCTATATTGAGTTTGTATTTTCTATAGTGATAAGACACCACCTACAGGTCCGTTAGGTGAGCATCATCCTTCTTCAATTTGACCACCATATCTTCCACATAAAATTTCAATGCGTTATGAAACAAATCATGGAAGATCGCCATCATCGTTCATAGATATGTCGCACCTGTGTATTTAGGCCGAACAACATGACCTGTATTTTCTTAGCAATGTTAGTTGGGTCCACATTGATCTGGTTTTACCATACATAGACATCCGTGACGTTATAAATTTCATAATTAATTATGGAGTCTATCAAACTATAAATTTATGGTAGCGGGAACTCTTCTATAGAGCATGCTCTATTGAGATCACGAATCTCCATGCATATCCTAATTTGAGTCTTGTCTTTCTTCACCACTGGGATAATACCTGATATACAGCTTAAGTGTTCAATCAGTTTGATAAATCATGATGCCAATAAAAGGTTTAGCTCTTCTTTTATTTTCAACTATAACTTTGACGTGTATATTCTCATGGCTTGTTTGATGGGTATGACTGAAGATATAACTTTGAGCTTGTGAATGCCTACATATTCATCTAATCTAGGCATCTTACTGTGCTTCCACACAAATATGTCTTTATACTCCTGAATCAACTAGATTAGAGTTTTATTCTTCGTCTCATCAAAATCTTTTGATATGAATATGGGATTTTCCTGTCCAACTTCTTCTGCCTGGTCAATTTTCTCTAGTTCTTGCATTTAGGGATTTGGTCGATCTTTCCTACATTCTGATTAATCTTCCACATTTTCTATGAACTCTTGTATCCCTGAATTGTCTACAACCATACATTGACCTTAGTTATCCATGAAAAAGCATTATACTTTGGTTTTGGGGGGTTAACTTAATCATCCAAGTCCACTTCTCGTTCACATCTTCACAAGCGATATATTACACTCCCATCACTTAGCACCCCTTCTTTTACTTCCATTTTGGTGATGGAAACTCCTTTCTCTTCTTTGATGATCCTTATATTGTATGAGTTCTTATGTATCCCAACCTTCTTAGGGCACTCTGTCTCTTTACTTCACTTTCTTGTGAATTAATCCATGTCTTCATCATATCACACATCTATTTTAATAATGTTTGTCCATCCTCGTGAACCTTTTTTTATCTTTTCCACCTTATTTAAGGATCCCAATATTTCTTTCATCACGGTGGTTCGAACTCCTTGTATCATCCTAGTTATAACCCGGATCTCTTCATTCAACTTCGTGTAAAATGTTGCATCCACAATGTGAGCTTATTCTTTTTCAAATGGCTTCTTTGTCACTCGTATAACTATTTATGTACGTTTAACATTTGTATTGTCACATTGATAGAACTTGGAAGGTACCAACCCATTGTTGTGCATCCAAACTCTCCCCATTAGTAAGTAATAAGATATGTCAGATTCTATAATGTAGAACTTTATATGGGAGGTCAAATTACCAATTTGAATTCCCATATTAGTGTATCCCAAAGACTAGGAAGTTTTGTTATCATATTAGAAATGGATAATGGCATGGCGATCAACATGTATTCTGGGATGTTAGTTGTATAAAATGAGCTCATAAGCATTATCTTGACCGAAACACCTCCATCTATGAGACATCTTACAAATATGATGTTGTTGATGCTCATTGTTACATACAAAGGCGTATTTCGGGGAAACCTGATATGTTGATCACTATTTGAGAAAGTGACTTAAGCAACGAATCATACTATTAAATTATCCATATGTACCTTCTATCTTAACTGAGGGGTGTTGTTCCTCCTTTTAATGCTCAAAATTATTTTTGTAATTTCCCACATCCCCACCAAATAAAATAATTACCTGAACTTTGGGATTTTTAAAATAACTTGGTACTCGAGACTAGCGTCCATCTCATAATCCTCATAATGAAAATATTATTTAACGTATTTAATTATTATCTCATCAAAAGCAATGACCATGTTAGCCATCCTAACCTCACATTCAATGTATAACTTTGTAAAATCATCACCATTTTCTCTCTCCTTATCTCCTTGTCATATACTACCACCATATTGGAATGCGAAGGTAAAGGGTCCTTATTCGCATTATTTTCCCTAATTTAATTTGTCAATAGAATATAATTCTAAAACATTCGACAAATCTCCATTGGATGACCAATATGTAGATGCACCCTATAATACTTTGGATTCATATGTTCTTCTTTCAACGGAGCTTACTCCAAAATATCCCTCGGGGGATTAGCATATTCATCTACTACCAAAATTCTATAGAAATCCATATCTTCCTCAAATGTGTACAACAATGCAGATGGCAATTTAGAAGGAAGTTTTCTCTTACTATTCTGATTATTTTCCCAATCGGCCATTTCACCACCATTTCCTCCACCAACATAGTTCACACGCAGTCCTCCACCTATACCATAACTTATTTTGCCAGGCGGGCCATTGATAGGCTTCCAAAGCTGGTAGTTTAACATTGGGTTAGGTCGAACCACCATGGCAATATTCTTGGACGCCTTAATGAAGGCTCTAAAATATATTTCTCTTATTTTGTTGATCAAATGACAAAAATACTCTGGTTGTAATCCGCCAGCGTATATTTATAGTATATTTCCTTCCAAAGCATATTCTCTGAGGTCTAGAAAACGATCTCTAAAACTCCTAATATAGACCATTACATCTTCCCTCATGAAATGCTAGGATTTTGTTGAATTAAAATAATCATGTTATGAGAAATAAATGGGATTAATTTAAATGATTATTTTTGTAACTAAGGTTTAAGAGAAAAATTCAAAAAAATGGCGTATACCGTTTACGCATGTTAATTAAACTACGCATTTTAAATCGAATTAAGACATTTATATGGAAAGAAATATATAATTTAATATATATTTATGTTATAATATCATCAAGATAAATAAGGAGAAAAATTAGATGAAAAATCCATAACTGATAGATGCGAATCAATTAATAACTTGGCCTGAATCGATTTGGCACCTACAGATTGCCCTATTATGAGATGACAACATTTGGAATGATTAGGGAGAAAAATGAACAACCCTCTAATATTTTTAGGACATGATATCTCGGTTACTACCCCCATTAGACCTAGTGGGAACATTATTAAATGATGGGGGATCATGAGAATAGGTTTTAGGGACATTGTAAGAGAGATGAAATAGTGGTTTTGGACATACATCCCCTCAATTATGATAAGAATAATTCAGCCCCAAAACAATACCACTTGAGTCTTATTCCTCCACCATTCCAGTAGTCTAAAGTCCCTACAAACATCTTTATGCTACTAGCTTGCAAGACCACCATTCTACCATTTTATTATCAAGGGTTAAAGACGGTTTTGAAGGTGTTATTTTGGAGAAAAAAACTTGCAAGGAGATAGGAAATTATTGGATTTTATTTTTTACCACTTCATCAAAGGAATTATTATCTTCAAAGAGGTAGGGGTTCTACCCTATTTTCATGTTTGAATCAAAGCATGCAAGATATATCTATATGTGTATGATTTACATAAATACGTATGCTTATTATCAGTAGATATGAATTTATGTTGAAGGATATGTGATAAAAAATAGACAAAAGTTTAAGTTTTAAAGAAGGATAAAATTTGGAATGTTTAATCCAATTATTTATTACATAAATCATGTTAAAATTATCAGTTTCATGATAAAATATTATATTGAATTTATGAAGAAATATTAAGATGCATTTATTGGATTTTGTTAGCATTAAACCTCACTTCTATGAACATATACACATGTAGATGGGATAAATGGGATAAGTATGTTGGAAGTGTATTAAAATGAGATTTGGAAAATGAAATGATAAACTTGATAATTTCATTATATTAATCACATAAAATGATGCAATTTATGTGAAGAGAACCTTTAGAAAATATGATATAATGGACTAAAGGTGAAACTAGTAAAGTATGGGGAAAAAGTGTGAAATAGTGTAATATGGACACATGAAATGATAAGAAATAAGATAAAAGGTTCACACTTAATAAGTTGGACATATAAGTCATGAAATGGAAAAAGTAACGTTTTAGTATAAAAGAGTCATCTTAAGTAAAACTTGGACTTATAAATAAATTCCCAAATTAAAGGATTTTAGTTAAAGATTTGGATTTTATGTGGTGAAAACTCATATTTGTAAAGTAAATAAGACAAGAAGCTTTTTCGATAGACTATAAAAAATGCAAGTTTACAAGTGTGCATGAATAGTGAAGACGCATTAAAGTGTATAAATGGGTATTTGAATTCAAAGGTTAAGTTTCACAAAAATTGGTTACTAAAGTTGTTTTCAAAAGATTAATTACCAAGTCTAAGGTAAAATAAAAAACAGAACATTTATACAATGTGAAACCTGGAAATAAAGTGTGTTGGGACGTGTCTCGTCTTGAGTATTTTGCCTCATCATCCGGTAAAAATGAAATATATAAAAAAAATAGATTAAAATGGATAATAAAGAAAGAAAGTAAAAAAAGGGTTATAATGATGTACCAAGTAAAAGATCTAAAAAAAACTGGAAAATTTAAGGAGGGACTAGAGCCCCTATGGCGCGACTCAATACTTAGACCCTAAATCATTAATCGTGAGCATATTGTGTCATTATGGAAGTCGTTGAAATACCGTATATATGGGATTAGTACCTTGATTAAGAAAGTTAAAAAATGACCTTGAGCACGACACTTGTTAATTTGTAAAGATGTGTTAATGTGAAAACTTGGAAAATGTTAAAGTATAGTATTTTTGCAATTAATAGGATATGGGTAGTATTAAAATACAGATTAAGTTTGAGTGGAATCATCGCCCGGGTTATATAGTTATAATGCACATTGCATGATTACGTTACATCTTGATTAAGGACACTTAATCAATTGAAGGATGATTTCAGAATTACTAAAATATAGTTTATATGTATAAATATTCTTTATATGATATATACACTTCTAGTATTTCTCCTACTGGTCGTGCGCTCATACTTCGCGATATATGCACGTTAAATTGAATCTTGATAATAAGTTAAAGAAGATGGGATTCCGAGTTCATGTCACGAATATCTACACATCAATCGTTGATACTTTCCTCCTAGTTGGCCACGTAAAAAATTCATAGGTTTTTAAAAGCTAATACCGATTGGATGGAGAACAAACACATTGATCATATTCTAAAGTCATACTCTAAAAAGTGTATGATTATATATATATAGTCATAAACTTTATAAGTTAGTTATAATTTCATATTATTATAATTATGTTGTCGCTTTTGAATTTTATTTTTGCAGATAATATGGGATGACAACCGATAAAATGTACCAAGTGACGAGGTGACACCCCCAACGGGGATCCTCATCTCGTTCACACCAAAAAGAATTATCTTAACCAATTGTTGAGCAATTCACAACTCCAAAATTGGTTCATTCCACTGCTCCAAGTACGACTCTAAGTATGAGTAGGCAATAAAATCTCGTTGTGTCAATGCGCCCATCCAATGCTCTCGAGACCTCCTCCTCAAATGATAAGAATACCATTGGGTTATCCCTTCTCGAGAATAACCCCACGGGTGATAAAAATGAACGTGGGAGTTGGGGGAGCAGACAACTAGAACCTTGTTGATCAATCTATCAAATATGACATCTATAATCAACTCTTCAAGCGACTTTCATTTCCCAATGATTCAAAGAATAAAGTTCTTTCTTAGGTTGCTGAACAGTTGAGAACTTATTGGAGAAACCTTCGGTAGAGACATTTCTCGAAGGGGGCATCGAGCTCTGATATTTTATATCTAAAAGAAAAAGTGCCTCTGAATGTTGAAATGCCAATGGAGCAGTCGAATGATTTTTTGGAGATATAGGTGAAGGATAAAAAGCTAGTCCAGGGGAAAAAATAAAGAAAATAGGGAAAAACTTATGTCCATAGGCTGGGCTCGAAATCTTATGAAATGAATGGTGAGTAGGACAAAGGAAGGTACAAATTCCCAATGGAAAAAAGATAATAAATTCCCATCTCACTTGGCTAAGAATATATAATTAATAGAGGCCATTAGTCGTTAGTCATGTTCGAGCCCTTATGGTGATATCAAAAATGATGTCCTGGCCTAGACATTTGGAAAGGAGAAAAAGGGGAAGACGAGAGGAGTTTTTTTTTAGCAGAAATAAATTATTATTTATTTACACTAGGGAGAAACCAAAGAACTTAAGACCATTGAAAGAAGCAAAATAAGGCCCTTTATCATAGGTCCCCTACACAAGAAATTCAAATAAATTTAAAATGATGGAGATTTAATATATCCATCTTCAGGAGATCTTTGAATTACTTAGGGAGAGAATCTGAATGATAAGAAACGAAAGAATGATTCTGAGCACTTCCTTTTTTAGACAAAAAAATTAGCTGCCATGTTGGATTCCCTAAGAACGTGGCTGAAGACGAGAGGATTCAGATTACATATGTCGAAAACAAAATTAAAACACAACGCACCTCTCCTGGACGAGCTTTCTTTGATTAAGAATCGTATTCGACCCAAGCGAAACATCAATCAAGGACCAATAGGTATGTCTAGGAGATTGAAAGTAGCCTTAGAGTCTTAGTGAGTGAAATTGGGAAACTTGTGTCTCGTTTTACTCAAGGTTTTTGGCCACTAATACCTCCTCACGATTTTCCTTATCCTCCTTCTCAAGGTTTCCATTTTTCTCCCTAGGCAAGGTTTCCTTCTCAATTTCCACCTCCTTTAACATTCCCCTCCTAAATGTCGCCTCTTTCAACATTCCTCCTCCCAGTGCCTTCGCCTTTCACATGTCTTGAATCATCATCAACAACTCACAGTAACTATGGAGAGAAGTTATATTTCATGGACCAAGCCTATAATTGGATTGTTTTTGTGTGCACACTCATCTCTGTAGTTGTCGAAACTAAAGTACACGGTCGAACTTTGTAGAAGGGTGGGATCGAGGTGATGGTTAATGAAATATACAACGACTGTGAAGATGTACTTGTGTACGTTGACATCAGGGAAGGGAAATAATTGAGGCATTATGCAAATTTTATTATCATTTGGACAGTTTTTTTTTTTGGTTAAGTTCTAATAATATCAAGAATATTTTTTGTCTCAGTTCTAATAATATTTTTTTGTTTCAGTTGCAAGAATATTTTTTATTTTAGTTGTAATAATATTTTTTTTTTAAGTTGTAATAATATCACTTGGAAATTTTGTTTAACTTGAGTTTAAGTTGTGACATTTTCATAATCATATTAATTTCTAAGATGCATCATCACATTTGTTTGAACCTATTAACACGTGACTGAAATTTGAACATTTTTAAATGGTTTTCCCATAATACAAAGAGTAGATGGGGGAGACTAACCTAATAACAGATAACCATGTAAAGGACGTTCAAGAATTTGTTAAATACACTTACAAAAATCTCAAAAAGTTACAAGATTCTTTATTCGTGCACCCGTTGTATGAACGAAAAATATAAGTCATTAGAAGATGTTAAGTTGCATTTAACAAAGTGGGGAATTTGTCAATACTATAAAATATGTACATACCATGGTGAAAATAATATACCTTATGTTCCGAAAGAATTATCAGTATCTGACCACGTAATAGAACCAACGAGTGGAAGTGGTATATGATTCGCCAACACATCATCCATTGAATGACCTAATTCATTATGCTTACGGAGTCCAAAAGCATCAAGATCACCAACTATGGATATAAATAAAGAGCATTATGACCAAGTAAATGAACAATTTGATGTTGAATTATCAGTAAAATGGGAATACATATGGTTGAAAGTCGATGCGACTAGACCATTGCATAAAGATTATGATGGAGATCACTACGTATTATATGCAATAATTTGTTTGCACAATCTTAAGAGTCAATTTGTTTTGTTTAGAATCAGGGTAACCGAAATTCTTAAGTGGATTAAAGAAATTCCCCCAAAAACGAACATGTTACCAGACAAATATCCTGCATTCAAGAAGAGCATGAAGGTTTTGGGTTTTAAGTAAAAGTCTATTCATGCATGTAAGTATGATTTCATATTGTATTGCAACGAGTACAGAAGGATGAATGTCATGTATGCAATGAGCCTAGATACATGGTTTTTGATAATGGCAAGGACAAGGCTGTAAAATACCACAAGTTCTTGCAAGTCCTATAAAAGGTTTTGAAGTATTTTCCATTTGGGCCACAATTAAAACGGTTTTCAATATACCATTAATAGCAGAGGCAATGTCATGCTCGATGCGAGGTGGATGGGAATCTGACGCTACGTCCAGATAATTCACTCATCTAACAAAATTTATATGCATAACACCATGATTTTGTAAAGGAACCACGCAACGTCTATCTTGTAATCTCAACCGATGGGTTTAACCCTTTCGATAATTTAAATACTAATCAGAGTTATTGGTTAGTTCTCATAGCTCCTTTAAGTCTCCCTCTGACACTGTGCATGAGAAAGGAGTTCACATTGTTATCTTTATTGATACCCAGGTCGAAGGCACTCGGTGATAATATTGATAGATTTCTAGCCTAGTTAATCTAAGAACTTAAAGACTTGTGGGATAAAGGTGTGATTAAAGTAATGGTGATATGGGCGATCCACGAACTTCCTACTTATGGGACCTTGTCCAGTTGTAATCTTCATAGTTATTATGGATGTCTCATATATGGGGAGGAAATTGAAGACAGTTGGATATATCATAGTGGTAAGATGATTTATACAGGTCATCATAGATTTTTGTCGACCAGTCACCCTTTCAGGAACGATAAGTCAAACTTCTTACCTGTCGGTCACTAGCGCTGGACATATCCTGCTCGTCTTTCTGGCCAGTAGATTAAGGAGATGGAGATGACTGCGACTGTGGAGAATACGTACGTAGGCAAACACCATCAGTTTGTAAACCTAAATCATAAGGCTATGGAGGATCCGAACGACCCTAATAAACCGAAGCCATAGTCCAGAAGATGAATATTTTTTTACATATCATATTAGAAAGATCATCGTGTACGGCATGTAATTGATGTGATGCACATAGAGAAGAATATTTCAGAACATCTGATAGCAACATGTCTGGATGGATCTCATTTAAAAGATAGAGAGCGCGCCCGATGTGATCCACTAGATATGAAAATAAAGAAGAAATGACGGTTCAAAAATGATCTTATAACAGAAAGAATTTATATCCCCTCGGTTGCATTCACTTTCAATACTAGTGAGAAGAACATCCTTTTAGATGCATTGTTCAAATTGAAGACTCCAACTGGTAATTCTGGTAATTTACACAGGATAGGAAGCTACCAAACAAATGAGTTGAAATAGTTCAAGTCTCACGAGTGGAACGTAACCATCCAATTAATCCCTATGCTATTTTGGCATTACTTCTCCGAACACAAAGATCTCCATCGGGTATTTAGGCAAATAAGTTTGTGTTTTACCCTACTTTATGAAAAAGTGTTAAAAATAAGGCACGTTGAAGCTATGAAAATAACTTTAACCAAGGAAAATTTAGTATTAGAGAAATACTATCCTCCATCGTTCTTCGATATCAGCATCCACCTTCTTTTGCATTTATCCAATCAGGCTTTGTTATGTGGTCCCATTAGGAATTGTTATATGTATCATTTTGAGTGCTTGATGAAAATCTTAATAGATTTCATAAAGAATACGCAACATATTAGAGGGTCAATTGCTAGAGAATACAATATTGTGGAACCATTGTTATATTCTCGGGAACATATGCCAAAACAAAAGGTGAGGAGGTTTAATCCTTGTGGAGAATGAGTGATCGAGGAACCTGATGATTTTGAGGATAAATTGCCTTTTAGGAATCCTAAATTGGTGAAACTCACAAATCTGTAATACAATCAAGCAACTCGGTACGTCTTCGAATGGCAAGATGAAGTTGAAGACTTGAGAGAGTGAGTACTAAATTATTATTCTTGGATTATTTGTTTTTATATATTATTATCTAAACTCTACAGTTTACTCATAGGAAGTACGAGAAACAAAATTCCCAAAATCAAAGGAGAAATTGCAGGAAAACTGATTTTAAGGCATGGGTGTCAAAAGAGGTAATTTTCACCTCTTATGTGTGCGGTGATTTATTCATGTGTGGTAAAAACATGCCCTAATACAAATTCATAAATAAATACATCTTTTAAAAAGAGGTGATATATCTTTAAGGATTGCACACCTAGTAAAAGTTCCTAATATTCGTGCGAAAGAGTTTAAGAAATTCTGCATCAACGATTTTGATTTCATTATATCCATATGAGGAAAAGATTTTGGAAAAAATAGTGGAATTTCAATTTCTTCCTTGACTACCTATTTTTCTAGCAAAAATGATAAAAATCCAAAAGATATGGTGCTAATCTATTATGTGATAATCCAACAAATCCTAAAACTCGATTACTTAGATTTCACAGAAACCATATTCTATTGTGATTGGGTGAAGGGGTAGGATACTACGGATGCTTGCAAAGTAAATCTTGACTACAAACTTATTATGGTAAATTTATTAAATATGAACTGTAAAGATTGACTTGTCGATGAAACTTTTATTTGTGACTTTCAGAACGTAAAGAAGGTATTCTACTCGAAGTGCATAAACAATGGTAATTAGTCTATCGTTGTGCATACACCAAAGGTATGAGAACTTAAGCATAAGCATTAAAGACTCTAAAAGAGTTATAGTCAACTCTTCATAAGCACCCCAATTTAAAGGATCTTTAGTTAATTCAGAGGAAGATTGAGTATCAAGACATTATTTTATCCTTGTCAATCTTATTTTTATCGTGTTATGATATTGACAATTTATTAGTGCTTTACTTTGATTTATGAATGTTTAGTTTGATGTATGGATGTTTAGTTTAATATACAAATGTCTAATATGATTTATGTGTGTTTAGTTGTGACATTTCCAAACATTGCTTATGTAATGCATGTGTGTTGTGTATTAATAATACAATGACATATACCAATTTTACCCTCTTAATTTGTCGAAGTAGATTTTGGACACTTTATGCTTTGCCAATGAGATTCGAGTCTTATGTAAGGATGTAGGTACTATCTTAGGCTCAATTGTTTGTTATAAATTAAACAAATAAGGAACAAATACAATTTAGCCACCCAAATCTAATTGAGACTTAATTGAAGTCATCGTGTTGGTTGTAGGAGGCCAAACCTATTGGTGCATGCTTGCATGAATATACAAATTAAAATGACCTATTTTTGTTTGCTTTTTTTTATATGTAAGTATGTTCTCTCTCTCTCTCTCTCTCTCTCTCTCTATATATATATATATATATATATATATATATATATATATATATTCAAGTGTTGGGAAAAAATACCCAAACTTTTTATCGGGTCAAAAATCCTCGACATTTTATTAAGAAGGTAAAACGAACTACCTCATCAGTCTAATTTTTGGTTTTTCTTTTTTAAGCACATCTAGAAACACTTGAATATGTCTTCCATAAAGTTGACACAATCATTGTAACCCAGCATTCGATTGAACATAGCCTATTATCAAAATTTACTGTACATGACTCAAAATCAATATTTGTTAGGAGGAAATTGAAAATTGTTCCTTAAATAAGATTAGTGACTCTGCATCATTAGCATATACAATAGTGAAGACTTAACTTGAAGGGGCATTGTTAATTGAATTGTTAGGAGACGATGTGACGGTCTGGTTTTGAATTATATAGTAATTTATGAACCTATGACTTTCAAGTGATGTAGTATTTGATTTGGAATACTTTTTTGAAGTTATTTATTTGTAATTTTAATTATAAAATAAAAATGCTCGAATTGCTTGCGTGATGCGGGATGCGATTTACGAGATGCTCACTCGAGAACAAAATGCGACACCTTGTGCAAATGCAATTTAAAACACTAGAAAGCATACACTAACAGGTTTGGCCTCCCAATAACAAAATGCTGACTTCAATTAAGTCTCAATTAGATTTGGGAGACTAAATTGTCTTTGTGCCTTATTTGGTTAAGTTGTAAAAAAACATTTGGATGTTTAATTTAATTTACGAAAGTTTAGTATGATTTATGTATTTTTAGTTTGATGTATGAATGTTTAGTTTCTTTTATGAATGTTTAATTTGATTCATAAATGTTTAGGGTCATGAACGTCTTTCATAAGACGCTCGTTTGAGAATAGAATCTCCTGAGTTTGTGATTGGACCAAATTGACCTATCTCAATTTCCATGTGTTCCTATACAAATACATTTGTTGATTGTTTTTATAGAAAAAATATTTATAAAAAAAGGAAAATTAACGTCCCACATGGGATAAAAATCAACATTAATGATATCCTTAAAATTTGGAAACTCCAAGTTGGTGATGAGTTTCCAAATTTTGAGGATATCCATAATGTTAATTTATATCCCATGTGGGAAGTTAATTTTATCTTCATTTTTTTAAGATTGTATCAATGAAACTAATCAGAAAATGTACATGTACAAAAATACGCGGTGGGTTCCAGGATCAATTTGTTCTAATCATACACTCAGAAGATCTATTTAACAACCTTATTGGATCACATCAATCGGGTATTCTTAATTTTAACTAAAAATTTTATATAATTTATATGCATAATCTTTTAAATGTTTAAAAATGGTCACACTTAGGCTTGACTAACGTAACTAGTAGCAACCGATACCATTGTCGTGGGACTCCCGATTTAAGAATCGGATCTAAATTTAAAAATAGGTCCACATAGGCTTAAAAACGTATCGTGAGTGTGCCAAACCCCCGAGTAGCTCCCAAATGGCCCCACGAGTGGCATGCAAACCTCACACATGACCAACGTAACTTGTAGCAACCGATCGCATAGTCATGGAACTCCCGGTTTGAGAATAGGACCCGAATTTGAAATTAGGCACATTTAGGCTTGAACACATTCCGTGAGTGGGATGAAATGCTTAATAACCACCAAACGGCCCCGAAAGTGGCATGAACACCTCGCACATACCCACCGTAAGTCTTTAGCAAACAAGTGCATAGTTGCGGGACTCTCGGTTTGAGAATAGGGCCCGAATTTGAAAATAGGCACAATTAGGCTTAAAGACATGTCGCGAGTGTGTCAAAACCTCGAACACTCCCCAAATGGACCCGTAAGGGGTACACACACCTCACACATATCCAATGTAACTCGTAGCAATCGACCGCATAGTCCCAGGACTCCCAATTTGAGAATAGGACCCAAAACAACCCTTTTTTTCAGTTAAATATGGTCACAGACTGGAATCGTGACCATGTTTTATTTTTTTCATGATAAATCAATGGTCGCAGATCTGGTCTCTAACCAAAGTCAAGCATGTGTAAATTTTGGTCATGGCTATAGGCCATGACCATGTTACTGCATGTGTAATGTAGATCATGGCTATGGTCCATGACTATGTTTAAAGGTTTATCACGCCTGGTCACGGCTTTAGTCCATGACCATGATTAAAGTTTTGTCACACCTAGTCACGGCTTTACTCCATGACCAAAAGGTTGGTCAAGGTTGGGTCACGAATTTGGTCCTTGATTGCTTGGTCACGACCTTTATTCATAACCAATCTACCTTATACACCCACAAGCAAGGTCATGGATAAGTTTCGTGACCAATTGTTTTGGTCACACCTTTTTTGGTGACAAATCGGATCCGTGACCCGTTGGCCTGGTCATATCCCGAATACGTGACCATCCACCTATTTTGACATAGTGATTGCTTGTCTTATTTTGTATCATACCATGATCATTAATGATAAATGAGTAACTCTGACCTCTAAGGAGGGAAGCATTGTAGTGATCGACGATAACATCCCCCTTTCTTCTAAAGCTTATCATGTCACCATTCGACTTAAGACAATGTCCTTGGTTGAAAATCTTGGTTCGATTGGGAAAATACCTCGATCGTAGGTATGGGATTTTAATATCAAAATTATGTAACGATATACATTTATGGTCCCTCGGTGCATTAAGACTAGGGTACATACACTTCATGTCACATGTTTAAATGGTACACATGATTGCATTGCGATTGTAATCAACGATTACTATTGTATTGTCTATAGCAGTAAAAACAATGTAGTCCAATGTTAATCAGGAAATAGTTATTGTGTAGTTCAACATTAAAGTCTAATTTATGATCCAGGGTAATGAATTATAGAGGTATTAAAATTCTTAAAGTTCTTTAAGTTTAGTGAGTGATAATAATTTTTCATTACACATTGTTTATTGGTTGACTTGGGTCAATAAGACTGTAATTAGTTGCTTTTAAGGTTTAGAGTGTATGATTGATGGTGAATTATTATTCACATTAGATTGTAAGTTTCCCCCATTATGAGATAAACGAATAATCATGATTTCTAAACTTGGATAGATGTAATTATCATGAAGATTCATATTTAGAGTTTAGGAGGAATTAATAGGCCTTGAATTTTAAAAAAATTATTTCATAACACAAGAAATTATCATGGGTGTTATTTGCTCGTAGTAATTACATGGTCATATGCTATCATGATGTAGTCACTTATTCTCCTAAGTTTAAATTTGGTTAAAGTCAAGGACTTAGTAGATTTAACTATATAACACACTGGTGATGAGAACCTATCAAGTATCTTTGAAATTTATCAGCGTAAACAAATTAAGAAGGGTGATTTTTAAAAAATGGAAACAAATGTAATATTATAGATCAATGTGTAGGTTTATGATTCCTAAAAGAGGAAGATAGATTAGACTTGTTTAACAAATAACTCGATTAAAAGAAAAGTGTTGAACTAAGAAAGTATCTTATGGTCATATTAAAGAATTGCATTTTCGGACATATGATTGAAAAGGGTTTGTCATCATGAGCCTAAAGAATAAGCATTATAACAAGTAAGAGTTTATGAAAATACTTATGAATCGACTATTTCATTATAATACCTAGGAAGGACAAAGTTTAACATTTTGGAGAAAGTAGAGATACAGTTATACGTGCAGAGAACTGTATGGATGTTTAATCTTAAGTGAAATAAATTACACTGCATAACTTAGTGTCGAAAATACGTAATGAGGTTTAAGGCAGCAATTGAGGATTATGATGATTATGTGATCATTAAAATCAAGTCCAGAAATTAATATTTAGTTTGCCAAGAGGGACAAGGCCAGAGTTTATAGGGTATTATTTGTTTATCGGTAGGTTAAGATTTATGAAAGAAGTCGTGGAAGCCAGTTTTTGGTTTGAAAAGTTTCCTTGATGACTAAATGATGAAAAGGCATATCGCGCACTATCGCATATGATGTAACTCGATTTTAAGGTAAAAAGTTAATCGGGAGTCAAGTTTACAAAGTGAATCGATGGGTTTTAAAATCAATAATAGTTGTTTGAATAAATTGTTGAGCCTAGGAAAAGTTGCATAAATTATATAAGGCATCGAGGAGTGCATGCCAAGGTTAACATGTCAAGGAGGCTTGGAGAATCAAAGGTAATGAAAAGATAGTCATTTGATCCGCAATCTTAAGTATGAACTTCAAATTAAAATAATGAAGACTAAATCTTCTTATGTAATATTTTGATTTTCGGGATGAAGATTCCTAAGGTAGGAAGGTTGTAAGACCTGGATTTTGCTGAATTAAAAAAAATCTTGTGATGATAAATTAATGGAATTAATTTAAATAGATTATTTTTTAAACTAAGGTTAAGAAGAAAAAAAATTAAAATGTCACATGTTGCATTATGCATGTTAGTAAGTTACGTATTTTCAATCGAATTAAGGAAATTATATGGAACGAATTATATGATTATATTTATGTTATAATATATTTCAGATATATTAGGGAAAAAAATTAGAACAACAATTTGTATATGACATATGCAAATCGATTTGAAATTTGGACTGAATCGATTCGGCACCGGTAGAATGACTTCTTTTGAGTTATCAAACTTTTGGAATGATTGGGAAACAAAAGTGACTGACCCTTCCACATTTTTAGGCCATTATATATGGATTCCTACCCCCATTAAACCTAGTGAAAAAATTATTGAGTGATATGGGATTATTAAAATAATTTTGTGGGGTATTATAAGAGATATGATTGAGAGTACTTGCCCATCCATCCCTAGAATTATGTTGAGAATAATTCATCCCCAAGGCAAGATTATTTGAGTATTCTTCCTCCCCCACTCCAGTAGCCTAAAGTCCCTATAAACATATTTATACTTTAAGCTTGTAAGACCACCATTCCACCCTTCCATTATCAAGGGTTAAAGAAGGTGTTATTTTAAAGAAGAAATCTTGCAAGGAGCAAGAACTTATTGGATTTTCTTATATACCATTTCATCAAATGAATTATTATCTTCATGAGGTAGGGGTTATATCCTACTTTCATTTTTGAATCAAAGCATTCAAGATATATGTATATATGCATAATTTACAAGACTACTTATGCTTATTATCACTACATATGAATATATGTTGAAGAATATGTGATAAAAATGGGTGAAAGTCAAAGTTTAACGGAAAGATAAATTTCATAATATTTAAGTTAATTATTTATATGGGATGCATTTGTTGGGTTTAATTGGTATAAAACCACACTTCCATGAACATAAACTCATGTGGTTGGGATAAATGGGTTAAGTATATTGAAAGTGAATGAAAATGTGATTTTGGAAATGAAATGGTAATCTTGATATTTTTATAATACTAATCACATAAAATGATGCAATTTGTCTGAAGAGAATCCTTAAGAAACATGAAATAATGAACTAAAGGTGAAATTAGTAAAGTGTTAGGGCAAAAGTCTGAATGGTGTAATACGAACACATGAAATGAAAAGAAATAAGATATAAGGTGTAAAGTTAACAAGTTTGAAATATAAGTCTTGAAATAGCAAAAGTAATATTTTAGTACAAAAGTGTTATGTAATAGTTGGACTTATGAATAAATTTTAAAATCAAAGGACTCTAGCTAAACAGTTAGATTTTATGTGGTGAAAACTCATGTTTGTAAAGTAAAGATGAAAACAATCATTTTTTTACAAAGTATATATAATGCAAGTGAGCGTGAATAGTGAAACATGCATTAAAGTGTATAAATGGGTAGTTGAACTAAAAGGTTAAGTTTCATAAGAAGTGGTAATTAAAGTTATTTTCAAAAGATAAATATCGAGTCTAAGGAAAACAAACTTTTTATAAAGTGTGAAACTTGGAAATAAACTATGTTGGGACTTGTCTAGTCCCGGGAATTTGGCCTCATCATCCGGTAAAAAAGGAAATAAAGGGAAAAAGGCTTAAATGCAGATAATAAATAACGAAAGGAAAAAGAGTTACAATGATGTAACAACTAAAAGATACTCAGAGGTAATCGAAAAAATTCAAGGAAGACCGGAGCCCTATGGTGCAGCTTAATGCTTCGAATCCAGACCACTGATCAGGAGCATATTGCGTTATTATGGAAATAGGTGAAAATTCGTAAACATACATGGGATTGGTACCCCAATTAAGAAAGTGCGAAGATGAATTTAAGCACGGCTCTCATCAATGTAAAGGTGGGTTAATGTGAAAGCTTAAAAAATGTAAAAGTACATTAATGATTCAATTAATAGGATACAGGTAATATTAAAATAAAGATTAAGTGTGTGTGGGATAATCCCCCGTATTGCATCGTTGTAACGCACAATGCATGGTTACGGCACATTTTTCATAAGAACACTTAATAAAATGAAGGACGATTTCATAATTTGTAAAATACACTTTATATGTATAGGTATTCTTTGTGTGATATATACCCTGCTATTATTTTTCCTACTGGGTGCACGCTCATACCCTACCATTTTCCACGGACCCTAGGTACTTTAGGTAAAGGAAACAATAAGGATAATGGAAAAAGGAAAGAGAGTTGTTCACACAATTAGAGTTCTATCACCATTTGTTTTGACTTTTGTAATTAGTTCTAAACTGTGGTTTTTACCATTTGAACTTTAATCCAAGTGCTTTAAATTTGGATTGTAATAATAGAGGATTATTTATTCCATGAAAGTCTTTTATTTGTAGTATTCCTATGAATTTCATTATCTCGGCATCATTTTATTAATTAAATTAAATGAATTTTATAACACAACTGTAAAATCAAGTTTTTATTTCAAAATAGGATTTTCATAAATGAAATCAAAGTATAAAAAAAGAGTTTTCTGTATTGACAACTGGAATCGGGGCATCATAACTTGGTATCAAAGCATAGGCTATCTGGGTGTCAGAATGTGCAATTGTGTTTTGATTTCATATAAAGATAAATCGTTATATTGTGTTTACGCAAAGGTACTTGTTCATTTTAGCTATGCTAAGGGTAAGTGTAACAATAGGTTATTAGAACGGGATTTAGTCCTTCATCTTAGGGTTTGAGTTGAAAGATAATTCGTAAAGTGAATTTGGGACGTTATAATTGTTTATGTACATGTGTGAGGCATCAAGATGATGGGCTTTCACAAATTGAGTGAAAGCAAGCTAAGGTTATAGAAGGTCATGCCACCGGTGTTCGTGCATGAGATTAATAATGATATTGAAAATTGTTAATGTTAAGGACATGTGACACAATGGAATGATTCAGGTGGATCCTAGAGATAAAGTATCTATATAGGGACCCAACACGGTAAATGTTCTAGTCTAGACATAAGTTTTAATAGTTGAGCAGATATATAATAGTGTACAAATCTTCAATACTAGGAATGAGGTTAGGTATTTGACATAAGACAAGAATGTATGTTGTCTCTAGTCATTATGATCCGCGGGGCGTGTCGAGACATCAAGGTGCTCCTTTTAATCGTAATAAGTATCGAGAAATATTGATCTTTTTACTTAGGTGGAATGATTAATTTTCATAGGAGACATATGATAAGTCACTCAATGGTGTAAAAAATGCAATATTTAAATTATAGTTTAAAAGTTGATTTTTGAGGTTTTATCCTTTTCAAAATAAGAAGTTCGTTCTCGATGATAGTGTAATGAAGAGTCTAATTTAGTATCAAGTATACCCCCATTGTAGAGAGTTTAGTATACAAAACAAAGGTACGCATTACCTTTTGCAAAAAAAAAATTAAGAATATTTAGGATTAAACAAATGATATGAAGTAACGAATAGGTGAAATAAAATTGTGTCAAGACTTAAGGAAAGGCTTTCAAAAAAATTATAGTCATTAATGGTTAGAGTTTTGAATGGTGGATAATGGTTTGACGTTTCCAGAAGTACCTTGGCTTAGTGGGGAACAAATTAATAAGATCTAGAATCTACTACCTATATACTAGTTGCAATCATTATAATATAACGGCATGAGTAAGACTCAAGTGCTGGGTCAACGTATACGTTAAGTAAGTAGGGCCATGGTATTGATTCACCCTGTGGATAAACTTTGAGATAGGTTGGGTTGTTTAATGATATATATTAGTTTCGTATCGTCCTTATAGTACTCACTACGGAAGCGTCTTGATTGGGCATAAATATTGTATATTTATTCCCCTAATTTCGGTACATTTGTGAACCCGAGGGATACAATCGATATGGATTTAACTCACATTTATGCTACTAACCTTCATTGGAAAGTATTTTGTGTTTCGTGTTTCTCCTATGTGTTTTACAGGTTCATTATGCAAGAGGAGCAAAAGAGAAATCGAAACCATGAAAGAAAGGCTAGGAAGGCAAGTTCAAGGTCACTTTAGTAATTCTGCAGTTCGGCCTGGGTTTGGGAATTCTCGCTGGTTTTGGGTGCTTTTTTCCTCTTTTCAACACTTAGAATTTTTCTCCTCTTTTCTTCTTTTCTTCTTAGATTTTTCCTCAACTTCAATCGATCATAACTCTTCAACCGTAACTCGAATTTGGATACCGTTTCTTCCATGATTCTCGTTGTTACGAGATTTTCAACTTTCCAGTTGACTCCTCCTCTCGAATCTGAATGCATAATTACCAAAATGCCCTTGAACGTGCCTTCCTAACCTTTCTTTCATGGTTTCGATTTCTCTTTTGCTCCGCTTGCATAATGAGCCTGTAAAACACATAGGAGAAACACGAAACACGAAATACTTGCTAACTCAGGTTAGTAGCATAAATGTGAGTTAAATCCATATCGATTGCATCCCTCGGGTTCACAAATGTACCGAAATTAGGGGAATAAATATACAATATTTATGCCTAATCAAACCCCCTAACTTAGAACTTTGCGCGTCCTGAGCAATGTAACAGAGAAAGAATAAAGTCACAACTCTTCTAAACATATTATTGGGATAGAATACCTTTTTCGCGGGCAAGCGATTGCATTTAGCGTATGCAACAAGCCGTTAAACCCCTAGGTTACCCTAGTAGGATCAGTGCTGTCTTGTAAGGGTTTGCAGTGAATATACCCACAAAATTCGACTCAAAGAAAATCTAAAGCACGCAAAAATTGTATAATTCAAACTTTTTCGGAATATAGTCATCATTAATTAATGTTCAAGAGTCTCAAATCATAGTGCGTGTGTGCAAATCCAAAAATCGATCCGCTAACTTCCACCAATTGATCATTACGTTACTTTTCAAAAATTCATTTTGATTCAAATTCTGACGGGATGCTCTCTCAAACGAATCTCTCGGAATGTGGATATTCTCTCGGTGTGCGTGATATAAAAAGTAACTATAATGGACGCAAAGTCACGCACACAAATTGAAAGACGAAAATATATGGTGAATAGATCTCATCATCAGAATACGGTCATTGGGAAACGGGAACATCGCCTTTTTCTCACACATTTAATCTCTTATATTATCTTTTGTGTTTTAGCTCTCCACACGGTAACTAATTTCACAATTTGGACTCAGTTAGGACTTTTTCGGGTTATATGGTGTATCTAAAATTTGAAAAGGTTAAGAATTTCAGAATTGGAAAATTCTGCTTATGATGTCCGTTAGTGCTTTTTCGGGCATTTGCTCATTTTCTTCTTCTTCTTTTTTTCTATTTTTGCGCTCTTCTTATTTTTCTTTTTCTTGCTATTTTTGTTGAGTAATTCTATTCTTTTTCTTGCCCCTTTTTGTTGCACTTTTCGGACTTAAATTCTGAATTTTTTCCATTTTTCACAATTTTGGGCTATTTGGGTTTTTCGGGTTACCAAACGAAAAGGATAAATTTTTATTCGGCTCAAAATGGGTTACAAAAGGGATGATTTTTCACAACTTTTTATGGCCAATATTTTTGGGTAATAAACGATGGCCTACTTCATTATCCAAACTATTAATTACCTTATCATATGCGTTTCGAGAAGAATTTTATTTAAAGATCTCTTCGGCACATTTTTCAAGGCAATATCACACACATTCCTCAAAACCGATCAAAGTCAAAGACTTGAGATTCTCGACGACTTATTAGACCACTGAAAAGAACTTTTAGTTAATAATTAACTCGGATTGGTTTATAAATTTCACAAAAATGAAAGGCTCGAATCTCACCGGGGTTGTTGATCTCCACAATTATTCGTTAAGTCGTCAATTTTCGTACAATTTCCATCTTTGGTCAATTTCGGCTTTTTGTATTTGATTTTTAAAATTTGAGACTTTAAACCGACTTTTAATGCTATTTTTGAAAATTTTGAATTCCAAATTTTATTTATTTTGAAGAAAAATATTTTTGGATTTTTTTAACACTTTATGATTTTTTTGAAATTTTTGGGCATTTTTGAAAATTTGTGAAGTTTTAGAAATACGCAATTGTGACCCCCTGACTTAGACTTTTACATTGTCCTCAAGAAAAAAGGACTAAAATCTAACTCAAAGCGAATGAAAAGTGCAGAAAAATAAAACAAACAAATTAAAACAAAAGTGCATCCTTGTATTTTAACAATGTAGAAGCATGTGTTGCCTAAGAGACGGGAGAGCATACAACTAACGATTTTAAATCCACTTATGACAACACATAAGGAACAAACATATCAAAATAGTCATAGGCTTCATTGGGGAGGAGGATGTGAGGGCCCAGGTGCGCTCGGATCATACGGATCATAAAAGAAAGATGGCGGAGGATCGCCGAAGTTGAGCTCGTAGAGGTGGGCTTGGAGCTGGTGTATAATACTTGTGTCCCTCTAATAAGCTTCTTGGTCCCTACGATAGGCAGCTTGATCTTGGTTGTATTGGGTGATGAACTCGTCAAGTCGGGATTCCACCATCGAAAGGCGCCTATCGAAATTGGCCCCCGGGGGCTCGAAATCCGAATCATCATCTTCTTCATACTCCTCTTCTTCCCCCCCCCCCCCCCCCCCACACACACACACATCCATCTTGGGGTCATCATGGCCTTATTCCCCTTCACCCTCATCTAGAATGGGACGGTCGGGGTGAGCCACCCGCATTTGGCGTTCACTCCGAGTGGTGGAGGTGGCGCCAATTGGGTGGGGGAGTCGGATTTGCTGCGCGGGGTCTTCTATCCCGGCATCCATTAATAGTTCCGTAATGAAGCGAGCGTAAGGGAGCATGGCCTTTCCCCACTCGTCATAGGCGGCATTGATGATATTCACGTAGAAGAGTTGGGCCAAATTGATTGTGCTCTCGAGGTCGAGGAAGTGGTAGAGGAAGTTAGCATGACGTAACCGAACCACCGAGTCATTGGTGGTTTGGTGGATTGCTCCACAAGCAATTAGGTGCGTGAATCGCACCGTATTCGAAAGACTTCAAATGGGAAAATAGTACCTCACCCATTCCTCCCCGGGTACCATTCGATCAATGCATTCGTCTTTGGTGCGGAGGGCACCATTTGTCGGGTATTGGAAAGGCACGGGGAGGACAACCCCATTTGCACACATTTTTCGCGCGATGATGGCGGCCAAAAATGGAATTGGGATACCGTCGAGGTAGGCCGTGTGAAGCGTGGAGGATTTTCGAACGAGTGTTGTATAAAATTTGGGGATTGTGACTTCAAACACGTGATTTCTCGTAGGAGCGAGAAAAGAGCACCACCCCGAGCAGTCGAATAGGGCGGTGACATCGCCAGGAAGCTGGTCCCAAGTAACAAAATGCTCGACGTGGATTGGGCGAGTGGACAAGAAGTATTTCTTGGCCCAATGGTGTTCTTGGAGGCTTAGAAACATTCTCTTACCCTCTTCATCAAGGACGGTGGTGTCATCATATTTCTTAGGTCAAAAGTTGGCTCGGCGGGGACGCGGCATGGTGAGAGGGAGAGATATGTAGAGAAGAAGGATATGGAATGGAGGAAGGGGAAAGTGAATTTTAGTGTGAGAAATGGATGAGGTGTGGGGGTGAATTTATAAGTTTTAGGAATGGATTTTTGGTGGGAAATGGGAATGGGTTTGGTGGGAGTGGAAGGAGGGAAGGAATTGGTATTGAAAGTGGGAGGGGGAATGGTTTTGGAGGGTGGAAAATCGTGGTGAAATGAATGGAGGGAAAAGAGGAGGGGAGAGAATGAATTTGGAAAACAGGGGGAATCGTCCAGGTACCCCGAACCGGTTCGCATGTAGCCCAAACCGATTCGCCCCCGAACCGGTTCGACCTGGGTTCGGGGAAATTTGCTGGCCAGAAAAGTTTGGTTCTCTCTTCTCTTAAAATCTAAGTGTTCTCGCTGATCTCCTCTCATGCGTATTGCCCCTAAAACTGTTTTAGACCCTCGGGTGCCCTAAAATTACCTCGTCCATGCTCTCGAAATACGTGAAAACTCTCTCGAAAATTGTGCTACCTCAATCTATCTCATGAACTGTGCTCCGGAATTAAAAATACCCTAATTCACACACGACTACTATACACAAGAATTCACCCCATACGCGTCGGGGGTGTGACGACCTCTCTTTTTAAGCTCACTCGACCCTGTAAACGGGGTCCGAATACCAAACGGTGTCGACTTCTTCCACACACGCCTTTAGATATGGCTTTAGGAGTTGTCCATTTACCTTGAACGTATTTCCCCCTTTCAAATCGTCTAATTCCACAGCTCCGTGAGGGAAAACGTTCCTTACAACGAATGGGCCACTCCATCATGACCGCAAGTTGTCCGGAAATATATGAAACCGAGAATTATAGAGGATCAACTTTTGTCCGGGAAGAAGCTCTTTGCGTCGAATGATATTATCATGAGCGAGTTTCATCCTTTCTTTGGAAATTTTTGCGCTCTCGTACGCATCGTTGTGTATCTCCTTTAACTCATTTAATTGAAGCTGGCGAGCTTCACCGGCCTTATCCATGTCGTAGTTAAACTTTTTAATCGCCCAATACGCCTTGTGCTCTAATTCCATGAGAAGATGGCAAGGTTTTCCGTACACAAAGCGGAATGGGGACATACCGAGCGGATTTTTGTATGCAGTACGATAGGCCCATGGCGAATCGTTCAATCTAAGTGACCAATCTTTCTGGGTAGGATTAATGATCTTTTCGAGAATGTTCTTGATCTCCCGATTCGCTAGTTCGTCCTACCCGTTCGTTTGTGGGTGATAAGTCGTTCCAACCTTGTGAACAACACCATAATTTCTCATGAGCTTCTCGAATGGCCTATTGCAAAAGTGCGTGCCATTATCGCTGATTATCGATTTCGGAGCGCCGAAACGAGAAAGTATGTGTTCATGTAGGAACGTAATCACCACTTTGTTGTCATTTGTCTTGGTTGCTATAGCTTCCACCCATTTGGAAACATAGTCGAACGCAACAAGGATGTATAGGAAACCAAAGTATGGGGGGAATGGGCCCATGAAGTCAATACCCCAGCAGTCAAAGATTTTCATAATTAGTATCAGGGTCAATGGCATCATGTCTCGTCGGGTGATCGCTCCCATCCTTTGACACCTATCGCATGATTTGTAAAAATTATTCACATCTCCAAATATTATGGTCCAATATAGTCCGCATTAAAGGATTTTAACGACCATCTTTTTCGTCGAAGAGTGACCTCCACAAGCTTCCGAATGACATAATTGGATGAATTTTGGGATCTCATCATCCAGTATACATCGTCGAATGATTTGGTCGGAGAAATATTTAAATAAGAAAGGGTCGTCATAGAAAAACATGTACGACCAAGTAATAAACCTCTTTTTATCTTGCGGTGTCCAATCGGGAGGGACGGCTCCTGTGACAAGATAGTTCACTATATCTGCAAACCAGGGCAAAGAAGAGATAGTAAAGAGTTGCTCATTCTAGAAGTATTCATCTATGGGTATTGGATCACTAGGTACGTCGGACGAAAGCCATGATAAGTGGTCGGCAACGACATTTTCTACTCCTTTCTTATCTTTAATGGAGAGATTAAACTCTTGTAGGAGTAGGATCCACCTTATGAGGCGCGGCTTTGCGTCTTTCTTCGCAAGTAGGTATTTCAATGCCACGTGGTCGGTGAAGCAAGTAATGGGAGAACCGATAAGGTAGGACCAAAATTTGTCAAGAGCAAAGACTACCACTAGCAACTCCTTCTCGGTAGTGGAGTAATTGAGTTGTGGTCTGGTAAGAGTCCGGCTAGCGTAGTAGATGACATGAGCCTTATTGTCTTTTCTTTGGCCCAAAACAACCCCTATCGCATAGTCGCTATCATCACACATAAGTTCGAATGGTAAGGACCAATCCGGAACTTGCATGATGGGAGCGAACACAAGCATGGTTTTCAGTTTTTCAAAAGCGTTGTGGCATGCTTTCATCCACTCAAATGGGATGTCCTTCATGAGTAAGTTGCTTAAGGGCGTGGCGATGGAGCTAAAGTCCTTAATGAACCTTCGATAAAACCCCGCGTGGCCTAAGAAGGAGCGCATGTCTTTGAGTGATTTTGGTGGGGGTAGATCGTCTATGACATCTATCTTAGCTCTATCAACTTCTATCCCCTTGGATGAAACTATGTGGCCAAGAACTATTCCCTCACTGACCATAAAATGGCATTTCTCCCAATTTAGCACCAAGTTCTTTTCCACACACCGGGCAAGTACCTTTTCCAGTTTTTCAAGACAAAGATCGAAAGAGTTGCCAAAAATGCTGAAATCGTCCATGAACACTTCAAGTCCTCTCTCGACCATGCCGCTAAATAGGCTCAACATGCACCTTTGAAAGGTCGCGGGTGCATTACACAAGCTGAATGGCATACGTTTGTAGGCAAACGTACCAAAAGGGCAAGTGAAGGTCATTTTCTCCTGGTCAAATACATCTACCTCAATTTGGTTATATCCGGAATAACCATCAAGGAAGAAATAGTAGGGGAGGCCCGCTACTCTCTCAAGCATCTGATCAATAAATGGTAAGGGGAAATGGTCTTTCTTAGTTCCCGCATTGAGTTTCCGGTAATCAATGAAAATGCGCCACCCAGTGGTGGTACTTTGGGGAACTAGCTCTCCCTTAGCATTATCAATCACTGTCATGCCCGACTTCTTCGGGACAACTTGAATAGGGCTCACCCACTTGCTATCTGAGATTGGGTAGATAATCCCGACATCCAATAGCTTAATTATTTCAGTCCTCACCACTTCTTTCATATTAGGGTTTAGCCTTCTTTGCATTTATCTCGAGGGCTTGACGTCCTCTTCGAGATGGATCTTGTGGGTGCAAATCAAAGGACTTATCCCTTTCAAATCAGAAATACACCAATCGAAAGCACTTTGGTGCTTCCTCAGAATCTTTAGCAATTTACCCTCCTGTTATTCGTCAAGGTTAGAGGAGACAACAACAAGAAATGTCTCATCCTCTCCTAGGTATGCGTATTTAATATGGGAGGGTAGTTTCTTCAATTCAAGGGTCAGAAATTTTTCGTTGGAGAGAACCATGCTTGTTTCCCTTAGCAGAACTCCTCGAATCGAGAAACCCAATTCACATCTCTCGCGTCCTCATCCGACGCTCTCTCATCAAGTAACTCTCTCAACTTCTCAACCTCCCTCTCGAATGTGGTGTACGTCCCCTCACTCTCGTGGCTCGACACTAAACAGGACCTTAGGGCATCTCCACAATAATTTTCCTTGAAATACTCCTCTACGATCTCGTCTATTAGACTCACCGTGTGAAGGTTATCTTCTTCCCCCGTTTGTTGGGCAATATGGAAGATTTTAGTCTCTAAAGTCATGTTCCCAAAAGTGAGTTGCATTTGCCCATTCCGAGTATTAATGATTGTGTTATCCGTAGCTAAGAACGGGAGACCAATAATGATGGGAACATGACTGCTCGAGTCGAAGGAGGGCTCCGTGTCCCAAATGAGAAAATCTACCAGGAAGTAGAAAGTGTCAACTTGGACGATCACGTCCTCAACTATACCTCTTGGGATCTTCACGGTTCAATCCGCTAATTTAAGAGTGATCTTTGTGGGCTTGAGGTCGCCCAAATCAAGTTGCATATATATAGTGTAGGGGAGAATATTGACACTTGCTCCCAAGTCAAGTAAGGCTTTTTCGATTTTATTTTCTCCAATGATGCAAGAAATGGTGGGTGCACCGGGATCTTTGAATTTTGGCGAAAGATCGTTAAGTAGAATGGAGCTCATGTTCTCTGCTAGAAAGACATTTTTCTTTACCTTCATCCTCCTTTTTACCGTCAACGAGTCTTTAATGAATTTTGCATAAGCTGAAATTTTCTTAATAGCATCGAGGAAAGGTAAATTTAGCTTCACTTGCTTTAGTACGTCTAGCACTTCATCACGGGGGTTTCCTTTATGGGAAGGAATCAACCTTTGAGGAAATGGTGCCGCGGTGGGTGGTTTCACGACTACCTTGGGCTCACTAGTGTCTTTTTTATCACTCTCATTCAAGGGGACATTTTTGGCCTCTTTCTTGTCGGGCGAAATCTCCTTGTCTTTGGTTACGTCGTGTGGGGGAGGTGATAAACCAACGACTCTCCCACTATGAAGAGTGGTCACAACTTAACATTGCTCCTGATGTTCTGTCGAGGTGGAGCTAACACTAGTTTGATCTTGGGGCGGTCTTTGGCCCTAGGCAGGAAACTTGCCTTTCTCTTGGATACTCAGCGATGCTTGCAACTGTGAAATGTTTGCATTCATGTCATTGATCATGCGCTCATGCCTAGAATTAGTTGCAGTCTGGGTATTGATAAAGTGGTTGATCGTATCCTCGATATTTCTCCCCGGTGGAGTGATATATGCTCCTTGAGGTGGTGGTGCCTTCACATGTCCTTCCATGTGTGGAGCTTGTTGAAAGTGTGGTGGTGGATGAGGGGCAACATGTGAATTAGGATTCATCGTAGCATGTTGTTGCCCATAGCTAAAACCAGGGTGGTTTTCCATGAAGGATTGTAAGAATTGTAGTTCGGTGCACCAAAATTACCCTTGAATCCTCCTATACCACTTATTTGTTCTTGAAGCATCACTTTGTAAGAGGGTATAGTCGGGCATTCCTCAGTTGAATGACCCTCCTCAAAAATTGCACACACCTTATCGACAGGGTTTGGGATGGATCCAGTTGGTCCTCTTCCATATACCTCACATAGGTATCGCAGTCCTTTCTCAAGCATATCGAGTTGACTATCTATCATAGAATTCTTCTCTACATGAAATAAGTCGGACGCTGATGGAGTGGTGGTCACTTGACGATTTCGATTTTGAGCATTAGGGTCAGATGTATCCCAGGATTGGGTAGTCTCGTGACATACCTCAGGTGAAGCTCAGCATCGTGGGCGTCTAAGTCGACAAACGGGCCACTACCCATGGTTTCAACGAGTTGCTTGGAATTAATGTTCAGCCCATTATGGATGAAGGAAAATATTTGCATTTAATCGAAACCATGATGGGGATACGAAGCAATTAACTCATTGAACCGCTCATAGCATCGATCGAATGACTCATTTTCATATTGTCGGAAAGTTTGAATTTGAGCCTTGATGGAATTCGTTCGATGTGGAGGAAAGAACTTCTTGAGAAATTTGGATTGTAACTCGTTCCATGATGAAATCGAATTTGGAGGTAAAGACCATAGCCATGTCTTAGCCTTATCCCTTAGCGAGAATGGGAAGAGTTTAAGGCGGAGCACATATTTTGTGCAAGTTTGATCACTGGGAGTCTCACACGCCTCCACAAATTCCATGATGTGGTCATATGGGTTTTCTGAATCCATTCCATGGTAAGTGGGAAGTATCTGGATCATCCCATTCGTAAATCGAAACTGCCCTGCATTATACGGAAGTAAAATGCATCCCGGAGTGATAATGAGCTCGGGATATAAGGTGTCTCTCAAAGGGCGATATGGGGCATCTCCCTCATCGGCGGATGCACTACCGTTTTGTGACATGTTTCTCTCTCTCAAAGATTCGGTATCCTCACTTGGCAAACTCGGAGCGTGCTCTGAAAACGGCGTGGTATTTGCGATTGAGTGTGACAGTGTGGGAGGTGGAACCTAGAATTGTGGAGCGTTAGGAGTGTGAAGGCTATCAGGGTCGTACTCAACTATTGGATTTTCGTGAATATGGGTTGGAGTATTATGGGGAGTTAGAGTGAGTTCAGAATTTTTCATGAACGGGCTTATGAGAGATGATGATGAATATTTTTGTGCTTTTTCAATTTTTTTATGTTTTTGGATTTTTGGAGATTTTTTGTCAAAGTTTTAGATTGACTCGATCTAATCCTAAGTCTACCTAAATCCCCGGCAACGGCGCCAAAAACATGACGCGACTAAGAATGTGTCTCTAAAGTGCGTACTCTCTAGGCTCAAGTGCAAGCTTGTCGCTCAAGTAATAATCCGATAAGTCGGGTATCGATCCTCAGGAAAATAGGACAACGGAGTTGTAACAACGTTGGACAGACAAAAGAAACCTAACTTTGACTCTAAAGAAAAAGAAAAGATGATTGATTTTGAGAATGGACTACAACTAAATGAAATTTTGAAAATATTTATTTAATGCACTAAAGTATGAATGGAATGCAACTATTCTAAATTATCTAAATTAATGATAATTATTAAACTGAAACTTGAACTATATGATGAAAGAAATAGGACGGGAATACAATCCCTCAACCCTAGTGTATTGCAGGTACAAAACTAATCGTAAATTTAATTGATTAATTAGACCCAGAATTTATTACTCCCAAACATTACGTATATGAGTTTCAAGCCCGCACCATACTTAATCAGAGGATGAGTAAATCGGTACTCGCATTACCAACACTCTCATTGCATTCTAAAGCATCCCGGTTACCCGGAAGCAAATGAGATCCAAAGATCTTCACATTTATCCCCTTAATTTCAGTATTTTTATGATCCCGTGCGGTGTAAATAGCTTGGATTTGTCTCATATTTATGATACAGACCCTTTTTGGTAAGTATTTCATATTTTGTGTATCTCTTATGTGTTTTACAGGTATTTCATGCAAGAAAAATGGAAAAGAGAACTCAAAATAGTGAAAGAAACCAAGAATCGTGGAGTTGAAGGGCATTTTCGTAATTTTTTAGCCTTAGTCCGGAGGTGGGGCCAAGTAGAAAGTTGAATATAATTCAATTACAAGAACACCGGAAAAAACGGTACCCAAATCTGAGCTACAGTGAAAGAGTTATGATCCCTTGAAGTTGAGGACAAATTAAAGAAGAAAGGCTAGGAAGGCAAGTTCAAGGGAATTTTCATAATTCTGCAGCCTGATCCCGGAGGTGGGGACTTCTGGAAAGTTTAAGAGCTCGAAACAATGAGAATAATAGAAAAAAACGTCACCCAAGTCTGAGCTACGGTGAAGGAGTTATGATCATTTGAAGTTGAGAAAAAATCCAAGGAAGAAAAGAAGAAAGTTGGAAAGTTGAGAGAGGTCCAAAACCAGCGAATTCCCCCGAACCGGTACACCCAGAACCCGAACCGGTACTCCCATTTGTCATGTTCCAGATCCGTTACAAAATTAGTCACACTTTCTAAGTGTGACAAATTGCCAGATACGGAATTTTTATTTTGTGCTTATCTTTTAGCCAAAAGAGTTTTATGTTTTGGAGACTCTTCTAAATGACCCGTAGCCTATATATTTAGTCATTAGGACTTTTTTGATGAAGATTCATTGATGTAAAAGCTTAGGGGTGTAAGCGGTACGGTTTGGTCGGTAAATAGTAGATACCAATACCAAAAACAAACTCTAGATGGTAAAACCAAACCGTACCAGTTTACCACCCGGTACACCAAAATCAATACCAAAACCAAACCGGCTGGTATTTCGGTTTTTTTGGTAATTTCGGTTTTTTTCTGGTTTTGGTAAATTCTGGTTTTTCTGGTTTCTTCTGGTTTTTTTTGGTTTCGATAAATTCTGGTTTTTTCTGGTTTCTGGTTTCGGTTTTTTTTGGTTTTGGTAAAGAACACTAAAAGTCCCAAAAAACCAAAAACAAAACCAACCAACTTTTTTAAATATTAAAACCAAAACCAACTTTTTCTAGTTTTGGTAAATTCGGTACGATAATTTTGGTAAATTTGGTACGGTACGGTAATTTCGGTACGATTTTTTCTAATTTCGGTAAATTCGGTACGGTGTGGTAATTTCGGTACGTTTTTTTCTGGTTTTAGTAAATTCGGTACGGTAATTTCGGTAAATTGATTTTTTAAATATTAAAACCAAAACCAACCAACTTTTTTGCTATAATTTCGGCTTCGGTAAGACTGGTTTCTGGTATTTTAATATATGAAACCAAAACCATTTTTTTTCGGACCAAAACGGTACGGTACGGTAAAAATCCGTACCGCTTCCACCCCTATAAAAGCTCCATAACAAGTAGGAACGTCTAGGAGAAGAATTTACATACTTTGCACCATTAATTTAAGAGCTTTTTTAGTTTTTCTTCAATCTTTGATTTCTTCTTGCATGTTCTTGTTCTTCAATATTGGTAACTTTTATTTCCAGCACTTTTATTATTATTTCTCATATTTAATCTCTCTTTCTAAGCAATTACGAGTTCATGCAACGTAGATAACGTAGTTTTCATTAATTTCACTATGTTAGGCTAGGTTTTTAAAGGTTAGGATGCATGAACCCAACCTGATGTGGTAGTTGCATGTGTATAAAATTAGTCCTCTAAATTTAATGATTTATTACAACCGTATTGCGTAGAAATGCAACAATTGTAGATCTTTGGATCTCGTTTGCTTCAGGGTAACTGGGATGCTTTAGAATGCAATTCGAGTGTCGCTATCGCAATACCGATTTACTTGTCCTTTGATTAAGTATGGTGCGGGCTTGAACCTCATATACGTAATGCTTGGGAGTACTAAATTCTGTGTCTAATTAATCACTTAAATTTACGATTAGTTTTATACCATCAATACTCTAGGGTTGGGGGATTGTGTCTCTACCTTAATTTTCTAATTAGTTTTAATTAACTTCTTTATTTTTTACTTTTTCCATTATCACTCAATCATCATCTTTTACACTTTATTTTTTGAAGTAATAAATCAATTAAAATCTATCAAACATTCCCTTTAGATTCGATACCCAGACCCGCCACTATACTCCGCAAGAGTGTAGTTAAAGTTTAGTTTTTTTTGTATTGTAATCGGAAGCCGATAACAACGACTAGCGTATTTACACGAACGCTCGGTTTCCAACTCGATCACGTATTTCCTCATATAATCCTTTAGAGTCATCACCTATTAGAAGCTCTCACATACAATCTCGTCTTTTAGAGTCTCGACCTCAAAGACCAACCTTGATAGCAGGACATTTTTATAAATAAAAAAATAAAAATAAAAACGTATGTATTTTATATAAAAACATTATAAATGTTTTTATTTACTTTTAGTTTTAAAAAACATTACATCATTTATAAATGAAAAGTTAAATTTTTTCTACAAATTCAACGTTAAAAATGTTTTTATAACAAAAAAAAATTATTTATATAAAGATAATTTTGAAATTTTGAAAACTTTTTTTTATCTTTTTTTATGGAAATAAAAATCTTATATAGATGTAGTAGTATTAGTTCCATCGTGTAATATGATTTTAGTGGAAATGATAAAAAGAGATTAATTGAATCTAGATTGTGTTGGATCAAGAGATTAGTTAATGGAGTCTAGAATGGATCATCTTTTTTGTTTTCAATAGATTTTTTATTTATTCATTTTTGGGGAGATTTTTTATTTATTCATTTTTTTGTTTCAAATAACACAATTTTCAAGATGAGAAAGAAAAAGATAGTATATATTAAAGCCTCGTTAACTCCTTTAATACTATCGTATTATAGGTATTTATAAAATAAAATAAAATAAAAACTATCCTCATTGGGAAAAATCATAAGCTATTTTCTTCTCCTATTTGAATCATAAATATCAAACAAATAATTGACATTTAAGAGACTATAATTATATGGGGTGAATTGAATAGAAACCACTGAAGAGGTCGAATAGTTCGGAGGAACATAAAAGGGATTATTAGTAGTTTTTTCAAATTTATATTTCCAAAACAAAAAAATTGTTTCCTCCATAAAAAAAATAGGGCGATACTGTAACAACCCCAATTTTATCACGTAAAGGTTGGTCAGACACAATACACTGAAGATGGTGCTTATTGTCAAGTTATATCATTTTTAGCAACAAAGCATAAAATAATAATTTAATAGACATAAATGAATTCAACTACAAGTGAATAAATAATCACGACCATTAAATTAATAGCCAGAGTATGAATAACTAAATAAATAAAACTCCAATATAGACTAATATCTTAACCCAACTGAAAAGAAATAAACTCCAGGCTTATGCCTTTACAATAATCTAGAATGAAATAATCAAAATGAAAAAATAATTAAAATACATTAAAGAACTGACATCTCTTAAATGGAAGCAATGACAAGGCTGGTCTCCTGACAATCCTGCAATCCTTGTCTTGGCACACCTAGGGAGAGAAAATATTTGAATTATGGGTCACTGCCCTAAAGTGTGCAAGAATTAACTTACTCATTTTAATGGGATAAAAGTATAGTGAATTCAAAGTGAGTGTTCCCATAGTCACTCTCATTAATAATATATCTTACCCATCATCTAAAGGTAATGCTACTCGAATACCCACCCATAACCTGATATGGATACAGAATAAGAGAAAATGGTAGTATTAAGATGCATCTAGCAACATAATGTACTGAAACAAAGTTAAATACTCTCAAAGTAATTGTTTCCTAATTTAACCCCGATATACTACCCATAAAGAGATAACATCTAGTATTATTCATACTACGTAGTATTGGGTCAGTATCTTTAGTCCATAATATTAGACTTAGGAATTCTTTCACTTATTTCAATTAATTTCATATATGTCATTATCTATGCGACACTAAGGCATCTACCTATAGTATCTCGTTCGTGCTCTATCGGTGAGTCTGTAGGAGTCTCTTATCCCAAACAGACAAAACAAAACACAAGCAAGTGGGGCGATACATACACAGTTTCACCATAGCACGGCCCATACCAAGCGGTGTCACATGGATCCAGCATCAACATTTAACTCCTATAATTGGCGCTTCCACATAGTACGTAAAATATGACCTAACGGTACGCTTAGCCCACCTGTGCCAACGTGTGCTCCGTTCCCGAACGTGCGTACCGCAATCAATAGGACGATCCATGAATATCTGTATGTCCAACCAAAATATAATTACATATTATCATATGTAAAGGTAATTATCCTAATAATTACCCCATAACTGCCCAAAATTAATATTCCAAACTTATTCTTGTTTAATAAATTACCAACATGTTAATTAATAAATAGTCCTTCTTTATAGAATGTGATTAGCCATCTAGTTAATTTAGTCCTTATGTGATAAATAGTCCTACATTTTCATTTTTAATAAATTTTACGAATGCCTAAACACGATTCTACTAACTTCTATGAACTTCTAAAAATCACCCGGAACCAACGGCGGACCCCCCCGGTTGATCCCTAAGAGCCGAACCGGTTCGACCCAGGAGGGAACCAATTCCCTCCTCCAGAATTCATTTTCCCAGTTTTTCTTCTATACGAAATTTGCACTTTCTAAAACAAAACCTGATTTTTTAGGTCCCTACCAATGTATGGTCCACCAAATGAATCTCTAACAATTAGCACCAACTCAGGGTAATTAATCATGTATTTGTTTGTCAATGAATTCTTATTCTAAAATCCCAAAAATTTAAGTGACCAATATATGTTCATGTCAATTCAGAATTTCCATAACAATAAATCTCTCAAATTTCTATTACATACAAGGGATATAATCCTCATAATTTCAATCCTTATAATAAGTGTAAAAGTCTTCTACGTATGAATAAACGCAACCATTTCAATAGGAGCCCTAAGCATTATTTTTATTCATTTAATCCTTACAATCGAACCATCCAAAGTTCTGGATTCCCTAATTACTCATAAATGTAACTTGTATCATAAGTATTTTCAATTTTCATCTTCAATCACCAAGGTACCTAAATCCAGAATTTCTACATAGATCACAACACACAATGAATAAATAAGTAATTTGAACCAATAAAAATTAAGCAAGAAAACTATTGACTTGGATCTTGGATTATTTATTGGTTGGTTCTTGAATCCACCCTTGAATCTTCCTATCCACTTCTTTCTTTTAGGCATTCATCCCTCTCTCTCTCTTGGGATAGGTTCTTAGGGTTATTGGATGTAACTCCCATGGACTTGTTTAACCCTTTTACAATTCCAAGTTGGGCCTTGAGCCACAACTTTGGACCCCCAAATGAGCCCAAATACTTTATTTCCTAAGTTCGATAACCTCCCAACTCATGTATATATATATATATATATATATATATATATATATATATATATATATATATATATATATATATATACCGGGACCATTCCTAAGGGTCTAAAATTTCCTAACGAGCCCTCAAAACCTCCCAAAGTGCGTCCCAAATATTTGTATCCAAAAATTATACTTTGATTGAGTAATACCTAAATTATTTAATGAACATTAAATTATCTTCCTATTGAAATTTATTTATCATGAAAGGTACATTTCACATACAAGAAACAATAGTAAATGCATTCACTCGCAGCTTAATTAACTTAATTTGATCAATTTAATTTAAATTCCCTTGAATTTTATTTCATCCAAAAAAAATATTTTTATTTTATCTTAAAAATGTGTTGTGTTACGCATACAAAGACCAATAATGCTCCCACTATGATTTATTAGGTATTTCCAAACATGTTATCCAAATTTTGAACTTGCTTGTAAATTTCTTTGACAGTCGCAGCTGTAGCGGCCATAACAGCAACTAGTCTAGCAAAAACACCCACTATGAGGGCCACATAACTAATAGCACCCGCAACAAATGCCACCATGTCTACCACCGGAGCTACTGCCTCCACAGGTGCATCCATCATCGTTGCATCCACCACGATAGGAAACAACACATTTTGTGGCACTGATGTCAAATCTGGCATTGCCTAATTTTTTTTTAAGTATCGACCGCTCTGCTTCTTCTATCACCTTTCGTAATGAAAGTAAAATGTTAGACACTTGGACTTTTATCATGGTGTGGATTTATATTTAGGATATGGGTTGGGGCTAGTTTGTTAGAAGCGGTTTAATTATTATTCAGATTTAGTGGACTCTTTCAATTCCTCTATATTTGCATGCATTAGATTCTGAATACGGGAGAGTGAATGTCCCTTATATTTTAGTTCCATTACATTGGTACTTGTTTATTATTTTGGAAAATATCATGGAAGTAGAATATCCAAACCGGATTAGCAATATAAGTGTATATTTCAAAGAACACAATGTTCATGATGAGAGATTGACAGTATTAATTACAAGGGTTTAGCATTAACACCGCTAATACTATTGTATTAGGGGTATAATAAGGATATTCACAAGTATTCTAGTTGGGTTAATTTGATGACTACCAAACTATCCATTTTATGTATATTACATTATTTTATGGATTGTATAATAATTTTAACAAGCACTAATATTTTCAAAAGGCATAAATGGACAGTGCTCTTTTAAATTAAGGAAGGTTATGGAGTTTTTGGAAAAATCGATACCAACCTTAATAAACAAACATATTGCCCCTTTAATATTAACTTCAGCAATGCAACTGGACTCTTTGAAAACTAAATTACAACGTCTTAATCATAATGAAATTATTAGTAATTCGAACATTCAAAATCATATCCGAACTCTTTGGAGCAAACCAAAATATAGTATTTGAATGTTATCACAAAATTCAGCATTTACAGTTTCTTAGATTAGACCACTTTGGTGGAATCATAACCTAATCGTGATATAAATACTGAGATAAAATCCATAAGGCTTACCAAAAACATAGTATTTGAATGTTATCACAAAATTCAACATTTACAGTTTATTACATTAGACCACATTGGTGGAATCGTAACATAATCATGATATAAATACTGAGATGAAAACCTTAAGGCATGCCTTTAATATTCCATTACTCATATTGGACATAATAAGCATATAAATATTAATATAATATTTCTTATTTTAAGCACCGAATTAAACTTTACGTAAATATAAGTTTCAAGAAAAAATCTAAATCCTTAGAGGTTAAATTGATGCAAAAGAAAATTACTCGTTAATTTTAATTCAATAATCGTAATAGTCCTTTTGGGCAATCTTACAATAATCAAGTCACATCATCATTACATCAGCAATCTAACATTCATAATAATATTTAGATCTATGGATAGACATTTTTATACACAGTAATTTTATATTTACAATTATAAACTAGGATAAGTTAATGGACACTTAATCTAACATAATATAAATATTAATGTAAAAAACTTAATCATAATAGTCATAATAATATTTGGCGTATGCCAAAAATATTGCATAATATGAATATTATGACCAACAAATCAGGTTGAACAACTATGTAGTTATTAAAGCACATAAATTAAAGAAATCCAAAATTTTCAATAATGATAAAATTTGGATAATCACTGCAAAAGTGTTAAGAAAACTCTTAAATAATCTCTAGCAAGCAGAATATAAAAACGATTGGAGAAAGAAATAGTTATCAACTTTATTACCAAATATGACAAATTTTAAGTTTTTAAGGGCATAAACGTGCTTTATTACATTACCAAAATGATGAGTTTTGATCAAAAGGCCGTTTCAGATTGACATAAAAATTTCATTAAATTTCGAGTAAGTTGGAAATTTAAATTTCAATTATTTCTTATTAGATGCATAAGAAACCTATCACTGAAAATGTCTCAAATATTCAGATTTACAGTTTTATAAAATAAACGGATTTAAAGAAATAATTAAATTGACACAAAAAAATCACAGTAAGGGAACTATATCCAATTTTAATTTGATCATATAAAATTTAGAACCTAAGAATTTCATCTTATGAAATTTCCTCTTACATGATTATATAGATGTACAGGATTAATTCATTTGGTTTCATTCACAAAGGTCATAAGTTGGTTTATCCTTAATTGCGCTCTGAATATTTAATACATATTATTTGCAAAAAAAATTACTTTCATGGAACATACATGCACACACATAGTGTAAAAATAAATCTTTCATGAAACATATATGCACACACATATATTATACACGAAACTTAATGTATAATCAAGGGTCCAAATATATATGCATACATAAGCATCATCATCCTTACCTTAATCTCAAACATGGGGTTGACCACATGGATTCTCCTTTTCCATTCTAATCTATTATAAATAATATTATCATTCAAGATTAATTCCTTAAGATCTCTCCTAATAACCTCCTCATCTTATCCTTTCTAATAATTCCTATCATCTATTGAAGCATCCACATCTCACTAACATGGATACTTTGTTCATATTTTTTTTAAAGCACAACACTTCGCTCCATAGAGGATCTCTGGCCTAACAACTATTCTATAAAAAAAAATCTTTTAATTTATTGGTTATCCTCTTATTGCATAACACCCCACTTGCTTGTCCCCATTTCATCCAACCAGCTAATATTCTACTTGTAATATCCTCATTAATATCACCATTACTTTGTATCACTGAACCTAAATAATTAAATTTATTAGTTTGATTTATCACTTATTCTTCAGTCTTTTAACATTATGCTATCAGACGCCTCATTATTAAATTTACATTCCCTAAATTCAATTTTAGTTCCACGGATTTTTAGTCCCTTAGATTCTAAGTCATTTCTCCAAATCAAGACCAAGCTAGGGCTATTGAGCTATTAAATTTCAATCTTGGGGAAAATTCAATCTTTACTACAACATATCAAGACCAATCTAAGGCTGTTGAGCTATTGAATTTCAATCTTGGGGAGTATATATATATATATATATATATATATATATATATATATATATATATAATGAGAAGGTCAACTACAAAGAGTTACATCTAAAAATTCAACATCACAAGTTTCAACAGTTAAAAATGCTCGTGCTCATTCAATTTTCAAATCACCCACTTCCAAGTTGAAATTCTAAATTAAATTTTTAATAGATGACCTTCTCATTATGAAAATTATTTATATCAAATTTGGTTGAAAAATACTATTTGTAACTATTTTTAAAAAAATATGTATGTTTATAAGTATATTGTTAGTATGATGTTGGAGAGCCTATATATATATATATATATACACACACACGGAGAGAGAGAGAGAGAGAGAGAGAGAGAGAGAGAGAGAGAGAGAGAGAGAGAGAGAGAGAGAGAGGTACAGAGTAGTTAGAAAGGACCGAAAGAGCAGATCAATTTTTTTTAATAGTAAAAAAAATAAGTTTCCAATCAAACTTTAGGAAAATGATCTCCATAATGAGGTAATAACCTAAAAATAATTTCATTAAAAAGACACAACCATGAAGTGGGTGATATGATAATTGAAACTTTCAACGGACGAAAATGAACATGTTTATCAATTTTGCATTTCACTCAATTGCGATTGAATTTTTGTGATAAAATTATTTGTATAGATTTCCTCACTATATAGATCATATCCATGAAGTTACTTAAAAAATCATTTTTTATTATTTTAAAAATTAGTACGATATTTTGATCATTTCATTAAGGTATGTTCCTAAACGACTGTATTTATACATATATACATTTTTTTATTATGCGTTCGAGTATCAATGCATATGAGTTAAATTCTTTTACTCACTAATATGATTAATTATTTGAATCACGCATATTGGTGAAAATAATATGGGTCGTTTAGTGTCTGGGGTAATTTTGTTTACAGTATTTTGTTCCTGGGGTACGTTAGTTTTAGTTATTGTTGGATGGGTGTTAAACTAACGTCTGGCCTTAACTGCTATTAGCCACGTATAAAAGAAGACCCAATTACCAACATTACACTTGGTCATAATGACGCATGCACCTTATGTACAAATGAAAACACTGATTATATTTTGGGGGTTTTCTCTCTCACGATCGAACCAAAAAAAAAATCGTTTTCAAGCATCAACGTTTTGCAACCAGTTCAACCCTTCAACATCACATCAATATTTTGATCATTTTCAAAGCTTCACTTTCGGGTATGCCTCTCAATACTGATTTATGGTTTTTTTAGTTCGAATATCATTTGTTACGTTATTTGTTTATAAAGGGTTTTATTTTTTTATCAATTCTTCTAGGGTTTTGTAGTTTATCTCTTGATTTTGCTTCTCTCGTGAATAAAGTAGAACTTGTTGATCTAGGGTTTCATTTTTTAACAATTATTTTAATGCATGCTTTGTATTTATTAGGTTTATTAAATGGCTTTGCGTGGGAATAGAAATTTGGTAGTACACTTCGAGTGAAAATGGAGTAAATATAGTAGAAAATATAGTAGTTTTAAAAGACATTGATGGTGTTGAATTATATTATATAGACTTGGCAAATGATATTAAAAAGTACACTGGTCTGAAGGGTATGGATATTAATTGGGCTAAAGATGGAATCTTGTGGACCATTGAAAATGATGCTCAGGTAATTGACATGTGGGACAAATTAGTAGAGGACTTTGGAGAGTACCATCTTATTTAGAAGACCCAAATTTGCCATCTACTTTTATCCCTCCCAAGAAATCACCAAAAACTCCCCAAAGAAAGTTTAAATCACCTGTAGATCTAAGAAAATCTCCAAGACTCAATGATGAAGCCACCTCAAAAGTGTCAAAAAAAGTAAACCCTACTTCTTTAGGACTGAGAAGATCATATAGGATTAGAAACTTGTTCTCCAACACCTTTACAAACACTCCTGATGATCCATTAACACTTAGTGAGGAGGAGGCAAATTTTTCTTATATAGAAGGTGCTGGTGGTGACTGGTCATTCATCAACTTATTATAGAGTACATTACATATAGGTGAAGAACCAGTTCATGCTAGGGTGGAAGAGCCCATTGGTGATAGAGTGGAAGAGACCATTGGTTATAGAGTGGAAGAGCCCATTGAGATTACTATTAAGAAGCCTATTGAGAAGCCTATTTATGAGTGGTCTTTAATAACTTCACACACTCTCAATGCTAAAGAATGTTATCACTCAGGCAGTGAGGTTGATGAACATTGGGGTGGTTATTTTGACTCTGAAGGGGTAAGACACGTGCCTACAGAGGATAGATAAGGAATGGAGGGTGGACATGAGCATACAAAGGATGGGGTAAGACATGAGCATATAAATGCTGCTAGGAAAGAGTTTAAAGAGTTTGAAGCTGGGACTGAAAATTTGTACAAAGATAAAACATTGGATGGAAGACAATATCAGTGTGGGGATGGAGTTTTACAAGAATTGTCACCAGGAATGGAGTGGCCAATAATGTTGGATTATAGGTAATACATGAGAAAATTTGCAATATTCAAGAAGTTTGAGTATAAATAGAGGCAGAATAATAACTCAAATATTGATTTGATTTGCAGGGATCCTAATTGTAGGTGAAGGATGTATGTAAGGAAGTTACCACATGAACCAACTGCCAAAGTTAGAATATTGATGGGGCTACATACTTGAAAATCCAACACCAAAGGCAGTAATGCAAGGGCAAAGGCAACTTGGGTTGCAAATGACGTTGAAGAGATGATGAGGAATCTCAAGGAGATAAAGCCAAGAGATATACAATGTGCAATTTGGGAAAACAATGTTGTGAAGATATCATACCAAACTGAATATTATGCTAAAATCATTGTCAATGAGAGGATAGATGGTAGTTGCATTGATGCATTTAGGTTGGTACCTGAAATTGCAAGGCAGGTACATGTTAAAAATCTAGGTAGTATTGTTGATTGGACAAGGGATCCAAATGATCAATAGTTTGTCCCATTTTGTATTGCATTCAAGGCCTCTATAGATGTATTTCTTAATGGTTGTCGGCCAGTGTTTGGTTTAGATGGATCATTTATGAAAGGAAAGGATGGTGGTGTAAGTTTATCCATTGTTTCATTAAATAGGAACAATGGTTTGTTTCCAATTGCCATATATATTTATAGAAATGAAAGTTATGACACATGGAGTAGATTCTTGAGAATTTTGCAACCTCATCTGATTAAATATAATTCCCATTGACTTTGATGTCTGACAGATAGAAAAGGCTTATTAAAGAAGTTGCGGAGTTGTTCCCTCATAGTAATCACAGGTATTGTTTCAAGCACATGTATAAAAACTTCAAAAATGCAGGATATAAGGGTCCACAGCTAGAGGCTTTAAGTTTGGAGGCAGTAAGGGCATATAAGAAGGAAGATCATGAAAAGTATATGGCTCAAATGTTTAAATATTGCATGGGAGCAAAATTATGGCTAGATAATGAGGAGAAGGCTACATGGGCAATAGAATACTTTGATACAACAACTAAGTGTGAACATATCCCCAATAATTTCTTAGAGTCTTTCAATAAAATTCTTTTAAGTTTAAGGGAACTACCAATTCTAAAGATTATTCAAAAGTATCAACTACTTGTCATATCATTATTTTACACAAGAAGAACCAAAGCATAGGGGATGGATCCAAGTGGGCTTATACCAAGAGTGGAGAAGCATTTGGATGACTTGAAGAAGAAATACAATGAGTATATTATAGATGGTTTAATAGAGTTCTTACATGTGGCAAAAAATCATCACAATCAAAGCTGGACACTTAATATTCAAACATAAGAATGTAGTTGTTTGAGTGGCAGATAAGTGGCATCCCTTGTGTACATGCTATTGGGATTATCATGCTAAGAAGAGAGTCATGGAACAAGTAAGTAATACTTATCTTGAGATGTTTTACGTAGCTGATAATACTTAACTTATGTTCATATGTTTTATGCACATGTATTGTAGTCCTATATTTGATGTAGCTACATACAGAGCAACTTATTCATCTTATGTTCATCCTATAGAAGACCATCAATGGTGGACCGAGGTAAGTGTAGATAATGCACCTCAATTCATATTGCAATCCTATGTTTGAATCATATTAATGTTTGTTGTTCATGTCCTTTCAGCCATAGCATGTAGTCAATCCTCAAGATTTAACTAGAGATCTTGGGAGTCCAAGGTTTAAGAGGAGAAAAGACCCTGATGAACCAGTGGCATAAAAGAACAAGAAGAAAAAAATGAAGTAGGTGTGGGGAATTAAGCCACAACAAAGCTAGTTGCTAGGGAAAATCATCAAAAAGTGGTAATAAAACATAAGCTGCTGAGGGACCACGCACTATGGAGGGATCAAACAACCACCTAATTGTTCCATCAATTCCAGTTCCAAGAACAAGAGAATGTGGCAAGGAGGTCAAAGGTAAGAAAAGAGAAAGAAATTTCGATACAACAACTACACCTTCTACACCAAGAAATGTGGATACAACAGCAAATCTTATTCAAGGTTATACTCAGTAGGTTCATAAGTTTGGGTTTAACTTTGTGTTTTGGGACAATGTTACTTATCTTTGTATTTTGGAAAGTCAATTTTGAATCATAACTTTATGTTTTGGGAAGACAATTACAAAGTTTTGAATGCAGTTATGTTTCATGTCAACATATGCAAAGTGAATTTCATATAATATGATAACATTTTATTGCACAACACAGATTACAACAGCCTTTTAATTGCACAACATACATTTTCTAATTGATTATACTAATTATAAAGACATTCCATGCACAACACACATTTCATACACTGAATTTCTTTTTAAATCCATCACAAAGATCATCCAAACTTACTTCTACTTTAACCCTCACATTCACTTTCTAACTTCATCAGATTTCCTAATTGTATCTGTTAACCACTCAAAATCCCCACATGTCAAACATTTAAGAAATTTTTTGCCATAACTTCTTTGTTTCTTTGAACTCCAGACTTTCCTTGTCCCCTGACATCTATTTGGGCATGGTGTCTCTTTCCATGGACAATTTTTAACCCAATGATCATGACCGCCACAATGAAAACACTCATGTGCTTTTTATTGCATCTTCTAAGAGTTTAAAACCATTACATGATGCATGTTGACACTTCAAATTTTTTTGCCCATTTGATGTCTTCAACAGCAACATGAGGCCATTACACTGATCATAAGTACGTTGTTGTAAACGCATGGACAGACAATTGCAATGTGGTAATTATGACCACACATTTAACATACATGTTGCTCTTGTAATTCTTCTTGATCTATGCTGCCACCCATTTTTATTTCGTAAGAATTTTGGATGTTAACTGTTGCTGCTTCTTAGTGAAATAATGGAGATGTTGTAACAATATATGAAGATGAAGTTATTGTGTAATAAATGCACGCTTTGATTTTATTTGGATATAGTCGTCGTAAAGAATGGAAAATTGAAAAAAAAGGTAATGCTGGTAATTGGCTGGATAAGGTACAGTTGGCTAATAGCAGTTAATGACAGACGTTAGTATAACACCCATCCAACAATAACTAAAATTAGCGTACCCGAGGAACAAAATATTGTAAACAAATGTACCCTAGACAATAAATAACCCAAATAATATTTATATAGAATAGGATTTAGCTCGATTTTAAAATTCAAAATATTATAAATCATATTTGTATGGATAGCCCTCAATTGAGAAATTAATGGCATGTTTGGTTCTGTATTCAGAAAAGTCGATTTAAATGTTGTTTTAGATACAGTTTTAAAATTCAATTTTTTTGTGTTTATAATTATTGGTGCGCGTTTGGTAAACTTGTTTTTAAATATAGTTTTTTAAAAATTTGACAAAATTGGCAAACATGTATATTTATATTATACATGTGTGTGTGTGTGTGTGTGTGTGTGTGTGTGTGTGTGTGTGTGTGTGTGTGTGTCTCCCCAACATACATATATATATATATATATATATATATATATATATATATATATATATATATATATATATATATACATACATAATAAATTATCTACGTGTACATTTGATATCATCTATTTTTATGTATATTATCTACGTGTACATTTGATATCATCTATTTTTATGTATATTATCTACGTGTACATTTTATGTATATATATATATATACATAAAATATACATAAAAATAGATGATATAAAATGTACACGTAGATAATATACATAAAAATAGATGATATCAAATGTACACGTAGATAATTTATTATGTATGTATATATATATATATATATATATATATATATGTATGTATGTATGTATCATGTGTGTGTGTGTGTATATATATATATGTGTGTGTGTGTGTGTGTAATGATATTGCATGTATAATTCACAATAAAATTATATGCATACATGAATTAATAATATTTTTTTAAGACATGTAGTGTATGTATATTTTATATTATTCAATACATTAATAACACATGTATAAAACTACATATAACTTATAAGTATCATGTACTTGTTGATAAAATTATTTAGCATATGGATCTTAGTATATTATCTAATTTAATAATATAAATATACGTAATTTTGTGTATATATACATATACATTTTTTTATTTATAAGAATTACACACATATTAATGTATTATGTATGTATATTATTTATTAAGGTATAAATGCATTAAAATATTAAGAATGAATAATTGTGAGTTGAAAAATAAAAAAACAGAAGTTATAAAACAACTTTTTGCTTTATTCTGAAAAACTTGATTATAACACAAAAATATTATAATTGAGTGTTTAAAAGTATGTTGTCAAACGCAATTTTTTATCAAAATTTCATTTAAACACAGAAAACAGAATTATAGTTACAAACCAAATATGCCCTTAGTTTCAAAAAAATAATTCCCAAGTGACATGTCCTTAATGGAAATTAAACAAGCTTGGTCGGTCCATTATAAGTGTTACGCATGTTACAAGTGAAACTAATTTAAAATTAAAAAGCATGAGAGCTAGTCTGATTATGTAATCTTTATATATATATATATATATAGCCAAGCTCTCCAACATACCTATGAACATACCATTTTTTTTAAATAATATAAAATTAATTTTGGGATGATATTTTGTATATGGGTTCATGATATTCAGCGTGCCCCTGTAAAAAAAGCCATTTAAAATAATAGTTTTTGTTATTTTTAAAAAATAAGTTTAAAAACTCATAGACTTTACCCTTTAAAACTGTTAGTTTTTTTTACTTATTTCTTAAAAATAACAAAACAAATTATTTTGAGCTGAATATTTTTATAGGGGAAGATTGAAATATCATGAACACATACAAAAAATATCAACTCAAAATTATTGTTTTTACTATTTAAAAAAAATAGGTATATTCATAGGTATGTTTAATGAGATATGTTGGAAAGCCTCTCTCTCTCTCTCTCTCTCTATGTGTGTGTGTGTGTGTATATATATATATATATAGCAAGGTTCTAAAAAACGCGGGGCGTGATTGAGGCGTGGAGGCCAAGCCTTAAGCCTTAGAAGCTTAGGCGGGCCTAGGCGTAAAAGGGCGTGAAAAGGCGTTTAGGGCTTTTTAATATATTTTAATATTTTTTAACCATAACAAGGCTATTAAAATACAAAAATTTCACATATCATAAAAATATGTATGAATATATGCAAATTAAAATACTATTTGATTATTTTGGATGAGATAATGGTCCGGTTTGTACAGAAATTCTCTAAAAGGCAACATCGTTTCACTAAAGCATTGTTATTTTTAGAAAAAAGTGCGCCTTAAGGGTTTTACCAAGAATAAGGCGTGAAAAGCGTAAGGCGAGGCGTTTCTCCCAAGCCTTAAACCTAGGCGGGTTTTTTAGAACAGTGATATATAGTAAGGACAATATATATATATATAGTCCTAAGTGTATATAGTCCTTAGTATATATATATATATATATATATATATATATATATATATATATATATATATATATATATATATATATATATATAGTCGTGACAGATATAGTCCTTTCTGATATATATATAGTCCTTACTATATATATATATATATATATATATATATATATATAGTCCTTTCTATCAGAAAGGACTATATCTATATCAGAAAGGACTATATTTGTCACGACTATATATATATATATATATATATATATATATATATATATATATATAGTCCTTACTATACTATATATATCATATATATATACAGAAAGTCTCATGTAAGGACTCCTTATGGTGCAGACTGATACATACCATTTTTTTAAAATAGTAAAAAATTGATTTTTTTATGAAACTTCTTAGATATGATCTCCATGGTGAGAAGATTATCTCCAATTTTTTTCGTCAAAAAATTTAATTAAAAACACGTTGAGTTGAGGTGATATAAAAAAATGATATAAATATGTATTTTCAACCTTTGAAATATTGGGTCGGCGTCAACCGCTTTATTTATTGAATTTTTTTATGAAACTTCATGGATATGATCTTCTCAGTATTAAGATCATATCCATGATTCATCAAAAAATTCATTTAAAAAGTTGGTGAGATGATCGTCAACATTTTAATGGTCGAAAATGCATATTTATACCTTTTTTTTACATATCACCTCATCTCAACGATTTTTTTATTGAATTTTTTGATGAAAAAAATTGGTGATGATCTTCTCATCGTGGAGATTATATCCATGAAGTTTCATCCAAAAATTTATTTTTTTACTATTTTAAAAAAATAGTATGTATTGGGGTCTACACCATATAGAGTCCTTACAGGAGAGGGTCTCTCTCTCTCTCTCTCTCTTTATATTTATATATATATATATATATATATATATATATATATATATATATATATATATATATATATATATATATATCTATATATATATATATATACAGAAAGGATCTCATGCATACCCAGTTTGCATACCCTCCGTCCGGACCATTTTTTTAAAATAGTAAAAAAAATCATTTCTGGCTGATTTTTTTTTATAGTTTCTAAACATTTCAATAGGACCATAAAAAAAATTCAACTCAAAATGATTTTTTTTGCTATTTTAAAAAAATCGGTCAAACTTTGTCAGTTTTTAAGTTGTTAAAAACTGACAAAGTTTGACCGATTTTTTTAAAATAGCAAAAAAAATCATTTTGAGTTGAATTTTTTTTTTTATGGTCCTATTGAAATGTTTAGAAACTATAAAAAAAAATTACATCAAAAATATTTTTTTTACTATTTTATCAAAATTGATCCGCGCCAGCGGTATGCAAGGGGTATGCATGAGAACCTCTCTCTCTCTCTCTCTCTCTCTCTCTCTCTCTCTCTCTCTCTATATATATATATATATATATATATATATATATATATATATATATATCTAGAAAAGAAATTAATTTTGTATTGATTTTTTGTGTGTGGTATTTAAACATTTCAGTAAATTTTCAAAAAAAAAATCAATTCAAAATGATATTTTTTGTTATTTTAAAAAAATCAATCAAAATATGAGAGTTTTTATAGTGATTAAAAGTTGTCATATTTTGACTGAATTTTTTAAAATAACAAAAAAAAAATTTTATGCCGATTTTTGTTTTGGAATTTACTGAAATGTTTAAATATTATACAAAAAAATCAGCTAATTTTTTTTTTTTTTTTATTATTTTAAAAAGATAAATCACATGAATGAACCATATAGATGAACCTTACGGGAGCTATATTGTGGAGTCTTGATTTCCTTTGACTTTATGTGCCGTGCATGGGGTCATATACTTATTGCCTTGATAAGAAGCAAGATTATATAATGTGATTAAGCAGCTCTGAAGAACCATTTCACTCACCTCAGCTACAACGACATGGCAACCACTGCCAGCGCATATATTAATCTTAATATAGAAAGAAGCATTATTACCGACGTTTGATTTGAAATTTTCACAGTCATGTCGTTGGGCTGGGTTGCATTGTACCCCACTCTTAATGCCTGGATCTACTGTGGGGTACTAATTGGGGCCTCATGAAACACGACATTGATTAAATGAGACTTGGTTTACAGATTTCCAAACGTACACATTAACCCAAATCAATGGAGATTACTTTGCTATAACTGGAAAGAGAATGAACTTTGAGGTGTATCTATATGTGTCATACCCTCACCACAAGTTGAAAGAAAGTACAAATGTCTAATAATTTTGCCCCAACTTGGTCTTAGCTCATTTTACCAAATTTTGCTCCTCAGCCGAGAGATTTTGGATAAGTTGGAGATCGAGATTGATTTAATTTTTACAATTGAAACAGATGATTTGATTTATATTTGGATAGTTCATTTTACCAAATTTTGCTCCTCAACGGAAAGATTTTGGATAAGTTGGAGATCGAGATTGATTTCATTGAAACAGATGATTTGAGTTTAGATTTTTTCTGATGATATTACTCACGTGCTGAAAGTTCTAATAGTCTACACTCTAAACTTTTGCCTAGAATAAATTTTCCTAAACTTGAAACAAATCTAACTAATTTGTGTACATATATGAGTGAATTTTTTGTGTTTTTAACTTAATTTCTTGAAATTTTATGAAATTCTCATTTTTTTTTGTACAAAACATAAAATATCTCCAAAAGTTATAAAATTATCAATACAAATGTAGGGAACGTCATTTTAAAATTATAAATTGAATGACAAACAATTATAAGAAAAAGATGTAATGGAGAGTATTAAAAAATAAAGGCTTGGTATATTAAATAAAACGTGGCCTCTAATGGAGCATAGTGACCCCATTTATAGGATAGTATTACATTATGTCCCATTAGGAGCCGACTGTAGCGTTTCCATGAGATTGTTCTACTTCCAAGGTTATCACGTACTTCAAATTATGCTTAAGTGAACTCAATAAGTTGGACTCTCCCACCATGATAAGAAGATTGGTCCTCCAAGTGGATTTGTGCAGGTGAAGCCTAAGGTTTAAGGCCCCACAATTTCTTCCCAATTTTACCTATGTTCGGGGATGAAGGTGAGTACTTTCTATTTGACCATAATGATTTCGATTCAAATATGGCGTCTCTTCCCCCGCATCCTCTACTCTCAAGAAAATGTTCTTAGAAAGTGGACCCTAAATAATGGGCCCTCTATCTCGATATAGGTGACACTCATCTTTCTCAGGCCATTTCTTCTGTGGCGCTTCAATTATGAATAACGAATGTATTGTAAGAAATTTATGTATGTTTGTATCTCACACTTTGCAATTCCTTTCTTCATGGATTTTTCTTGCCCATTCGTTTTTTCAAAATTATGGGTAAATATATGATTAATAATTATTCCATTGAAAACTTTAAACGTCGATTTAATATCCTTTAGTGGGTAATGCTTGTGTTGTCTGATGTGTTCACCAGCCCTCTGCATGTGGATGATGGAATGCTTATTCACTCATAAATAATTACAATGGCGGGAGTCACTTTTCCTCTAAATCACTTAATGATCCAATTAGTTGAGCACTTTGGGTTTTTTTGGGCACAATGTTTACATAATTTATGGAGGGTAATGAATGGAGTTTGCTGCCTTAACGAGTTTTTGCACCTCGATTTAGCCATATATAAAACCAGATAATGTTATGGGTTTATGAAGAATATGATGGTGTTTCTGTTTATTATAATTCTGAAATCACACTTACAAATGAAATAGGAAGTTAGTTTATATACTATTCTTCCTTAACTGATTGAACTAGATCTAGTTACAACATAATAATAGAAGTACTAACAGAAATAGCTGTGTAGGGGTATTTATGGAAAAATATAAGTACTAGCTATTACTAACTATCTAACAGCCCCCTTCAAGTTGGAGCTGGTCTGCTGAGGTAGAACAGGAGCAACTTGTACTGTGGAAAGATGACCATGAGGCATGACTTTGTCGCGAAGATAATGGAACCTAGAGACAGAGAGAACTTTTGTGAACATGGCTGCTAGTTGGTCCATAGATGAAATGTGAGCAACTTGAAGTTGTTTGGAAGCAATCTTTTCTCTGACAAAATGGAAAGCAACCTCAATGTGCTTGCTCCGGGCATGAAATACAGGATTAGCTGCTAGTGAAAGAGCCCCAATATTATCACACCATAGAGTAGGAATAGATGATAGAGGAACCTGAATATCTGTGAGTAATTGTTGAAGCCATAATACCTCTGCAACTGCTGTAGAGAGAGCCTTATATTCAGCTTCAGTGCTGGATTTGGCAACTGATGTTTGCTTCTTTACAGACCAAGCAATGAGATTAGGACCTAGATAGACACAATATCCAGATGTAGACCTTCTATCAATAGAATCTCCAGCCCAGGCAGAGTCACTATATGCAAGAATTTGAAGTGGTCCAGGCTAAAACATAAGACCAAAATTGATGGTGCCTTTCACATACTTTAGAATTCTTTTGACACAATAAAATGGAAATTGAGAGGTTGATGCATAAACTGAGAAACCCAATTGACAGCATAGGAGAGACCAGGTCTAGTCACTGTGAGATACTGCAAGGAGCCTGTGAGACTTCTATAGAGTTGAGGATCATTAAAGGGTGTAAGATCAGAGGAAGAAGATGGTTTGGAGGCTGATGGGGAAGCACAAGACTTACAATCTGATAAACCAGCTTTGGTTTATAGATCTATGGCATACTTTGCTTGAGACAAGAGTAATCCATGAAGAGTTTGCTGCACTTCAATGCCTAAAAAATAATTCAAAGACCCCAACTCTTTCATTGCAAAAGAAGCCTTCATAGCTGTAATAAGAGATGTGATAGCACAAGAGGAACTACCAGTAACTAAGATGCCATCTACATAGACCAAAACTATTAGAACTTGACTTGCATTGTGCATGATAAACAAGGATGTATCTGCTGAGCTATTTGTAAAACCATATTTTGTTAAGAATTTGGACAAAGTGGCAAACTATGCTCTAGGAGCTTGCTTAAGTCCATAGAGAGACTTTTTGAGTTTGCAAACAGAATTAGGTTGAGCGGGAGCAATAAAACCTGGACGTTGAACCATATATACTTCCTCTTCTAGAATCCCATGTAAAAATGCATTGGAAACATCCAATTGTTTAATTGTCCAACCAAAATGCAGAGACAATGAGGTAACCAATCTAATGGTAGGCTGTTTCACAACATGACTAAATGTTTCAAAATAATCAAGACCTTGTGTTTGATGAAATCCCTTGGCAACCAGTCTGGCTTTGTGCCTAGCCAGTGAACCATCTGCTTTGAGTTTGATCTTAAACACCCATTTACATCCAATGGCTATTTTATGAGTAGGTAAAGGTACTAACTCCCAAGTTTGTTGAGTTATCAAGGCACTAAATTCATCAGACATAGTTGTTCTCCAAACTGGTGAGGTATTGGCTTGTGAGAAGCAGGTAGGTTCAGTAGTAAGGAAAGAATCATTGGATGTAGTGATGAGTAGATCAGATGGATCAAAAGGTAGTTTTTGTTTGTGAATATCGGTTTTGGCTCTGGTTAACATGGGATGATTAGATATAGGAAGTGTAGTACAAGCAGTAGTAGGCATAGGATAAGAGGTTGAAGGTTCTATGGATAGAGATGTAGTAGAAGAAGTAGAGGTAGAAGGAGATGTAGTAGAAGATATAGAATCAGAATAAGAGGGAGAGGATGAGGAAAATATAGATGAAAGTGGGGAGAATGGGGAAAATGGAGAGATTGAAGGGGAAGGACTGAGATTAGGTGTGATGAGAGGGGATAGATATTGAGTAAATGTAGGTGAGAAAGGAAATTGATTTTCCACAAAAGTGACATTTCTTGATATATAGAGTTTACCAGTGCAGATGTCTAGACATTTATAGCTTTTGGAGTGAGGAGCATAGCCTAGAAAAACACATGACTTAGATTTTGGCTCAAGTTTAGAAGTTCTATAAGGAACAAGCCAAGGATAGCAACAACAACCAAACACTTTAAGAGATGAGTAATCAGGTGGATGATGAAATAGTAGTTCAAAAGGATACTTAAGATTCAAAGAGGTTGAAGGAAGTCTATTGATAAAAAAAAGTGGCTGTGAGAATTGTGTCAGGCCAGTATTTTGGAGGAACAGAAGAGTGGCTTAAGAGAGCCAAAGTGGTTTCAACCAAATGCATATGTCTTCTTTCACTAACACCATTTTGTTGGGGAGTTTAAGGACAAGAGGTTTGGTGAATGATCCCTTTTTAAGACATGAATTGATTCATGGGGAGGTTGAGAAACTCAGTTCCATTATCTGTTCTAAGAATTTTAACAGGCAACTTGAAATGAGTAAGTACCATAGTTACAAAATGAACAAAAGTATGGAAAACTTCTGTTTTGCTTTTAAGAGGATAGAGCCAAGTAAATTTGGTAAAATCATCCACAAATAGAATATAGAACCTGAGACAAGTAGGAGAAATGTTGGATGTGGGGCCCCAAACATCACTATGAACTAATTCAAAAGGTTGAGTAGTAGGAGTGGAATAAGGTTTAAATGGAAGTTGATGACTCTTTGAGGTACAACATGCATGACATTCTGAGAGAGAGGAAACTGAAGGAATTAGATGTCTTTTAGACAAGTGACATAGGATCTGAGAGGTGGGATGTCCTAGTTTAAAATGCCAGAGGTGAGTGGAGGATGATATAGAAACAAAAGCATTGGGGGACATAGTAGAAGTGGGAGAAGAAAGAGTGTAGAGTCCTTTAGAGCAGGCTCCTTGAAGAATGATTTGGTTAGAGAATTTATCTTGGATATAGAAGGTGTGAGAATAAAAAATAACCCTTCAGTTGTTGTCTTTGACAAGTTGATGGACTGAAAGCAAATTGTGAGTGATATGTGGGACATGAAGAATATTAGAAAGAAGGAGATTCTTGGAGGGTGTTGGGAGCAGTCCATTTCCTGTATGGAGTATAGGTACTTTCTGACCATTACCCACTGTAACAAATTCAGTTCCAGTATAATTCTTGAAGGAGTGAAAGTAATGAAGATTGTTGACTACATGACTAGTGGCCCCTGTGTCAAATAGCCAACCAGTTGAAGATGAAAGAGCAGTTTGTGCTATAAAATCATGGGGAGAAGGAAGACCAGGAGAAGAAAGATCTGGAGATGTGGAAATGGAAGAATTATGAGAAGAGGAGATATCTACATACCAGTTGGGAGGTGGGATAGGTGATGATGATGAGGAATGAATTGGTGGATTAGAATAAAATGATGATGAAATAGGAGTAGCAGAATATGGAGGTGTAGGTAATAGTGGAGGATTATAGGGAAATGAAGGTATTGGTGTGGGGTGATATGGTAGATTTTGAACATATGAGGGTATGTATGAGGGGTGTGATAGTAGAGATTGAGAAACATAAGCACGAGGATGATTATTATTTGGTGGAGGTGCAATCATAAAAGATGAATTGGTGAGACCTTGATTAGTCTGATTAGAAAATTGGTAGGAAGCATTGAACCTGTGATAGCAATCTGAGGCACTATGGTTGTTTTTCCCACATATTTGACATTGTACTCTACCAAAACCTCTTCCCTTCTGAAGTTTATTTCTACTAGCTCCTCCTTTGTAATAAGTAGATGAATCTTGAGGTGTTCTATATCCATAGGATTGAAAACTCTAAAATGGGGGTTGTGCTGTGTTTTGAGATGGTACAACTGCTGCTAGAGCCGTATTGGATTCAGTAGAGACATTTTTCAAATCTTTAAGAACATGAAGTTCTTCAGATCTTAATAAAACTTGTAATTCAGCAAATGAAAGTAGGGTTGCACTAGCCCTAATTGTTGTTTTAAGAGCTGAATAATCTGCAGGTAATCCATTCACAGTATACAACACTACGTCTTCTTCACCTATTTCAATACCAGAAGCACTCAATTTGTCTGAACAATCTTTAATTCTATCCAGATATTCATCCATAGAACTTTGATCTTTTGATGCATTGAGTAATTTTAACTTAAACTCATGCACATGTGATCTTGAAGTTGGCATATAATGTTTTGCCAGATATCCCCAAATTTCAAATGCATGATTAAACCCTACTATTTGGGGAAGAATTGAAGGGGATATGATTGCATTAAAATAGCTCACTAGCTAACAATCAATGTTGCTCCATGTAGTAAATTCAGGATTGAGAATCTTAATACCTTGATCATCTTCAATTTCAGTAGTTGGTGGAGGAGATGATCCATCAACATAGTGCAATAGATGATTTGCTCGCAAAGTATTCTTGACTTGAAATTGCCAAACCATATAGTTGGATGAATCTAGTTTAATGGTGATTAACGAGTTAAGATGTGATACAAAAAAGACCAGATGTGGTGGAATATCAAGATTATTGATAATCACCATTGATGAATATTTGAAGTTTTAAGAGAAGAATTGAAGAATAAGGATTGAAGAAGATGAAGAGTGAGATTTCGAAGAGAAGGACTGAAGAAGTGATGTTTGAAGGAGATAAAGAATGAGGTCAGGAACTACAGCTCTAGGGCTCTGATACCATGAAGAATATGATGGTGCTTCTATTTATTATAATTCTGAAATCACACTTACAAATTAAATAGGAAGTTAGTTTATATACTATTATTCCTTAAATGATTTAACTAGATCTAGTTACAACAGAATAACAAAAGTACTAACATAAATAGTTGTGTAGGGGTATTTATGGAAAACTATAAGTACTAGCTATAACTAACTATCTAACAGTTTACACCCCATAAAAAGACTTTAATATCATAGGAAATAAGAGTGGAATGTTCTAATAAGAGACCTATGATTCAACCACAACTGCCTAACTGACTTGGTCAATAAGCAAGAACCTACAGGTGAGGGGGTAGTGATGCAAAAGTCCATGACAGTAGTGGTGTAATAGTGTATTGATCGTGGTAGTTAGTATATGTAATAGAGTACTGGTAGATCATGGAGTAGTTGATCATGGAGTAATGTTACATGTAAGTTAGTGTGTGGCAGTTAGGATTATTGCTATAAATTGTAATCACTCTCTTTCATTTGTTATTAAGAAAAAAAGTGTTTTCCTCCTATATTTGATTGTAAAACTCTATATGGTACCAGGTCTTAGGTTCAATGTCATCCAGTTCCACCTCTAATGTGATATCCCTCTCACCTGGATCACTTCATTAACTCATAGGCATTTTTACTGTCAAACTTAAACCTTCTAATTACCTCATTTGGAGAACACATATGTTGTAACTCTTCAATATAATAAAGATGGCTTATTTGATTCGTCAAGAGAAACCAGAAGGAGAAGATGAACATGCATCATGGGTAAAAAAAGATACTTTACTTAGAAGTTGGATCTTTGGCACCTTAACTGAAGAATGTATGTTCCTTGTTGGATGTGAACCAGCTAAAAAAACTTGGTATTACCTAAAATATAGCTACTTACAAACCTCCAAATAAAAAGAATTTCAACTCAAGGATAAGTGACACAACATTAGTCTTGATGACAAGACCATTGAAGACTACATCATTCAAAGGCTTATGTGATGGACTAGCAACCATTCACAAGCCACATGATGAAGATAACAAAGTCATAAGCTCTGCAAGGGGCCTAGGTTCAAAATATAAAACCATTAGGACTGTGATGTTAGGAAGGGCTCCTTATCCTACACTATCACAACTCATTATCTCTCTAAAGGGCTTTGACCTCAGAGAAGGAACTAGTTATGAGAAATCACATAAGCTGACTCAAACTTCAGTTGATCACTCAATGGCTTTTGCTGCTATGAGAGTTGTATTTCAAGCCTATAACAGAGGAAGAAACAGGTCAAATCGTGGAAGGGGGAGCTATTCACAACCCTATAATCAGTCTTAAATCTCTTTTAATTCAAGAGGGAGAGTATTTAAGCCAGTAGGCCAGTTCTATGGAGGCTAACCTAGTCAATTAATGACCACTAACTTAGGGCCATTCAATGGAGGGACAATACAACATGGACTCATCAAAGTACATGACAAGAGTTCTGGTGCACAAGAGGCTTGCCAAATTTTTTTAAAGACAAACCATAAATCCCTGACTTTGTATTATCGATGGGACTTCTCATATCAAAACCAAGTGGAATATTCATAAGTTTTGGCAGTCTTCAAAACCCACCTAGACTCTGTTGCTAGTTCCTATATAACTCACACCTCAGGTAATCTCTCCCAAATTAAATCTTACAAAGGAATTGATAATGTCAATATTGCAAATGGATCCAAACTAAACATTACCCATGTTGGTTTTTATTAAATAACTAAGGATTTAAAATTAAAGAATGTACTAGTTTTACCAAATATTAAAAAGAACCTAGTCTCAGTAACCTAATTATTGCATGATAATGAATGCTCACTTGAATTCACTAATGATGGCTTTATTGATTAAGGAGAAGAAGACACTGGTAAGGGGAAGTAGAACGGGGTCATTATACTCCTTTAATGGATATCATGGAGAAGTTATGATATCCATTCATCAAGGGAAAGTCAATGATGAGATGTGGCATCAAAGATTAAATCGGCCTCAATCAAAGTCTTTCAAGTTTCCGAGTCAAAATAATTTGCTTAATGTGTCTTGTTAGAGTAAATATCCTACTGTATGTACTAGTTGTCAGATGGGCAAGAGATGTAGGCTTCCCTTTAGTCTTAATGATAAACTTTCAAAAACTCCTTTTAAAAATATCTATTATTAGGAATGAAACTTTATTGTTATTTTTATTGATGACTGCACTAGGTATACTTGATTGTATCCTTTAAATTTAAAATCATATTTTCACCAAGTATTTTTAAATTTTCACAAAATTATTGCAACACAGTTTGATGCAAAACTAAAGATATTTTAGTATGATGGTGGGGGAGAATTTGCTAGCAATGATTTTGTGAATTATCTTGAAAAGACTGGACTCTCCTTAGAGAACTAAGAGGGGCTATAAAATGTTCTCTATAAGTCAAAAAGAAAAGTGTAAAAGGTGGTTTTTGTTTGGAGTGGTGAAGATTAATTAACCACTATCATAACAGGCGTTTAATTAATAGCGAAAGAGTAAACAATGAAGATACTATGAAATAATCTAACAAATGTTTGAGTTCGAGGAGATGTGACGATGGGATCACAACTATTTATTTCCATTGACCCTACTCTCTTTTCTTATTGGGAGACTCTCATTGACATATCATCCCTATCGGCAAGGTGATATATCACATGGCTAGAGGAAGTTGGATTAGAAGATCACGGATTTTCTTTGGTTAGGTTTGAATTGTCCCATGCTTGAGTGGTTTCGGCACAATATTTGAAGTATGCCTCAACATCATCCAGATCTAAGCCAAAGAATTCCCCAAAGCACATGGTCTCCACTATTTGGTTGGCATTGAGTGTAATACCATTATGGAAAAAGTAGATGAGACTCTATTTTTTAAAATCGTGGTGGGGGAACTTACTCAATAGCTCATTAAATCTCTCCTAACATCTCTCAAAGGTCTCACTCTTGCCTTGGAAAAAGGCATGAATTTATCCCTTGAGGGTGTTGGTACGGTGGGAAGGGAAGAAATTTTTCAAAATTGGGCTTGCATGTCGCGCAACTCCCAATAGAATTTGGGGCCAAGGGCCAAATCCAAGTTTTACCTTTGAGAGAGAATGGAAAGAGTTCGAGTCGTGTGAAGTGGAATGTTTTGATCACTAAAGGTAGTGTGCACTTACTCTAACTCTCGCATATGTAGGTACAATTGCTCACTTTACATGTCGTGGAATATGGGTAGTAATAGCATCATCCCATTTTGAAAATGGAATTATGTGTCGTTGTATGGAAAAATGATGCACGACGGATAAGTGGTCTTCTTCGATTGTAGGTAATCTCACATTGGTCGATATAAAGGCCCAACCTCTCCTCGGCTACCATATCGCTTTGATTATCTTCCATGGAGAGGGAATTAGAGTAGGCTCCGGAATGTGAGGAGGTAGACAAGGTAGGATATGGTCTCCAATACTCCGAATATTAGCCAGATGATGATGATTTTGCTATGTGATTCGAATTGCTATCGCTCACATCTTGCATTCATGGGACTTTTGGATTGGTTTTGAAAATCATGTTGTCACGGTGACCACAGGGAATGGAAGAGTGTATAGAGAACATCGTATAACCCAAATTTTTTGCCAATACTCGACAACGGTGCCAAAAACTTGATGCTCTAAAAATAATGTGTGATCTAAGTGCAAATCATTCACAATAGGTAGTAATCGGGGAAGTACGAGATCGTATTATACAGGGATGGGACTATCCTAAAAGAATGAAGACGGACTATAAGATGTTCACTATACATCACAAAAGGAATGTGTAAAAGGTTATTTTTATTTAGAGTGATGAACATTAACTGCCCGCTATCCTAACATGCATTTAATTAATAGCGGGAGAGTAAATAGTGAAGATATTATGAAATAATCTAAGAAAAATTTGAGTTAGAGAGATAAAAGGGATTGGGGATCATTCTCCCACCTTTTATTTGCTAAGTAGATGATGGGATTTGATTCAAAATGATTATAATCGGGCATACCTAATAAGCCTGAACATCAACCATGTAGAGACCAAACTCATCAATAGAGGATTAGGGGTTAATTAATTATGGTGCTAATTGGGTTGCGGTTGTAGTAAAGCTTCAAATACTACCCGTGAAAGACAAGGGAAGTTAATAAACTAGGATAATCGAATACCAACACACGAAGTTCCATTAGAATAATTATAAGCCAAACCCTAACTATGAAGATCAAGCATCCATGATGGGATCATAATCCCTAACCTATAGGACTATTCACTCATGATAGAAACTAAGTAAAAGATGCAAAAGAAAATTGTAAATGAAGAACCCATTTATTTATATACCAACCAACACAAGAGAGATCAATAAATTCAAGTTAAAGCAACTAGATCAAAAAAAGATGAAGTAGGTGAACAAGTAATGAAATAAACCCAACTATATTTATGTATTCAATGCTTAACAAGAGAGAAAACCATAAATGTCTTTGACGTTGGAGAGAGAAGAGAGAGTGTTTAAACTTAGAAACTATCTAAATATATAATATAATCCTCTTGCTAGAGGCAAAATAATAGGATATAACATAATATCTACAAAAGGGAAAAACTTATAATTACAATGAAACGGGGTCGAATCGATTCGGGATGAGACCCGAATCGATTCGTAAATCATTTCCTTCACACTAGACCAAAACGAATCAGTTCAGTTTGAGCCCCAAATCGATTTTCACATGCTTGAAAAGTGAGGGAAGAGCAGGTATGGTATATTTAGGGCCTCGCTCTGAAGAAACTTCTATAACTTCTTCGGTATTGTTTGGTTTTACGCACCATCGGAGGCCATATGAAGATGAATCAAAGAGATTCAACTTTTGTGAGATTTTCATATCAAAACTCGATTGTTAAATTTACTAAAATGCCCCCAAACTTACAATAGTTAACAAAACTTTCTCTGAATTCAATCAAACTTCAAGTCTTGCATTCTCGACACCTATAATAGCTCAAATAAACCACGCATAATATATATAATGAAAATAGGGTTATCCATTAAATGAGCATAAGTTCTGGGAATAACGTGCGCGAGAATTCTATAATGCGAAAATATACGGGGTTTTAAATGCAATAATCGTGACTTATCAATACCTTTCCCTAAGTCATCAGGTAGCACTTCCAGTGATGAAGTAAACTCACTTCACTTTATTCCCACTGTATCTTATAGCTCCTATAATCAATCGCAATCTTCAATTATCATATCCTCACCACCTCATGAGTCTACCACCATTTTCTATAATCAATAAGAAATCAATCTCACAATAGAATTACCTTTGGTTTCACTAACTCAATCATCCACATTGCCTACCAATACTGACCCCATATTAACCAAATATAAGACCAACCCTTATATTGCCTTAAACACCTCCACCTTTCTTACCTAGCCCACAATAATCCATCAAGAACTATCCCAAACCCCTTGGCTTCAAGCTATAAAAGAAGAAATTACAGCCCTTTATCACAACCAAACATAGAATCTTGTACTTAAGTAACCTCATATGCATATCATTAGGTATAATTGGGTGTATAATACCAAACTCAAAGCTGATGACACTCTTGACAAATACAAGGACAGTTTAGTTGTTAAGGTCTTTAATCAAATAGAAGGAGTGGACTTTGGTGAAACATTTATCCTTGTGGTTAAACCTGCAACCATTAGAATTTTTGTATCCTTAGTTATCACCAAAGGATGGCACCTCGAACAACTTAATGTCAAGAATTCCTTTCTCCATATTCATCTAAATGAAGAGGTCTATATAAGGCGGCCTCTAGGATTTGTCCATCCCAACCATGCGTGTCTACTTCACAAGGATATTTATGGTATAAAATAAGTACCTATAGCTTTGTTTGATTGATTTAGCCTTCACCTTCTCTAATTAGGTTTTTAGTGCAGCAAAGTTGATTCATCTTGTTCATCACTCTTAATTGGGTACAGTTATCTTTCTTCTTTATGTAAATGATATTATCCTAATTGTAAGTAACCTTATTATGTTGTCCCAACTCATATCTCAATTTAGTTTTGAATTTTCCCTTAAAGGCCATATTCCTATATCAACACAAATGCCTTATGTTTCTTCTTCACAAATCCAATATGATCTCATCCAATCCAATTCATACACCATAAAAAACTAAGGACGCCATATTTTCATCATAACCATCTCCAAACCCTACTCCCTATTGATCAATACTTAAATCCTTACAATACCTAACCTTAAATAGACCTGACATCACCCATACAATGAATACACTGTGACAATCCATGCATACACCAACCACTTTAAACCTTCTCCAAGTAAAATGCCTTCTTAGATATCTTGTAGGGACTTTAATATGTGGGCTCAGAATACTTAAACAGTCCTATCTCACTCTCTATGGCTTTGCTGATGCAGACTGGGCTGGATGTCCAAATACAAGAAGATTAACCTCTGGATATTACATGTTCCTTGGTGCTAACTACATTTGATGGGCCTCTAAAAGATAGCCAACGGTATCTAGATCCAGTTGTGAAGTAGAATATATGGCTTTAATAATGGCCATAGTTGAACTCACTTAGATCACTTATATCACGAAGGATATTAGGCTTGATCTCCATAATCCACCTATTCTCTACTATTATAACCTCAAAGCTCCTTATTTGAGAGAAAATCCAATACTTCATGCTCACAAAAAACATGTGGAACTTGGTTGCAACTTTACTAGGGAGAAGGTTGTCCAAGGCCTCATTATTATTCAATTTGTTTGGTCAGATGACCAACTGGAGGATATCATTACCAATCATCTTACCATTGATCCATTCTCTCAAATAAGGTTCAATCTTGGAGTGTGTTCCTCACCACTCCCTCACTTGAGGGGGAGTAATAAGAAACTTATGATTCAACCACAACCACCTTACTGACTTGGTCAGCAACTAAGCAATTATAGGTGTGGGTTTAGTGGTGAAAAGTTGCATGGCAGCAGTGGAATAATAATATATTAATCATGGTAGTTAGAATATGTAATAGAGTAATGGTAGATCATGGAGTAGTGGTACATAGCCGTTAGTGTGTGGCAGTTAGGATTATGTCTATAAATTATAATCACTCGGTTTCATTTATAATCAAGAAAACAAATGTGTTCTCCTCCTATATTCAATTATTCAACTCTAAATGTTCCCTTTTTGTCATTCTTTGAGACTTAGATGAAAAATATTAGGGGAATGAAATAATTTGTGGAAATTAGAAGTTTTCCACCATCCCAAAAGGCAGATAATATTATAGAAGAACTCAGGTGCACTAAGTCATATGGGTTGTAAGAAAAAAATCTCTTACATTAGCTTTCCTCGCTTTAATTTTCTCTATTCTGTAATTTCATTGGCTTATTTCTAGTGGATGTTGAAATCGTGTGTGGCCTCAGACACAACAGTTGCTCCCTTATAGACCACAACAGGTTAGGGGGAGGTGTGTCAAAGTAATAGACAAGTATATAAAGTGGTTCGAACCCCAACTGAGGATCGTACGTCCACTTTCAAAGGGAATTTCATCGTTTATTAGATCATAAAATGGTTGTTACAATATAAGAGACCTCTTTAGATTTGGTAAAGAAGTTCTTAATTCCTTACACTAATACAAAGGACCTTAGGAAGTAATTGATAAACTTTTCTAAGGGTTCATCAGTCTTGGTTTAGGACTCAACGGGGTGTAATCAAGTAAAATAGTTGGACATGATCGAAGCTATGGCTTAATGCTCACAATAATGGGTTTAAATCGTATATAACAATGAATAAACACTCGTTATGATTACAAGAGATGAATTGAATTTGTATTGTATCAATTTGTCTAAATTTCTTCTATTAACTTCACTGAGCATGCCTTGAATCTTTCATAAGCCTCCCATATATATGAATTCACTTGGAGAGAGAATGAGTGGACTAAAGCAGTATGGTTGGGGCTTCTTCTAAAATCTGATGGATACATTACCATGACGGAGTGTGGGAGAAAAGCTTACATATGGTGTAAGATAGTTGGTGGGTGCATTTAGTACAGATGGGAGTCATCAATGCAAGTGGAGATTAGTGGTAGTGATTGACATACCCGCCAGATAAACTCCAAGTGTTCAGTCAGACATTTGGGAGGTCTAGAATCATCATTTATTCACTATTATGTGGTCCTTAGGTATGGTGTAGCAATACCTTTCTGGGTTGAGGGTTACATGACCTTTGGAGGCCATCTCTATTTGAACGAGGATCCATTGTGCAATTGAGAGATGATGGGATGCTAGTGTGCAGGTCTCTGAACTTGGTTGAATAAATTTATTCGAACAACTGAATATTATGGTAGAGTAAGGAGGTGATTGAGTCTCTTTCTTAAAGACATTTATGGTCTTGGTAGCACTACACCACATTGGTTATTTAATAACTAATAGAATATTTAATTTGTAAATGTTTATAACACTTACAAAATTTACGACAATTTTGGACACTTATAAAATTTATAAGACCGTTGCTATGTTTGTGATTTTATTACTATCTAAACCTGAAAGTGTAACATTTTCCCAAAGAAGAGTAAACTAACTTCGCGCTCAACCAAACGTAAGTTTCCCTCACCGATATCAATTCTCAAACCTTTAACAAAATTACATGCAAACCTCTACCTAGGGTCCACAATTACAGGCCAAAATTCATAAACCTCTACTTAGAGCTCCTTGAAACAGGGGATCATCAAAGCATAGCGATCATTCCAAACAGAAGTAAATCAATCCAAACCCAGGACAAAGAAATATCTTATCCTCATGAATATGAATGAGTTGAATAAGGGGTCCGACACTTGTGCTAAGGAGATGGTTAACATGGGGATGAAGTTGAGTGTTCTCTTGGTTTTTTATTACTTTCTTTGATTTAACAACGCTTTGTTATAAGTGTTTAAAGGTATAGTTTGTTACAATATGTTTTTGTTTTTCAACATAGGTGATGTTTTTATTTCTCAATCACAACATCAATACCTAGGGCTCAATTCTCCTCTTTCATAAACCTAGGGCTCAATTGTTAATTTTTGAAGGTAAAATGCTCAATACAAACCTAGGGCTCCTAATATGTTTTTTTCAATATACTTGATAATCATATGTTTTTTCAATGGATACTTTATGGTCTTATTGATTTTTTACAATCGCAAACAAAAATATTTTGTCATAAATGGTTATATGTTCTTATTTTGTTTTCATTCAGATATATTTGGATCAATCGCAAACTTAGGGCTGCGCTTTTCCATTACTTCTTCTCAGACAGGTATAATGCTAAATCTTTATACATACTTTTTTATTGGAGATATTATTTGTCCATATTTATATGTGTGTATGTTGTGGGGAGGAATCAATATTGTCGTTGTTTCACAATGGGGAATACAAATAATCAAAAAAGGAAAGAATTTTTTTCAAACATATATTGTGTTCTAAAAAGAGAAAAATTAAGAAATTTGATGTGATACAATATGATTATGTTTAAAATATTTAGTTTCGAGTAATAGAATTAGTCTGTCTAATTTTAAGACTCTTGTTTTGTTCTAGGATTTAGTAAAGGACCCTTTTGTGATTGACATATAATACAACCTTTTGTGGGGGAAAGTATAGGTACTCATGGTGTACCACATTGACACAAAGTTCTATCAACTTTCTTAAAATATTTATTTGTATATCCCTGAAATGTGAAAGCTTTTAGCCATCATGCATATGTCCACGACACGATACATAACTACACTTTGAATTTCCTAAAAGGTAATATGTTGTTAGTTTGCTCCACCTTTTTTATTGTGCCTAGGATTTCACACTCAGTCTTAACCTTTTTCTAATTATATTTCCCAATACTGAACTAGTCCCATTCCTCCCCAGCTGGTTGAGCAAGTGCAAGTAATGGGAAAATTGCATCATTTAATGTTGAAACTTCTCACTAGAAGATGGTGTCTCATGTGACGTGCTAGGTCTTAATGCTAAGTTTATTGGTAAGGGAAGGATAGACACTACCTCTTAAGACATAATGCGCAATCACATAGTTGATTATGATAAAAAGGTGGTATTGCTATTGGAAAAGTGCTCAAGGAAAATTATTTTCTTTACTTGGGAACACAAGGTGGTGTTGAGCTTCTCGGAGATGCTGGTATTGGAAGTTGGGTGGTGTGGTCTAAGAGTTTCGTCAAGTATAGTGTTGGACCTTAATGACTTCTTTTTTTTAATTTTTGTTAGTGACTTGTTAAAGTCATGCTTGTGTCGAGTATGCTATGGACTTAATTATGCTAGTATTTCCTATGGACTTTATTATAATATGGACTTTGTTTTGCTTGTATTTCCTCTGAACTTTATTATATTCATTTTGTTTTGCATTTTTGGATTACTTGAGTTGTTTTTTTCTATATAACTTTTTAACTCCGCTAATGCAAATATTTACAATGCATTGCTTGTACCAATCCTAGATAAAGGAGGATGGGGAGAGGTTTTTAAACTTCCCATTTGGAAGTTAAGGTTGACGTATTCGATTTGAATGGAAATGTGTTTTTAATTACTGACTTATGGAGGGATGGGAAGGTCGTTATCGCATTTTCTCGCCATTTCGGGTATTTTTCCTTTTAATCTCTGGAATCTATTCATCAGATGAATTCCATATGATAATTTTTTATGAATTGTAAATGTCTCATTTGTCATAAACGAGTTGGTTATCTTTCCACGAAGAAGGGAATGAGTTTAGTAATGATCAATCTTTACACTGTTTCTTTTAATATTGGGAACTATCAAATTCCCTATTGCTCAGGGCATCAGTATATGTGTTTTCATCAAGTTTCATCCAACCATACTCTCTTCCTAAGCAAAGCATTGACAATTTATCAATATGAAGTGCCTGACTGCCCCATAAGTTATTTCTCGTTGCCTTTGGATTTTAGTAATTTTGTGTGGTGTCAATTAATATTGAGAGCATACAGTATTCATAATCATCATTCGTGCCTTATTTCCATCATATGGGATCAGCCACATGGATTATCCTTTTCCATTCTAATTTATTATATGCAATATTATCATTCAAGTTTAATTCCTTTAGATCTCTCCTAACAATTTCCACCCACGATAGCTTAGGGCGGCCCCTTTCTCTTTTACCCTCTATTTCCAATAATCTTCCTCTTGTTATAGGTGCATCTACTGGTCTACGCAACAAATGTCTGTAACCCCTAAGTCTACTTTCTCTTAATATATCTCTAATAGGAGCAACTCCTAAATTTCCTCTCACATATTGTTTTTTAATTTTGTCCTTTCTAGTAATTCCTATCATCCATCAAAGCATCCTCATCTCACTAACATGGATACTTTGTTTATGTTTTTTCTTTAAAGTCCAACACTCCTCTCCATATGAGGTTGCTGGCCTAACAACTATTCTGTAAAACTTTCCTTTTAATTTATTATTTATTCTCTTATCGCATTACACCCCATTTTCTTGTCTCCATTTCATCCAACCAATTGACATTACTGATAACATCCTCATCAATATCCCCATTACTTTGTAACATTGAACCTATATAACGAAATTTATTAGTTTGGTTTATCACTTTTTCTTCAATCTTTAACATTATGCTACCCGGCACCTCATTATTAAATTTGCATTCCATAAATTCCATTTTATTTCTACTGACTTTTAGTCCCTTAGACTCTAAGGCTTTTCTCCAAATATTTAGTCTCATCGCTAGGCCCTTCTTTAAAGTGTCTACTAAAACTATATCATCTGTAAATAACATACACCATGGGACATCTTCTTGTATGTCCGTAGTAATCTCATCCAAAACTATGGAAAATAAGTAAGGACGTAAGGTCGATCATTAATGTAGACCCACTTTAATCGTAAAGTCATTTGATTCTCCACATATAGTTCTTACTCTAGTCTTTGTGTTATCATACATATCTTCAATAACTTTAATATAACTTTTAAGGATTCTTTTCCTCCTTAAAGGCCACCAAATTATATCCCTACGTACTCTATTATAAGAATTTTCTATGTCTATAAAGACCATATATAAATTTTTATTCTTATTTCTACATTTCTCCATTAACTGTCTTAATAAGTAAATAGCTTCCATAGTGGATCGCCCTGGCATAAATCCAAATTGATTGTCCGAAACAGTTGACTCATTTCTCAGTCTTTGTTCTATAACCTTTTTCCATAATTTCATAATGTGATTCATCAGTTTGATTCCTCTATAATTATAGCAGTTTTGTATATCCCATTTATTTTTATAAAGATGTATTATGGTGCTTTTCTTCCACTCACCTGACATGTTTCCTTCTCTTAAAATATTATTAAATAAACCTATTAACCTTGTTATCCATATACTTCCAAGCGTCCTTCATACCTCTAGGGGTATTTTATTCTGGCCAAACGCTTTATTCTTTCCCATTTTCTTATTAATATATCTACTTCTTTTTCGGTAATCGTACATGCCATTCCTATATTCGACTCAATATTCTCGACATCTTTTTTGGGATATTCTTCATTCCATAATCATTGAAAATACTCTTCCCATCTATATAGAGTTTCTTTATCGTTAATTAATATATTTTGATTTTAATACACCTAACTAGACCTATATCCGCTGTCCATTTATCTTCATTCTTTGCCAATTTATATATTTTGTTTTCACCTTCCTTGGTACCTAATTTATTATAAAGATCATCTAGTGGGTTTTTTACTCATTTCTTATAATATTTTTTACTTCACTTTTTAACTTCTTATACTTTTCAAAATCTTCTTCATTTTTGCTCTTTTGCCACTCTTTAAAACTTACTCATTTCTTTTGTATTATCTTCTGCACTTCCTTATTCCACCATCAAGTTTCTTTTGTTATTAATCTTTTTCCTTTAGTCTCACCTAAAATTTGCTTTTTTTTTCTCAATATCATTCTTTTTTCTTGACCAAATGTTGTTAACATTGTCCTCCTAATTCCACTTCATGTTTAATAGGAACTTCTTCCTAAATTCTATCCCTTTACATCTATTTAAATCCTTCCATTTTATATTTTGAAACCTATTTTATCTTTTCTATACTTAAATCCTTTAATTTCTAAATCTCTTACTAATAGGCAACGTTCATTTGTTAAGATTTCACCTATTATAACTTTACAGTCTTTGCATGTGTACAAGTCTCGTCTTCTAAGTAAGCAATAGTCTATTTGAGTTTTATTCTCTCCGCTTTTAAATGTTATTAAATGTTCTTCCCTTTCTTTAAAAAAATGTATTTGTTAACGCTAGATCGCATTCCTTAGAAAATTCTAAGATAGTTTCCCATCCTTCATTTCTCTTACCAAAACCAAAACCTCTGTGTATTTGGATCACCATCCCTTTTTACTCCTACATGTCTATTCAAGTCACCCCCTAAAAATATGTTTTCATGTGTAGGAATTTGTTGTAATACTTCTCCAATAATTCCCAAAATGATTTCTTTACATTTTCATCTAAAGATCCATGAGGAGCGTAAGCACTTATAATATTCAATATTGTTATAAATGAAATGTATATATTTTTCTATTTCCATCATTAAGTGACAGATAAGCACAATCATGCGGATGCGACTGCAGTCTTGGCCATGGTCAAATATGAAACTGAAACATTAGAACCACCTATTTTAATTGTAGAAGAAGAGGTTGAGAGATCAATATTTATATCCACCATGGGTTATTAATTTATCAAAATGAATGGCTGGATCACATCATTGATGTTATCCCCCTTTCTCTTTTATCCCCACCCTTTTGTCATTGTAGATGCAACACACAAATGCGTTTTACTCATGTTTATTATAACCAATTTTTTAATGTTACTTGGAACATTCTATTATTACTCTCTCTATCCAGAAAAATGGAAACACACATATATACTCATCCATCTCCTTCTGATTAGTACTTCAATTTTCAAGTAGAACCTTTTACCTGTCCTTAATTGGTTTTCTTAAATAGCCAATTGATAAATGTATAATTTGTTGTATGTCTTTCTTAAATCATTTACAAGTGAATTTTCCTTGGGTGATCTGAATTTTAGACTTCTGATATATTCTTACAGACATTTGATCACATAATAAATTATGCTAAAAAGTCAAACTACATGTCTATTGGCCAAATTAATGTGCCTATTCTTTTTAAAGGACCGAATGGTGTTGCTTCTTGTGTTGGTTCCCAACATTCCCAGGTATGTTTCTTTTGCATCATAACTCTCATTAAGTCACTATTTGGGGTGTTTATGGGGATTTCATATTTTACTCATTGCATGTATTCCGTATTGCATCTAAATTACTTCTGGTAAGCTGAACATGTTGATATTGTTAATAATCTTTTACTATAGACATCAGCAACATTTTCTAATGCTTGATTTATATGGCCACATAGTGTTATGCAACATGTTATGCTGCTTGGCCTAGGTTTTAAAGTACTTGCCCCATATTTGTCTGAAGATGCTCGTGGACTTATAAAATTTTCCATTGGAGACCCTGATCCTGACATATGCACATTGTGTATCCACTAAGTGACATAAATTTTAATACTTTTTTTCAATTTGTTGTACTTTTTAGGATATACTACTGAGCAACGGAGTTCAGCGTCATTAAGGATTTAACGACGTTTAAAATTATGGTCAATCTCTATGATTTGTATACTTGTACAAGTGTATATAATTGATTGCTGGTTCGATTGTATGTGAGATCTTGCATGTGTTATCTTAATTTGAATGGAGGATGGTTGAATTTTACAGGCTGTATGTTTTTAGCGGTGAAAATGGAAATGATTTGATTCAAGTTTAAAGGCCCGAGGTTGTTTAAAATGATTGGAAGCCTTCAAGATCTAAGAGACAGAGCAATTTTGTATGTCCAAATACTAATGGTTTTTGTCTATTTTTATAGTGGTACAATGATGCGAACGTTGGTTGATTCTTCACATGATAAACGCTCACTTATGGCACAATGGATAATTTACAATCTTGCTAATTTTTGTGCAACGATGGATACCACTATAATGGTTGCCATTTACGCGGAGTAATGGCTTAATGAGTTGCATAATAAAGGGGACATGTTGCCACTATAAGTCCGATCGAATCATATTCGAACATATAAAAGTTGTGAATTTCTGGATGAGGAGATTTGTAACTTCAAATCCATTTCACCCTTGGGAGGTTGATCGACTATGATTCTTATATGGCGTTGTACGATAAATTTTAGAAAGGAGGTGAAGGTTCACTTAATCACAAGTCATCGGAAGAAGAACTAGAGAGATATCATGTCATGTGGTCTATATGACTATTTATAAAGGATGGCATTATGCATCAAGCTTGGAGATTCATTAATTGACTGTTGCGGTTACTTTTTTACTTTTTTATTCTCTATAGATGTTCTTCTTCATAATGATATATTTAAACACTCTTGCAATAATTGTATGTATTATACTATTATTTTCCATGTTTACTCTTGTGATTTTTTATTATTACATTTTTGGCACATTTATTTACTCTAATGCGATTTGTAAATACATTTATATCATTGAGATTGAAGTTAAAAAGACGTGTTGTTAGAGGGTGGTGGCATGTGGTGAATAATTTTTTATTTTTTTAATATTTTAATTTATATAACGGTTCATAACACTTATAAAAGAAACATTTTTTTCCCTTACATATTAATATTTGTAAGATTTTTGAACCTTAATAAAAAGTACATATTTTTTCATTTTCATGTGTTTATAACCGTTGCAAAATAAATATGCTCACTAAATTTTGTAATGGTTATAAATCATTGCAAATTGAACTTTTGCAATTGTTTTAAACACTAGTAAAAATTTCATTTGCAAGTGTTCAAAACCTTTCCTTTTTGTACAAGGGTTATCAAGAACATATATCTTTTCGCAATAAATCGTTGCAAATACCATTTTGCCACGGCTTTGAACACTTGCAAAAAAAATTCAATGCACCAATTTACAATGGTTTTGAACCATTGCAAATTCCATTTGCAAGTGCTTAAAAAACTTGAAATTTCCCTATATTAATGTAGTGGAACTTAGTAATTATTTGGCAGAGGTCAGAGGTTGACCTTATGACTTCTATTCTTACACAAATGAATTTGAAGGGTTCAAGGAGCCTCGAATACCAACACTCAAATATGGTATCACCAATAGCATATTTTTTATCGTTGCATTAATTTCAAGGGTCAAAACTTTTCCATTAGGCAAGTTGGGGTTAGGAGGGTAACTAATCACCGAGATTATCGTCTTGTAGAGACTACATTAGGAATAATCTCAGATTGAGTGTGTAGGGGGGCTGAGAGTACTAATGTGACATGCTTTGGGGATATTAAAGATCCAATTGGGTTGCTTGGAAGTACCTCTAAACCATATACTGAAGGTGATCACGGACCTCGACCTAGACCAGGGCCACAAATCATTGACCTCGATCGTGACCATTTTTTTCGTGATCTAAAATAGTAGCCCCGGACCTCATCTGTGACCCTAAATTGGGTCACGATCGCTACCATGACATAATATTGGTCCCACAGTCAGGGACTTAGTTCGTGATTCCATGGTCATGACCAAATCTGTGACGAGAGTGGGATAATATTTACTCCATGGTCATAGAAATAATCCATGACCGCATAGTCACAACCAAGGTTCGTGACCATGGTTGGAACAATGTTCAAATTGAGTCACGACCCAAAGCCATGACCCCCATTTTTTAAAATTAAATAAATAAATTAAGGGTCACGGTAAAAAACAATTAGTCTCACGAATTTGGTCCGTGAATATATCCATTTATTAAAAAAATATTATTAGGCATCTCCCAAAAAAAAATACTGTATTCAGCTACCAATTCATGTACAATTAAGCAATATTGTATCCATGGAGTTGACAATTCAAAGTAAATAACCTTGTCATCCTAGTTAATTTATAAATCATATTAAACATTCATAATTAAATCTAAACATTCATAAATCAAACTAAAAATTCATAAATCAGACTAAAGCACCAATATCGTAATACGATATAATTATGATACAAATAGGATTGTCAAGGTAAAATAAAATTTTGATACTCAATCTTCCTCTAAATTAACTAAAAGATCCTTTAAATTAGGGTTGTCATCAAGAGCAAACTGGAACTCTTTAGGGTCCGTTAATTCATCTGGCTGAGTAGTAATACCCTTTGGTGCATGCAAAAAGATAGACTAATTGTCATAGTTTATACACTTTGAGTAAAATACCTTATTTACATTCTGAAAGGCACAAATAAATGACTCATCGACTATATGATATTTACTCTTCGTCTTTGACAAATATACCATGATAAGTTTTAAGTCAGCATCAAATTTACAAGCATTATTAGTGTCCTCCACCAACATCCAGTCACAATTGAATACAATTTCTGTGAAATCTAAATAATCAAGCCCCGGGATTTGTTTGACAATCCTATAATAGGTTAGCATCGTATCTTTTGGACTTTTATCACTTTTTCTAGTGACACGGTAGTCAAGAAAGAAATTGATGTTCCACTATTTTATGTAAAAATCTTTTCCTCACATGGATATGAGACGAAATCAAAACCGTTGGTGTGAAATTTCTTAAACTCTTTCTCACAAAATGTGGGACCTTTTGTTAGGCATACAAGGCTTGAACAGGCATCACCTCTTTTTAGAATATGCATCAATTAATGGATTTTTATTAGGGGGTATTTGACATGAATAAATAACGCCACACATAAGAGGTGGAAATTACCTCTTTTGATATCCATACCCTAAAATCATTCGACGTGCAATTTCTCCTCTGATTTTGGACAATTTCATTCTTGTACTTCCTAAATGTAAATTGTAGAGTTTAGATCATAATATAGAGAATACATCTAATCAAACAAGAATAATTTAGTTAATTATGTAGCTACTTACTTTCTTCATTCTTCAACTTCATCTTGCGATTCGAAGACATAACGAGTTGTTTTCTCGTATTCTAGACTAGTGAGTCTCTCCTCTTTAAGGTTTCCAAGAGTTAACTCAACCTCAAACTCATTAGGTTCCTTGATCACTCATTCTTCATGAGGATTGGACCTGCTTGGCTTTTGTTCTGGCTTATGTTCTTGACCTTATAGTGATGATTTCACAGTTATTTATTCTTCAGCAATTGACTCTCCAATATAACTTGTATTCTTAATATAATCTTTGAAAGTTTTTAACAAGCGCTCGAAAGGATACATCAACTAATACCTAAATGGAACACACAACAAAGTCTCACCACATAAATGCACAAGCAGGTGGATTGTAAGGGAAAATTTTCCATCATTGCCCCTAGTATCTAGGACTTGTCCATACAATCTAGTTTACATCGATTATGTAATTTCCCATGACTTCCATCAAGGCGCTTCATGTTCATACGTTCAAGAAGACGGATTAGATTATCAATCAACTTCAACAAGCTCCACGACTTCACGTAAATTGATTATGGTTGTTGTTTTGTTTTCTGATTTTTTTTACAAAGTATTGGGAGATTTTTATAAACTAATTTTTGACAAAACAAGGAAGTTTTTTAACTTAAAAATTATTTTATTTTTCACCTTATCATTTAAACGAGATGGAAATCTCATTAGAACGACCTGCATCTCGTTAGAAGGTTGTTTGAAGCATTTATCTAATAAGGTTCAAATGAGGGATTACTTTTTTGGTTTTTTCAATCTCGTTTGAAGTGAACCTCATGTCATTCGAACGACATCACCATGCGTTAGAACGAGGTCAGCTTCTTGTTCGAACGAGATTTTTTTGCCTCAATTTTTTTTGTCCTCTTATAAATACATGTTTTCAATACGAAATTTATTGAGACTTTACATTTACGAAAATTATAAAATAGTTTCTTTAAGTCTTTACTTTTATAGGGAAAAAACACTTTTTGATTTACACAATCTTTCCCATATATTTTTGTGACTTTGAAACTTAAATCACGTCTATATTGAAGTTACTCTTGTGAATGAGTCTTTAATACGTCTCTTATGATTATTGCGGGAATCATTACTGATGACTACGGTCTTTGTGGGTTATCGATGGAATTCATTGCTGAAGGAAGATTATGATCTTTGTAGTTCTCATGGAAACTATTGCTGAAGAAGACGAGTCACATGCTGGAGATTTATCAAGCTGTATTTCTGTATTGTATTTGTAAGTTGTGATTTGCAATATATAGTGAAATAAAAGGTTTTTCCCTTTTGTTTTTTTCCCTGAAATTCGATTTTCCTTATATGCTTGATTTGAATCACATAATTGCATGTTCTAGGGTTAATAATAATTAAAAAAAACTTGGTGATTGACATCTAATTAAATAAATTTCCTCCATTATAGAATAACGCAATTTCCTCTATTAAAAAATAGTGCACTCCTCAAATTGGTATCAGACCTGGTTTCACCAAATTATCGTGAAATTCTTTTTCACAATTTTTTTGTGAGATATCAATTGTGTTATAAATTGATTTTGAAAAATCAAAATTTTTTTATGGAGAACTTCTATAATAGGATGCCGATTTTCGATGGATGCAACTATGCCTATTGGAAAGCCCATATGAGATATACTTTAATGACAATTGATGAAAGAGTTTGTCTTGTTTATGAAAGTTTGTGAAATCTTCCTACTATCATGGTTGGGAATGACATTAATACGAACCTATTTTTTATTAGACTGATAATGTGTTTAAGTGGAGTACCTACAACTCGAGGCCTTAGTGTTATTTCTGGAGTCATCACCCCTAACGAGTTCCAATACATCATGACGTACACTACGTCTAAGGAAGCATGGGATATCCTATAGTTGAGACATGATGGTACCAACGCTGTCAAGGCATCTAATCTTCAAAATTTGATCACCCAATTTGGGACTATCACTATGTTAGAATCTGAGATTTTTGATTAATTTTATGCTAGGTCGTCGAACATTGTTAACACGAGTTTTAATTTGGGTGAGAGAATTAAGGAATAGAGAGTTGTGAAAAATATTTCAAGGTCACTCCCATCCCGATTTATTCCTAAGGTCAATGTGCTTAACTCTTTAGGGGTCTTAGAATCTCTTAGGTTAGAAGAACTCATAGGAGATCTTCAAACTTATGAAATCGACATGTTTCCCAAAACCATCAAGCCTAAGGATATAGGGATACATTTAAAGACTAAAATTAAGAAAAAGAAAAAGGAGAAAGTTAATGAGTCTGAATCTGAGGGAGAATTTAATTTGATGACTTGGCCTTATTTACAAAAAAAAATTAAAAAAAATTCAAAATTTCCAAAAATAATTCTTCTAATAAAAAAGACTTTTGAGAAAAAACAAAAAGTAAGATGAGGTTGAGGATAATGGTGAGAAAAAGGAAGAGGTAATATTTTTTGAGTACGATGGCAAAGGGAACAAGGCTTTTGAGTGTCCCACTATGCTAAAGAGAAAGGATAAAGAGATTGATAATAAAGTCACTTTTAGCAATAGTGACATCAAGTTAGTTGATTTTGGGGTAGAATCACCATAGGAAAAGTGTGTTTCTTACATGGCTAGTCACGTGAGCATATCTAGTTTGTACCACAACGATGAGTACACATATAAACGTGAGATCGTATTTGATGTTTTGAGCCATTTGAGTGAGTGTGAGGATGAAATTGCAAGTGAGGGACAAGGTGATCTCCAAAAAGTTTTTAGTGATTTATACACCGAGACGTTGAAAACCAAAAAGTTGAATAAGGATTTTAGTCTTAAGGTGTTATATTTGGAGAGATAAGTGAAATTTTTTAGGGTATATGAGGCTTCGGTGAGTCAACTCAAGAGGTGAGAGTTTCTTTGTGTGAGAAGTTAGTTGTCTTAGCCTAGAAAAAGAGTGGATTGACAAAAATTGTGTCTAGTCTTGCGGGATATCTTCAATCTTTATTCGAGACTCGTGATAAACTTAAAGACGTGTATCCTAACTTCAGAGAGATCTCGAACATGCCCAAGAGGTCAAGGTCACTTTAGAGGACACATATAACAAGGTTTGAAAGATGCTCGTTGGTCCCTTTTTGGGTGATGTTGAGATATTAGGAATAGGTTATGGCGGTGCATCCACTTCCCATGTTGCACCCGAGATGATTTATGAGTTTATGATAGATCCTTATGGCTCTCAACCGATCCCACCTAGGTGTTCGTTTCCCCATAGGAAAGAGCAACCTAGACGTTTTGAGATAAGTGTTCATAGGCCCCTTTACTTTTGTTCCCTTTGCAAGAAAATAGGACACCTTCAAGAATTTTGCTTTAAGTTGGGTAGTGTGTCTCATAGGTATTTATCTCGTTATGCTACTACATGTGTTCCCACATGCACTCCCACACATTATAGTTTTCATGCTCCCTCACATCACATGAGATGTTTAGATCACTTTCGGGAGGAAGCTGAGTATTTGATCAAAACTTCACATGATTTTATGGATGTTTTTATAGGATCTCACCACCTTTGGAGAACACCTCCAGACCTAATGATTAAGGTTTAGACTTGTTTGCTACCATATGATTTTTTTCATGCTTATATCATTTATGACTATTTCTAGTCTGCACTATCATTGTATTTATCTTTTTCCATTTTTATATATTTTTTGAAAAATCCAAAAAGAATTTTGATTTTATTGAAATTTTTTGGAAAGATACAAATAGATTTTGTTTTTTTTTTCTAGAAAAAGGCAAAAAGATTTTGTTTTGATAAAAAAATTTGAAAAATCCAAAAATAGTTTTGTATTTTATTTACACCTTATATGGATGGACATTTAGGATTGCCAAGTCACAATATCATTCCATTATCCACGCAACTTTTTGATAGTGTTTTGAGACACAACATCATTTCATTTATTTCCTTTATAATGTGTTGGAGTCATTGAGATGTTATTAGAGATTACTTTCTACATGTTTGACTCATTGTCTCCTCTAATACACCCATGCACGAATTTATTTGAGCGGTGTACTTGCATGTTACATGTTGTTCTAAATGTTTTCATCTCAATACTTCTTTTAAAACAAACCAAATGTGATCAAACGAGATAATGAAAGTGGTGCTTGTAAGAACCATTGCTCGGATTGGAAAAATTGAAATTATATCTCCAGTAATGTGTTAATTTAAAGCAATGGAATCGCGTTGTGAAAGTAAAAATATCTTTGCGTGAATAGACACCATTTGCAAAAAAAAAAAGCCTAAAAGATTAAAGAACATAAAAGAAAAAATATATATAGTGTCAAGCTAAATTAAAAGAACGTTGATGTTTCGCTACATATCAGCATTGATTTCTTCAAAACAAAAGAGTTGAGAGAAATATTCTATGTGTGAGTTTTGAGAGACTTTTAGTTGAATATCAATGTGAGTCGATATCATATGAATTCAATATTTTTACACCTACGGACGACTTTGAGTTCATTCTTTAGGAGTATCCAAAATTCATCGTGCACATAAGTTATGATTGTTTGAGTTGATTTTCCTATTGAATTTGTTCACACCCTTTCATTCCGTTTCCATGATTTGGTTATCTTAGTGTTAGTTCATGGTGTGCTATTTTTGGAACATTTTTTTTTCTTGAAAAATAAAAAATAGTTAGTTTATCAATACTTGTTTGGTATTGCATTATATTTGTGATAATATTATATGATTATTGTGACACAATTCGGTTTATTAATTTTTGATTATTTTCCTTGTCTATTTCAGAAAAATAAAAAGGGGGAGAATGAATTACGGGGGAGTGAGAGTTTGATTTATGGGGAAGAATTGATTTGATTTATGAGTTTTATCTTATTTCAAACTTGATACGTCAGGGATGTATATTTCTTTGTCTATTGTGTGTAGGTACACTTCAATGAGCATTTGAATAGCATAAATTTGACCAAGCTCCGAAAAAGAAGATAAATAAAAAGCAAGAAAGTTGAAAATTTTGAACACTTGTACATGTTTCTAGGAGGGTATTTGATTTGTATAGTATTTTATGTTTGGATAATTCGCAAATTTTTTATTTTGTACCGAAATAGCCATAGGGAGAGATTTGTAAAGGCAAATTTACCACCATTGCCCCTAGTATATATGACTTTTCCATATAATCTAGTTACATCGAGTATGGAATATCTCGTTACTTCCATTAAGGTGCTTCACATTCACACGTTCAAGAAGACGTATCCGATTATCAAACAACTTCAACAAGCTCCACGAGTTCACGTATATTCGGTATAGTTGTTGTTTTGTTTTTCATGGATTTTTAAAAAGTATTTGGAAATTTTTATAAACTGATTTTTGACAAAAACAAGGCAGTTTTTCGAACAGTTTTTAAACTTAAAAATTATTTAATTTCTCATCTTACATCATTCAAACGAGGTGTCAATCTCATTAGAAGGGCCTGCATCTCGTTAGAATGTCGTTTGAAGAATTTATCAAACGAGGTTCAAATGAGGACTTACTATTTTGGTTTTTCAATCTCGTTTTAAATGAACCTCATGTCGTTCGAATGACATCATCATGTTGTTAGAACGAGGTGTGCTTCTCATTCAAACAAAATTGCTCCGCCTCAATTTTTGTGTCGTCCTATTAATACCTGTTGCAAAACAGTTGGTTTAAGTCTTCACTTTTTATAGGGGGAAAAAAAATTTGACTCACACAATATTCCCCATATACTTTTGTGAAACATCTTTTGAACCCAAATCACTTTTATACTTAATTTATTCTTGTGAAGAAGGAGTCATCACTGCTGCTCTTGTGATTCTCGTGGGAATCATTGTTAACGACTGCGATCTTTATGGGTTATCGAGGGAATTCATTGCTGAAGGAAGATTGCAATCTTTATAGTCCTCATGGGAACTATTCTTGAAGAGGACGAGAGTTATCCACGGGAGATTCGTCAGGTTTTTTTTCTCTATTGTATTTGAAATTTGCGATTTGCAAACTAGAGTGAAATAAAATGTTTTCCATTTGGTTTTTTTCCTGAAAATTTGTTTTCTTTACATGCTTGACTTTAATGACATAGGTGTATGTTCTAGGGTTAATAAGAATTAAAAAAAATTTGAGGATTGACATCTAATTCAATAAATTTTCTCCATTATAGAATAGCGCACTCTTTATTGATGCCGATATCGAAGAACGATGAAGGAAAATATTTCTCTAATACACAAGTTTCCTGAACTAAAGTTGATTTCATAGCTTTAATTTTCTTTCTATTTACCAATTTTACACAAAGTATGGTAATGCACAAACTTATTTGCATAATTTCTCAGTGGAGATATTTGTGCTCAGAGAAGTGATGCCTAAACAAAATAAGGATTCATTGAATAATGACGTGGCAGTTATGAGACCTACAATGTTTCAGGTCATTTGTTATGTAGCTTACCAGCTGTGACAACCCGCTCACTAAAATAAGGGGTGGCCAGCCCAATACTCCAATATAACGGAATCATGGATGGAATCATTCTCAGCATCATAACAAAAATATAGAGTATCCAGGATAACCACCCAATATTTCAGAAAACGGGTTGCCAAAAATTTTGATTTGAAAGTAAATAAATGAAAACAAACAACCCAATTCCTGAAAGATAAGGGAAACCCCAAGACATATATAAATAATACAACAAGAATACGATAAAAAGACCGAATAGGTAACCGGTCACTAAACTGATACACCAACAATACACAAGTACAATAAGTTACTTATTACATTTCATTAGACATTTACAAAATCTTGGGCCTCTCGCCCGAATAAAAGACTTGATCTTAACTAGAATAAAAATGAAAATGTCTATACCAAATGTATCCCGTAATACCCGCAATGCATCACGGCTCGTCGAAACCATCGAAATAGGAATTCAAATCAGGCATCCTTGCGGCGGAGTACCTGAGCAGAGACAAGATGAATATGCAACAAGAAATGTAACCAGGTCAGGGCCCGGTTCTATATGATTACCAGATGAATAAAGAGTATGACAGTTATGTATGTTAAATCGTGAAGAAAGAGAAATAAGAAGCAACCTATACAATTTAAAACGTAAGCTAAGCAGGAACAAAAATAAGAAGCATTAAACTAAAAACTTTACCAAATGTGCCAATTATTTCATATATCTTTTCCTTTGCAGGAAGTATATATAATCACAATCTTTTACTCTTTAAGGAGATTTTATCTCAATTTTACCTTTTGTAAAAATCCTTTCCTTATCAGGAAAATAATCATTTTCAAATGCTCTTTGTGGCATTTACATGTGCTCTTTATGGCACTCCATCATGCTCTTATGGCATATCAAATACATCAAGTCCCACTTGATTATGAACTGTTATAATTATATACATATAACGAATTCTAAGACCGCCCGTCCGGGTTTCCCCACTGTGCGCGCCCCTAAATGACCATCATCTTCCAGGGCCTATCATTAGACAACCTGGGCACCTATATCGCGAGAAGTCGGGAAGCGGCCATGAGCCTGCGGGGTAGTCAAGACCACACCCGGAATCTCCCACCCATCGCAGAAAAATATACAACAATAAGCGCTCCCATGGCCTAGGACTATATCCACCCTGCATTCATTAGCCAGGGGGCTTCACCTCGCGTGCGGACTTCCCTTATGATGTCATTTAGAGAGGTGTGTTTAAGCCATTTTATTTATCATATCGAAAATCAAGTAATCCATTATTTACCGGTTTCATGATTAAGTAAATTATCATCTACAAATATCAGTACCATTACCATTTCATTTCCATTCCACGTATATGTTTCATTTTATTCGAAACCATTATTATTTACTTTGTAAATAATCTAACTTACCATCCATAGTCATACGATAGCTTATATCAACCTACAACCTCAAAGGAGTAAATAAACTCTTCATTATCTCCAAGCATTCTAGGAGGTTATTTTAGAACCCCAAGGTTATCATCTTTCGAAGGAATGAAATGACTTTAAATTTATTCTCCAAACTCACCTTTATGGCGTTATTATGAACCACCAAGGTTAACATAGCTCAATCGAACTTTTAAAATCTTCCAACATTCTTTTGGGGTGGTAATATAAACCATCAAAACTAGTATAGCTTAATTAAGCTTCTAAAGTCTCTCGAACATAACACTACATCTCCTAGTTTTATAATAATTAACTAGAAGAAAAGAATGCCCTATAATTAATAGGCCTAACCCCAAAAAAATCCCCACATAACCCATTCCTAATGTAGGGTAGACAACTAACTCATCTCACACTCTAGGACTCTAAGTTTACTTCATTCCAGAAGGTTCCTAATCCCTATATTTAAAGAAAAGAATTGAAATTGAGTTAAAAAAATTAACTCAAAAACAGCAGGAAAACGAATCGATTCGCCCAAGGGCCGAATCGATTCGCCCTAGCGAATCGATTCGCCCAAAAAGCGAATCGGTTCGGACTACTAAACCAACTTTCTGCAATTGACCGAATCGATTCGGCCTTAACCCGAATCGATTCGGGGTATGCAGACCTGCCAATTTCCCTTAGCGAATCTATTCGCCCAAAGGGCCGAATCGATTCGGACCTGCAAATCTGCCAAAAATGGCTACGAAGGGTTATGAACCCTAAATCCTCCAAACTTCAAATCTCTTCCTTTTCATACACATCCAACAACAAAAATCTACCCCAAACTAATCTACATGATTATTAACCATCAAAACCCACAATTTCTTCAACATAAATCAAGATTAGGGTTTAAATCCCACAAATTCTACATTTAAGCCATAAATTTAAATACACAACTATCATACAATTTATGCATCTTAAATCACATATTAGCAAGTAGAAAACTTGCCTTAGGGTTGATATCTCAGATTTATTTGGAGAAGAAGCAATCCCAAATCCTCCATCTTCAATCTCTCTCTCATTTCTCCATTTCTCTTCTTCTTCTTTCTCTCTATGTTCAAGACATAAAAATGAGGGAATGAAATAAGGGGCAAGACCAAAAATCGTGGTTTAACATAATTCTCCCAACTTAAGTGGTTAATACCACATTAAAATGACTCACAAAAACGCATATAAGCTAAAACCAGGTAAAAGTGCCCGAAACACAAAAATACAATATGGCACTTATTTTGACTGTCTCGCACCTTCCGAGACTAACTACACCCTCTAAACTGGCATTCATAAATTTTATAAATTATTTCGATTTCCAAAATCATTTAAACTAAAAGTCCATTTAAAATACATGACACTACATACATGCAACCTGATGTTATTTACTTTCACATACAGTAAATATGCATCAATCTAGTAAATATTAACTTTCAATTCATTAAATTAATATTTACTCCAGTCCCCACATTTTATATAATTACCTTATGCGGTAAAATCAGTATAAAATGAGCCTCCCAGAATCGAGGGTTGTTACATACTCCCCCCCTTAAGAGGGAATTTTGCCCCCAAAATTCGGGCATACCCAAATCTGATAAGGGCATACTACTCTAAACTAAGATTCTTTCATCCTAAACAAACTCCTCGTTATTGCAACGTCCCAAATGGACTCAGACTAAGGTCGACCCTATCGATCTCAGCCAATCATCATTTGTTCTCTAGTCTAGTAGCACAAGGCGCTCTTCACTAACCATCGATTCTAGCTTCCTATGGCGGAACATGATGTCCACATGACTCGGCACAATTTGCCAAATCTTCAGAATTATGTTACATCTTGCCTCGGGGCATCCATACCGGCTCTAAGTGGCTTAGCCCTAACGCTACTCAGTTATCCCCCGCATCGACGTATCTCATCAAGGCGTATGGCTTAAAAGCCAAATCTCTAAAGAAATGTTCCGAGACCACTCCAAGTCCAAGGAACATATTACCCATTGGTTCCATCCAACGAGTATACGAATTACTAAACCGACCACGCTAGGCCACTCACAAAACCATGCCTTAGGAAATGGTCCATAAGACCACTCCAAAACCTATTGGTTTCACGAAAATCTCCATCCATACCATTACTTCTCCCATCTACTATGTATACTAAGGCGCACGTTCATAATATGCCTTTCGGCATAAGTAAATTTCCTCCATTTCATCCATCCACTTTAGGGTGGTAGGATATGCGCCATTTCCATACGGTTCCCATTACTTCGCGGAAACTTTTGCTAAACCTTCGACACGAATATCTAGTCTCGGTCCACCCTATTATAATAGGCACCTCCCACGGTTTTACTATTCCTCCATCGAGAATGGGGCATACTCTTCTACAAGTAGTCCGTCCATAATGGCCGGGAATGCAACAGTCTGATCAAACGATTAACCATTTTCTCAAATGGGATCATGACCAGTTCGATGCCGGTAGTTCCATGCAGACATCTATGAATACCCTTCTTCGTTCCACCACTACTCTCTTTACACGAGTAGGTGTAATGGTCAATCACAGACATAAACGCTCTTACTACCGAGTCTTCCTATTCATGCTCATTCTACTTGGCCTTCCATGCCATAACCATTATCTCTGACGAGTTCTCTACTCGACACGTCCACTACCCCAAATCGCATTTCCTTAGCGAATGAGAAAATATCCAATCACTAGTTCTTCTGAACTCCGAGCACCAACTCGATTCCTCCCACAACATATTGCAACAACTTGTTGCTTACGAGAAGGACCAAATTTCCTGCCCAGGAAGTAGTGCCTTATCTATTTAAGGTGATCACTACCACGATGAATCTTAATTCAAGCACAGGATATTACTTTCCACAAGTTTAAGCTTGTGCGACGCATAAACAGTGAGTCTATGTCCTAGTATTATTACTCCCCAATCCTGGTAGAGCTTACTCATTAAACTCACTCTCGAGCTTACAATCATGGCTTAGGAGTGAGGATCCGTCCTTATTAACTCCCCGAAAATGAAGTTACCAACGTAACATTATTTCTAAGAAATGCCTCATCTCCTTCGGCCGAACCTACCAAACCTCTCGAGACCCCATAATCTCGCTCCTAAGGGATCTAATCTCTTATAGAGTTAACCCACAACTTATTCGGGGTCAACTCCCTAACGCTTGCCTAAACTAACACCGCCTACCCTCAAGGTCTTACATCCTAAAAATCCTAGGGTCTATCTATATATATCCTACCTAAATCGTAAGCATATAATACCAAACACATCCCTAGTGCCCAAGACCTTACTCAACTTCCGACATTCGCTCGGGTTCATGCGTGGGACGTCTCGCCGAAGCGAAATCCAGACAAGGAACCCTCTCGTTACACTACTACCTCGCATCGTCGGTCCTCGAGATATGACGGTCTAAAACACATGATCGGGATCGGTAAATTTAACTTACAATTCTACTAATAAGATTCTACTTCTAGACTTTACCTTAGCATTCTATACACGAAATAAGAGAAAGGAAATATGGCATCTCTCCACTCCCAACGTCGTTAAGGTTCACGCGTGGAGCGTCCCGCAAAAGCGGAATCCAAACAAGGAACCCCTCCTATGCATTACTGCTTAACTTTGTTGGTCGTGAAGATAAGTCATAACACCCACATACAATGCAAACAAGCAATAAAACACTCAAACCAGGTAACACAAATGACACATATACATAAAAAATATCATCACTCGCTTCATAACGAGTGAAGAAAAGATAGAACTTCCATAACACGGAAGTCATATAATTACCCTCCTATAATAGAGTAAATACTACTACAAGCTCAAAATACACACCCGAGTCTATCGTAGACACAATACTACTAAATCTTATCCTAAGGAATATACACTACCCACCTATAAGGTAGAATTCCCTCCACAATTTGCCAAGCACTCCGGTTCAATACTAATGGTTCTCAGACTCCATATTCGAGCCTTACACATACCAACATTATTTCCACCAACTCCCCAACCAGGCACTTTACTCTTGCCCTCGCTCTCCACTCAACGAAATTTAAAATGAGTGGTTCTACACTCCACATCATAACTGTTATTCCGACTCTGGCTAACAATAATTGCCCATGCAGTCCCTCTTACTTTCTCAGTAAAAGAGGACACGCTCTTGGCCTCCTCTTCCTCAGTTTAATGAAACTTCCCCAGGTGGGTGTCCACCAATGGGGTTTCACGATTCTTACTCCATCAGAAGTGTTAACAACACCTATTTTGGAGCCTAACACTTCATGGTGCATGATCTCGTCTCCCTAACCGTACAACACCTTATTCGCCATTGGTCTTTAACCGAACATTTTGTGAACATTCGAGAATCCACCTTCTCCTCAGTCCAATTATCCCAGAGAAACTCGCCATTGCAAGTATCCACCGGGCATTCTCTATGGGCCAAACTTCTGGCACCCACGAATATAGTGACCACATTTTCACCACCTCAACACTTCTTCTACGGGTGAAGGATTTTCCTCCATTCTACTACAGGGAACTTCTCCACTTCAATATAACATCGTGTGAATTCTCAAGTTTAGTACCACTTCCTACTTCTAGCGGTACTTGGGAAAAACTACATCAACTGAAATTTGTAGTCGTAATAGCACGACAAGAGAGTTCTACAAAAAGGGAGCGGCCTCTATAGCGGTCCCCCTCCCCGACCACAACTTACAGTTCTCCACAAACCTTCCCATAACGCCCTTCTTCTATCGACCTATTATTCTCACACGAATACGCAAAAGATTTTATAGATTCTACCTCATGGTAGAAGAACGAAATCTCACAAGAGAAATCAACGATCTTAATCCTAAGGCTTTATGTCAAATCAAAAGCAACGCTGAAAATTTAACGCGTCCACACAGGTTCCTAAGGACTCTAGAACCTGATGCTCTGATACCATCTGTGACAACCCGCTCACCAAAATAAGGGGTGGCCAGCCCAATACTCCAATATAACGGAATCATGGATGGAATCATTCTCAGCATCATAACAAAAATATAGAGTATCCAGGATAACCACCCAATATTTCAGAAAACGGGTTGCCAAAAATTTTGATTTGAAAGTAAATAAATGAAAACAAACAACCCAATTCCTGAAAGATAAGGGAAACCCCAAGACATATATAAATAATACAACAAGAATACGATAAAAAGACCGAATAGGTAACCGGTCACTAAACTGATACACCAACAATACACAAGTACAATAAGTTACTTATTACATTTCATTAGACATTTACAAAAGCTTGGGCCTCTCGCCCGAATAAAAGACTTGATCTTAACTAGAATAAAAATGAAAATGTCTATACCAAATGTATCCCGTAATACCCGCAATGCATCACGGCTCGTCGAAACCATCGAAATAGGAATTCAAATCAGGCATCCTTGCGGCGGAGTACCTGAGCAGAGACAAGATGAATATGCAACAAGAAATGTAACCAGGTCAGGGCCCGGTTCTATATGATTACCAGATGAATAAAGAGTATGACAGTTATGTATGTTAAATCGTGAAGAAAGAGAAATAAGAAGCAACCTATACAATTTAAAACGTAAGCTAAGCAGGAACAAAAATAAGAAGCATTAAACTAAAAACTTTACCAAATGTGCCAATTATTTCATATATCGTTTCCTTTGCAGGAAGTATATATAATCACAATCTTTTACTCTTTAAGGAGATTTTATCTCAATTTTACCTTTTGTAAAAATCCTTTCCTTATCAGGAAAATAATCATTTTCAAATGCTCTTTGTGGCATTTACATGTGCTCTTTATGGCACTCCATCATGCTCTTATGGCATATCAAATACATCAAGTCCCACTTGATTATGAACTGTTATAATTATATACATATAACGAATTCTAAGACCGCCCGTCCGGGTTTCCCCACTGTGCGCGCCCCTAAATGACCATCATCTTCCAGGGCCTATCATTAGACAACCTGGGCACCTATATCGCGAGACGTCGGGAAGCGGCCATGAGCCTGCGGGGTAGTCAAGACCACACCCGGAATCTCCTACCCATCGCAGAAAAATATACAACAATAAGCGCTCCCATGGCCTAGGACTATATCCACCCTGCATTCATTAGCCAGGGGGCTTCACCTCGCGTGCGGACTTCCCTTATGATGTCATTTAGAGAGGTGTGTTTAAGCCATTTTATTTATCATATCGAAAATCAAGTAAACCATTATTTACCGGTTTCATGATTAAGTAAATTATCATATACAAATATCAGTACCATTACCATTTCATTTCCATTCCACGTATATGTTTCATTTTATTCGAAACCATTATTATTTACTTTGTAAATAATCTAACTTACCATCCATAGTCATACGATAGCTTATATCAACCTACAACCTCAAAGGAGTAAATAAACTCTTCATTATCTCCAAGCATTCTAGGAGGTTATTTTAGAACCCCAAGGTTATCATCTTTCGAAGGAATGAAATGACTTTAAATTTATTCTCCAAACTCACCTTTATGGCGTTATTATGAACCACCAAGGTTAACATAGCTCAATCGAAATTTTAAAATCTTCCAACATTCTTTTGGGGTGGTAATATAAACCATCAAAACTAGTATAGCTTAATTAAGCTTCTAAAGTCTCCCGAACATAACACTACATCTCCTAGTTTTATAATAATTAACTAGAAGAAAAGAATGCCCTATCATTAATAGGCCTAACCCCGGAAAAATCCCCACATAACCCATTCCTAATGTAGGGTAGACAACTAACTCATCTCACACTCTAGGACTCTAAGTTTACTTCATTCCAGAAGGTTCCTAATCCCTATATTTAAAGAAAAGAATTGAAATTGAGTTAAAAAAAATTAACTCAAAAACAGCAGGAAAACGAATCGATTCGCCCTAGCGAATCGATTCGCCCAAAAAGTGAATCGGTTCGGACTACTAAACCAACTTTCTGCAATTGACCGAATCGATTCGGCCTTAACCCGAATCAATTCGGGTTATGCAGACCTGCCAATTTCCCTTAGCGAATCGATTCGCCCAAAGGGCCGAATCGATTCGGACCTGCAAATCTGCCAAAAATGGCTACGAAGGGTTATGAACCCTAAATCCTCCAAACTTCAAATCTCTTCCTTTTCATACACATCCAACAACAAAAATCTACCCCAAACTAATCTACATGATTATTAACCATCAAAACCCACAATTTCTTCAACATAAATCAAGACTAGGGTTTAAATCCCACAAATTCTACATTTAAGCCATAAATGTAAATACACAACTATCATACAATTTATGCATCTTAAATCACATATTAGCAAGTAGAAAACTTGCCTTAGGGTTGATATCTCAGATTTATTTGGAGAAGAAGCAATCCCAAATCCTCCATCTTCAATCTCTCTCTTATTTCTCCATTTCTCTTCTTCTTCTTTCTCTCTATGTTCAAGACATAAAAATGAGGGAATGAAATAAGGGGCAAGACCAAAAATCGTGGCTTAACATAATTCTCCCAACTTAAGTGGTTAATACCACATTAAAATGACTCGCAAATACGCATATAAGCTAAAACCAGGTAAAAGTGCCCGAAACACAAAAATACAATATGGCACTTATTTTGACTGTCTCGCACCTTCCGAGACTAACTACACCCTCTAAACTGGCATCCAGAAATTTTATAAATTATTTCGAGTTCCAAAATCATTTAAACTAAAAGTCCATTTAAAATACATGACACTACAGACATGCAACCTGATGTTATTTACTTTCACATACAGTAAATATGCATCAATCTAGTAAATATTAACTTTCAATTCATTAAATTAATATTTACTCCAGTCCCCACATTTTATATAATTACCTTATGCGGTAAAATCAGTATAAAATGAGCCTCCCAGAATCGAGGGTTGTTACACCAGCCTCCATAAATTATTGGAATAACCAGTCGGAGTCTTCATATTGAACAATGTGTCTAGGAGGATTAGTAGATGTTAAAGTGAAATCAACTAGGGGTAGAAATTCTTCTTATTGTATGATATTTTTTAACTATAATTTCTTCTTTATTTTCATTTTCTGTAGATAGCGGCGTGCCCTCTCTACATATTTTGAATGATATTTACCCATACATATTCCTATAAGATATTCTCCGTGTGCATCACATCAATTACATGCCTTACACATGATCTTTTGAATATGGCAAGTCAAAAAATATCAATCCTTTGGACCATGCCTTTATTTTACTAGGGTTATTTGGATCCCCCTAGCTTGACGCTTCAAGTTTACAAATTAGGGGTGTTTGCCTATATAAATATCCCCGTAGTCACAATCTTTTCCTTTTCCTCGATCTTTTAACTAGAAAATCGAGAAGGTTTCATCCTATGATTATGATCGAAAGGTAAAAAGTCATACTTGTCAATACTAAAAGGGTGACTAGTTAGAAAACAAATTTATTGACCCATATAAGTCATCTTACCACTATGATGAAGCCCAACTTATCATTTAACCTTTTTGGTTTTGTCCCAGAATAGCCAAAGGGGGAGATTTGTAAGGGCAAATTTCCAAGAAGTGTCAATTTGTATGTATTGGCATTATTCCGGACAAAACCCACTTTAAGTCATAGGATAGTCTTATATGTGTCGAGATTCCACTAAGCCTATAATGTTGTGATGAAGACTTGGAGGTTACATTTTAGAGATTACATCATTTTGCATTTTTGGTGCACATTTCGGTCTTTGCATGATCACATGTTATTCGAGATTCTCTCAGGTATGGATGCATTAAGTATTATAGACCTTGGAATATTTCAAAGGATGTTGTATTTCATTAAAATGATTTTTAAAATGCTTTAAATCATGTTTTATTTGAATTAGATTGAGTTTGGAGTCGTATGAATTATAAACTTCATTTCATTTATTCAAATGAAACTAAGCCTCATTCAAACGAGATGTTTGTTTCATTCAAATGAGATCTAGATCTCGTTCGAACGACATGCCACCTCAAAAATTGTGTTTTATTGTTTAAGTCGTCGTTTACCCAAAAAAACTTAAGAACTCAAACCGGAAAAAGAACAACATTTTTTGGCAATTTATTTGCCAAGACATCTCAAACACAAACACATCCTTTAATATTTTAAGATTCAATTGTTCATAACATACATGTTTTAAAGATCTTGGTATGCACTACGTGGGATTCTTTTATCTAGAAACAACGATTTTTGTGCGATGGATTCCGTTCTTACATCTCCGTGTGAGAAGACGGTGATTCAGGCTACATTAGTGGATACCGAGGTACTCGTGGATTCATGTGTTGTGGACTTATCGTGGGTGGATTCTTGAATTTCACTGTGGAGGAGCGGTCTAAATTCTCCCTTTGTAATTTTTTGTATCACTTGTCTAGCCTGAGCCCTCTGAGGTTTTTTCCCTTAGTTGTTTCCTCGTACATGGGTGTTATAAAATCTTTAATTTACTTTATCTTCTTAATCACACTAGATGCATGTGTAGGATTAAACATATAAAATTTAATTAAGAAGAAAATTGGTTCGCAATACTTATTTGAGATTTTTGTCATTTCTTAAGGCACATACACTTAGGGAAATTTTCAAATTGGTATTAGAGCTAGAACAGTAATTTACTGTGTCTGTGATCCCTAGTCTTTAAGGATGAATTTTGGAGGGTTTCATGGTTTTTGATATCCTATATTTGGTGGGTCGAATTATGCTTACTGAAAAATGCGTATGACCTCTACACTTAAGGCCATATATAAGTGGGTGTGGTTACATGTAGTTAAGGGGTGGACACCCCTAGTAACGAAAGATGGGGAGGCTATACTATTAAAAACTATTGAGTCGTGGACTGTTGTTGAGCATAAATTATCATAATATAATTCTAAAGGTTTAAATGCTCTTTTTTGTTTTGTCTTCCAAGAGGAATTTCATCCTATTATGACGCGTGTGACTTCAAAAGAGGCTTGGGATACAGTCCAACTCACCCATTAAGGAACTAGTACTGTTAAGGCTTCCAAAGTCCAAAACTTTACAACTTGAATTGAGATGATTAAGATGCTCGTGAGGAAGTTGTAAGTTTTCTTTCGTGAATTATATGAAGAAACTATGAAGGTGAAAAAGGATAACTTGAAGTTGGAAGCTAAGTTTAAAGAATGGGCCATAGGAAATAATAATGATGCATTAATTGATAATCTCAGTGCATGTGAGAAGACTCTTCAGGAGAAACTAGAATATGTTGAGGTGAGAGAGATAGTCTTCGTGGTTTTATGGAGGCCATAAAGAAGGAAATTTTAGATTTTGAGGAGTTTAGGAATTTACTCGAGTCTAGGATAGGTGAGATTGAAGAGATATTGAGAGATTCGAGTAGGATCAAATTTAATTTGGAGGCTAGGTTGAAAAAGTTGGATAGGATGCTAGGAACCGTCCAAATCAAAGATGATAGGTGTGGAAATGTCTTTGATGATTGTATTTCTCCCATTCCTAAAGCCAAGACCATTCATATAAGATAGTTGACTAGTAACGTTAGGAGAGGTTAAACTTTAGGTAACACTCCTCGTTGTGTTTACACTTGCACTCATTACGGTAGGAAGGGTCACCTTAGACATTTTTTCTACGATCTAAAGAATGCTCCTAGGAATTCTAAGAATAGATTCTCTTTGATTCCCAAAACCCCTATTCATCATTGCACACCTACTTAGGTTAGGAAATCGAATTTAAAGGCTTTAGCTATTAGACTTTTTTATTCTTTTTTTCTTGCACGTTGTTCTCCCCATATTACATTTTATAGTTGAGCATGTTGGTTGTGTTTGTCATACTCTTGTTATGCTTATTGATATATCTTTTCTAGGGTAATGACTTATGTATATTTTGTATTTTATCTTTCTCTATCTTGAGTTATATTGAGAGAAATACAAAAAGATTATGTTTTCTTATATTTTTGAAAAATAAAAAAGATTTATCTTTTGCGTATAAAATTATTTTAGAAAAACTCAAAAAGATTTTTGGTTTTTTTGTCTAGAAGTTTACACTTATGGTATGGCATATTGGTGTGCTTGAATCCCCATCCCTTCACAACTTCCATGTAGCTAGGAAATTTGGTCATGAGTTTATATACTTAGGTTGATCTTAACCATGACTTTCGTGAAGTTGTCTCGAACTTGACTTGCATTATCAATTCGACTATGTCTATGACACCCCCCACACACGCACGAGCTATTTTGAAAATTTAACTTCTCGTGTACATTTTAGTTTTGTGAGACGTTTTCCTCTTAATCTTATCATCTACGTGTATTAATGACTTGGGGGAGTTGTGCATGTAAGAACCTTTTCCCGTGAGGATATTTGTATATTATTAAAAATATATTAGTGTACGTGGGAAAGGGCTGCGAAAGAGAGGTTGCCTTTGGGTGAAAGCCACCATTGAAAAGATCCCAAGAAAAAAAAATAAAGGCAATAAAAAGAGAAAAAATTGTTAAAAGGGGCCAACTGAGAATATCTTAAAAGAAAAGATAGTGCTTCGAAAGAATAGAAAAGAATAAAAAATAATAGAAAGATATATATTCATCTTTTGAAGGAATTTAGTGGAAGATCAACGGGTTTGTACAATGAGCCTTAGGTTTAAAGGTCGTTTCATGATGCTATTGTTTGGTAGAATCGTCTAAAATATAGACTTGTGTACATTGTGAATGTTTTGTTCATTAAGTTCATTTTTTAAAACTGTCACATGTGGCTAAATTATAGTTTAATAATAATTTGTGGTCATTTAGAGCTTCTTGAAATTATATAAGTCCTTGGGTCATCATTTATTTGTTATTTCATGCCCATTCACTTCATTATATGTTTAGTCACATCGATACGATATTATAGTGTAACTCTTATTTGTTAGAGTAGTAGTTTTTGTGTTTTGAACTTTTTTTTTACATATGATTGTTTATCCTCCTTGTGGTACTTTGTAATTATTTTTTTAGGATAAATTCAAAAAAAATTAATCTCGTTTGAACAAATTTCCTATTTCGTTTGAACGAGGCCTCTTTTGAAGCTGCTTCAAACATTCTTCGAACGAGGTGTTTTAGCCATACATGTTGGGTCGTTAGAAGATCATTCGATGTCCACTTAAAATGAACTTCGAATGAGAGTCTGTTGTTTCATGTCATTAGAATTCCGTTTGACGCTTGTTCTAACGAAACATCATTTTCGTTCGAACAAGCTGCAAAAAAAATTCAAATATTTATTCTAGTTTAATTATAGTACCTTTATACTAGAATTCTTATGTTATTCTCATATGGTACTTTTAGATTGATTGTGGATAGTTTATATTCAGTTGATTTCTATTATTCATTCTTATACCGCATTGTGGCTAATATTCTGTTTAGTTCATCTTTTATTGTGATACTTATCTAGCCATGTTATTCATTCTTCTACTCTTACTAGATATGTTGTTCATAATTTATTTGTTCCACTATTTGTCTATTTCAAAAAAAAAGGGGGAGAGACATGTGATGTAGGGGGAGTTTATATATCTAACTAACATTGATTTTTATATTGTTGTATTCTCGATACTTCACTTGTGGTATTTGTTTAGTTTGTTTCGTTTGTTTAGTTATTGTTCAGAGATTTAGATTTTTTTTACTACATCACATTCCGACAATGCTTAATATATTGTCCGTCTCATGTATTTTTTATATTTGGGTTTATAGGATTGGAGATAAGTTTTTCACCTTCAAGGCTCGACTTAGCATTTCACTTATTTAGTTTTGTGCCAAAATAGCCAAAGGGGGAGATTTGTAAGGGAAAATTTCCAAATAATGTCAATTTGTATATATTGTCATTATTCTGAACGAAAACCACTTTGAGTGAAAGGATAGTTTTTTACGTGTCGATATTCCACTAAGCTTATGACATTGTGATGAAGACTTAGTAGTTACGTTTCAGAGATTACATCATTTCCTATTTTTGGTGCACGTTTAAGTCTTTGCATGACCACATGATCACATTTTATTTGAGATTATCTCAAATATGGATGCATTACGTATTATGGACCTCAGAACATTTTTAAGGATGTTTTATTTTATTAAAATGATTTTTAAAATGCTTTAAATCATGTTTTATATGAGTTAGATTGAGTTTAGAGTTGTATGAATAATAAATTTTATTTTATTTGGTCAAACGAAACTAAGTCTCTTTCAAATAAGATGCTCGTTTCATTCAAATGAGATTTGAATCTCATTTGAACAACCTTCCCCCTCGAAAATCATATTTTATTATTTAAGGCTTCGTTTACCCAGAAAAACTTAAGAACTCAGACCTGAAAAAGAAAAACAATCTTCTGCAATTTTTTTGTAAAGAGTTCTCAAACATAAATGCATCCTTTACTGTTTCGAGATTCAGTTGTTCATAATATACATGTTCTATAGATCTTGGTTTTCACTACATGTGATTCTTTCATCTGGAAGGAACGAGTTTCGTGCAGTGGATTCCTTGCTTACATCTCTGGGTGAGAATACGATGATTTAGGATACATCGGTGGACACCGAGGCGTTCGTTAATTCATGTGTTACGGTAATGGAATGGGTGGATTACCGCATTAAACTATAGAGGAGCGGTCTAAGAGAAGAAGAGGCGTCAAGGCTTGTGGAGTCGATTCGTTCAATAAAACTAAATTCTCTCTTTGTAATTTTCCGTATCATAGTTATTTTTTGGCCTGGGTCGTCCGAGATTTTTTCCCTTAGTGGTTTCCTCATACATTGGCATTGTGAATTTTACTTTACTTTATCTTCTTAATCACACTAGATGCATGTGTAGGGTTGAAAAGATAAAATTTGGTTAAGAATAAAATTGGTTCACAATACTTGCTGGAGATTAAAATTGGGTTATAGTTCATAATATTGTCATTGCCTAAGGCACTACACTTAGGAGGATTTCAGTAAGTTTCTAGATAATTAAATCAAATGGATGATGCGTGAGATTACCTCCCACCTCGCAAAGAGTGTTCCATGTCATGGACTCTCCTATCTACAATATAGTAAAAAATCATTTTAATTGTGAATTGAGGGGAAAATGCTGCAAAACCCTAGGTGGAATTTGTGAGCACTTGGGATATTTTGCACCCTTGTATTTTCCATTCTCACAAGCCTCATATCTTGGTTCACTGCATAGAAGACAATCATCCTTCTCTTTCTACTAATTGTGGTATAATATCCAATCATACTTCCACGCATGAATATATTAATACTTCAAACCCAAACCCTTCAAGATCTTCTTTATGCTAGGATACTTATCTGGTAATTTGTTCTCTTTGGGGAGAATATCTTTAACCCACTTAAGAATTTCGGTTATGCTGTTTCCTGACAAAATAAATTTTCTCTTCAAATTATGTAAACCATCATTGCATATAATACCGAGTGATCTTCATTTCAATCTTTATACAATGGTCTAGCAACATCGGCTTTCAAGCGTATGTATTCTCAATCTTGTGGAAATTTAGCATCCACATGATTGTTGACTTTGTCATAATGCACATTATATGTATACATTGGTTGGGGGTTTTGATGGTGGAGTACTCTATAAGAAACATCAATTAGTTCATTCAAAAGATTATTTGTTGGCGAATAATGTACCACTTCCACTCAATGGGGTTTTATTATGCGGTCAGATACTGGTAATTCTTCTGGAACATAAGGTACATTATTTTCAATAATGGTATGTCCATATATTATAGACCTGGAAAATTCCTCACTTTAGTAAATGAAACTCAACATCTTCTAAAGACTTTTATTTTTTGTTACGTATTAAACAAATTCTTGAACACCTTTTACATGATTATAAGATATTTGGTTACTCTCTCCCATCCACTCTTTATACTATGGGAAATTCATGAAACAATCTTCAAAATTAAATTCACCTATCTTAACTGGTTGAAATAAAGATCATGTTGCATACAAGAACTAATAATTCATAATTCATTCAAATTATTCAATAGAATTGTGAAAAACTTAAAAAAACTAAAATTAAACTAAATATTACAAATTGTTCTCAAATTAAACATTGTTCTTAGACTAGGCTTGACCAACAAAAGAACTAGAAAAGGGATAAAACAATTATGATAGTTTTTAGCAAGGTTCCTTCTCCTCTATCAATGTGCACGGGCTCTTCTTCGCAAATGGAGTATATGTTATCAACAAGTATTTGAGCCTCACTCGTCTTTAAAGGGACATTATGATTAAGATTTCTAATATTCAAGGAAATGAGTGTGCACGTGCCAATAATCTTTTTATTGTTTCGTTTCCTTATTTAGTACTTGTGACACCCCGCCTAATTAACCCTGGGTGATCAGCCCTAAATTAAGTTAGAACAGTTTTCTCAGTTGGTTGATTCTTAGCATCATTGTCGCCTTTTTAATTACTAACCACCTAAGTGAGAAAATTAGACTGGTGCCAAGTTTTATCTTTTATTAACTTAAATGAAAAACTCATGCGGAAACAGAATAATATAATAATCACAATTAACTGAAACAACCATTCACATTTAATAAACTGACCGAATAAACCATCGGCTCAAAATCCAACAAAAGTAAAGACAAGTAATCAATCTCAATAGGTATGACAAAAACTAAGTGAACTGTGAGAGACATGCTCGAATAACTGATAAGAAGTCTCTACATTAGGAATGAAAGAATGAAGCGTCTATCAAACTCCCGTAACATCCACATATGCTGCAGCAACGGATCCCTGAAATTGAGTCAAGCCTGACGTCCCTGTGGCTGGACACCTAAAAGGTTTTTTTTTAAGTTTTTATAGCAAGGGTTAGTACCCAAAACATTTGAAAAACATTTAGCAAATGATTAACTTGCAGTAATAAGTAAATATGCATGCTCTCCATATTTTAGTTAGTGTCGCACTCCTTTGAGGACATCCTCACCCCTCCTCTAATGTGTTTACCTAGTTATTTATCTCCTGACTAGATAACGGAATTGCCTCTTGCAACCGCCCTACTCTAACCGGGTGTGCCACAATTATGATTTCTAAGTTACTATCAACATTAACTTAATTAATAATTTCCTTTTTTAAATTTATATAACTTCCACACTTGTTATACATATAATACAACTCATGATTTGTATTAATTAGCCCGTATATAATTATTTACCTAATTATATACTTATAGCCCTATTACAGCATTCACAACCATACTGAAACAACAATTTATAATAGCATCCTCCCGAGTAATAACTCACCGGATGTAAATTCTCTAAAGTGTTATCCCACTAGGTGTCTTCGCATAATCTAGTTACCCCAAGTCAGAATCACTGACTAACTTGGTTAATATATACATTTTTGGAGGCGGTCATATTCCTTCCATGAAATTGATATGCCCCTCACCCATATAATGGATGCTATGACCTGGGAATATACTCACCCTACTCCTCAAGCTAGGGGTTTCATCCACTACGCGCAACCTCCCCCTATAGCACTAAAGTATATAAAAATAATATCTAACCACTGATATTAATGCACACCTATATATATATACTATCACATACCGTATATATATAAATATAAAACATCCCGGCTATACCGTGTACTAAGTTCGTGACACAAGCCTATTCAAATTATTATGAGTTTATGGTCTAACTCTAACTATTAATTAATTTTCACCTTAATTACTTTTGGTGTCGCCCCAACCAATATATTCGGACTTACTCTTGGGGCCCGAAATAAAACAACACCCGAGTCTAAGTTCCCGACTCAAAATTATTTAACTTTCACTTAAGTAGTTTTAACGTCTTGGTATCGTTAAACCAATAACCCCGGACATGCCCACTAAATCCATCTTTAATTATTTTCAAATATTATTCTCACAATTTAATCATGGTGTGTCTCACCTAAATTTCTCCCAAGTCCCAATTAATTTCCCTCACAATTAATTAGTTTGTAACTTTATATATTTTTCTCATTTCATAAGGCATGGGAAAAGATTTAACTTAATTTTCCCTTATGTAAACAAACTGGCCGAACTGCTAGAAATTTCCGACCTTCGATCGATCGACCCCCGACCCTCGATCGATCGATCGAACAAGTCATCGTCTTCTCCGAGTGGTCTGTTTCAGCCATGGACGAAAATCTAAAAAACCTAACTCCTTCTACCAGCAAACCCAAGCCTTCTCATCAATAACACATATCAAAAACCTCATAAGGGACCCCCATAATGTCCACAAACATCATTAAATTGTCCGTTCTCTACTGTTTTCATAATTTGGGGAAAATCCATTTTAACCCTTAACCCATTTAAACATCAATTCTCAGCCTCAAATTCGTTTCTAGTTCATCCGGATTACATCCTACCAGATATATAGTTATACTATTCTCAGATTGCACATGAATTTCTACACAATTCAAAAATCAGAATATTGGTTTACAAAAACCCCATTTTTATACCATTTGAATTCCAAAACGAATTTCTTTGATTTCTCACATCACATGAATATGAATTGAAATACAATTTAAATTCCACAGCAAGTTGACCACCCGCATTTGGGTTTGTAGAGTCTGATTTTGGAGTTGAGAATGTCCAAGGTTGAAGATGAACTCCTTTGTTTTGGCTCTTCTTTCTCTACTAAATTTTCCTTAACTGCTTCTTAGGGTTTTCCAACCCACTAAGTAATTTTTCCAACCCTAATCAGTCATTCTCTATTTCCTTATAATTGTTTAATTAGGCTAAATCCCGTTTTTTGCCAAATGGGCCAAGCCCAAGTGACCCAAATGCCCCCGTGTGGGCTCGGCTATGCGTAAAAACATCCCGTGACCCATTTACTACCCCCGGGTACACTTTTTCGACTATCTCGGTCCATTCGGACTCAACTGTACACTCAGAATTAGCATCTGAATTAATTTATGAAAAATCCTTATCTCACACCCAATTTAGTCTATACTGACTCCCGGCTGAGATAAGTGCATACCCCATCATTAATACCCGAAATGACATAAATATATTATTAATATTTACTTAGTAAATGAATTTCCCTAAATATTAACCATTCACTACCCGATTAATATTGAAATATAAATTGCCATAATTGATTCAATTAAAATTATGACACACAAGTAATTTTGAATTCTGGAATTAATTAAATATTAAATGCACAAAAATACGGGGTGTTATAGTATTACTCTCCATAGTTACCGTGGGTGGATGATGATGACTCAGGGATTGTGGAAGAGGGAGGCATTTTAGAGGGGAGTGTGGCTGGAGGAGGCATTGGGGAGGGGAATGTTGAAGGAGGCATCATTTAAGAGAGGAAACCTTGATACGAAGGATAGGGTAACCTTGAGAATAAGGGTAGGGGTAACTTAGAGGAGGTATCTGGGGATAAAAGCCTTGAGTAAATAAGGACATGAGGTGCCCAATTTGACCCGCCAACACTATCAAGTTTCTCTTAATCTCTTTAACAACCCCATCTATCTTGGACTGACTTTTATATTAGCTCGAGATGAAATTCCTCACCGAAGAAAGCTCGTCCATGAGAGGTGCAGTGCATTTTAATTTGGTTTTCATCAAATGTGATCTGACACATCTCAACCTCCACATTTTGTCATTTCTAAAGATCTAGGTCAATGCATCATCTTTATTCTCATCATAAGGGCTCAAATAGGACTGGGTACCAATGGCTTCGATCAGTTCCTGTGGCATAAAACTATATTTAATTGTATAATTTTAACATTATTTTATTAATGTGTAAATATATAAATAAATAAATGGTCATACTCACCAGATTTTGAGCCAAGTGTGGTGGGAATTTAATAGATTTATCCCGCAGGGCATGCACGTACAAGTTGTCTTGATTAGGTGTTATATTGGCATTTATATATCCCTTTGTACATAATGACCATTCGCTCCTCAAATATTTATATGATTTAAACCCCATCCAATGGGTATCTACTTTCTTCACTATGTTTTGTTTAATTTTCCCCCTCTGGACCAGCATTTTATCCATCGCCTCATTTTTCAAAAAGAAGTTCCATTGATCGACCTACATTTCAACATTTGAAAGGAATTTGCCTTTCATAGCCAAAATATTGGATCTTTATACCCCCTTCGACAAACGTCTTTGCCGAAGGTTCCTCAGATATGTTCTCATTTGTTCAGCAACCCGGGAATGAAACACTCTTACAAGGTTGTTCAAAAATGTCATCCTTGATGGCTTGATCAACTGCATTCCAGTTATCTTCTTCCCCAACTCCCACATTCATTTTACCAAGATACAAAAACTCGGATTTGAATATTTAAATTTCAATTTAGTGCTAGTAGGATTATTCATGATAAGGGAGAATCCAAGGGGATTCTTTTCATTTTCTCCATAGGTGTCGGTAGAAGGGGGTGGGAGTGTTTGATTATCATCCATTTGTTGCCTACTCTTAGATGGAGTGATAGAGTGAACCATTGTTAGAGAATATTATTATTCACTTAGTGGTGATGATAATCTAGGTTGGGGTGCAGGAGATGAGAATGTAAGAGGTGTCTTGGCAGCATTTGGTATGGTATCTCCATTGTCGCTAGATATCACCTACAGTAAAAAAAAATAAGCCACAAATTCATTATACTAACATGTTTATAACTAACTAATCATGTTTACCACTGTATATATGTATATACCTTCTCATAATAAGTCTTGAAAATATGTTCAATGTGTCTGATCTCCATCCATTTGGTATTACTTTTTAAAAAATTATGGATTTTTTCACGTGTCGAACTAGGAGTAAGTGTATCTATGATTAACGTATAGATATTCATGACATGAACATGGAAACATTTTTTCTTTAACTTACTAGAAAGATTCAATTTAACATGCATATATAGCGAGACATCGCAGCCTTCATCAATGTTCTCTTTACGTAGTTGTATCCACAATTGGTGAATATTTTGTATGCTTTCTAAAATAGTGTATGTAACATCAGGGATATATCAGGATTATGTAGGTGAAATATATTATCCACTGCCTCATCCCAACTTTCTGGTAAGGAAAACATAATACGATCGAAGTAGAACTCTTACGAGAGATGAACTCCACAATTTGCAAGGTAGTTAAACTATTTAATCTTTTTATTTCCATATTTGTAAATAGGATTACCCTTTGTATGGAACGCACTGATAAACGATGTATAAGGGTTGTTCAATTGCAACCTCTCATACTCTTGGTTTCAGTGATTATCAACATGCATCAATTTCCCTGAGAAAATATATAAGGATGTGAATATGAGTCCTACAAGTAATGGCTCTAATTAAACATTAACTAGTCATTATTTTTCAATAATTCCAAGTTTATCTTATTTTATTTAATCCTAAAATCTTTATGCATCCTTCCGCCTATTTACATTCACCCTATTTTTCAATAATTCCAAGTTTATCTTATTTTATTTAATCCTAAAATCTTTATGCATCCTTCCGCCTATTTACATTCACCCTACCAATACCATCAAGTCCAAATCAAGTATATTTAATTTAAATTAATCCTAAAATTACTATATATCCACCAAATGTGCAACTCCTTCCACCAATTTTTGTTTATCCAAAAAATACCAACTTAAGGGGGTGAACACGACCTCAACAGTCATCTAAATCTATATTATTAACCCTCACAATGTTAGCAAGTAGAAATTAACTTTGTATTATTTAATTTTTTCCTAAAATTACTATATGTCCACTAAATGTGCGCATTATACATTTGCTCTTGTGTTACATAAAAGACAGCACCTAGAAAGCACGAATGTTATGACAATCAACCAAACATATATATATATATATATATATATACAAGTTGAATTGTACACGTTATACACATATACGTAGTTATAACAGTCAACCCAAGATATGTAAAATTTTAATTATATGCATTATACATGTATACGTAGTTAGACTAGTCAATCAAATAGTAATAAGATGATGTTACCTAAAATAAAAGATAAGTAAAGTTACCTGAATAAAAAAACACCTATAATCAGTTGAAGTTCAGTTATTGTTCTACAATTGCATGTGTACATGAAATAAGGAGAAAACACGTGTATGTATATGTGTTTATGTGTACGCGCACATGTGTATGTGTTATACATGTGCATATACGTGTATGCATTATACGTGTGCGTATATTTGTATGTGTTATACGTGTGCGCATTTGTGTATGTGTTATACGTGCCTTTAGTCCATGTGTTATATATATTCACGTGTGTAATTTTTTTAACATTTGTGCATGTGTGTGTTATACATGTGCGAGTGTGTTATATATATATACACGTGTGTAATTTTGTTAGCATTTGCACGTGTGTGTGTGTTATATATGTATGTGCATATGTGTGTTATACATGTGCGCACGTGGGTGTTATACATATATGCGATTATGTGTCTTATACATGTGCATGCATGTGTGTGTGTGTGTTATACATGTGAGCATGTGTGTGTTATACATGTGCGTCTGTGTGTGTTATATGTGGTTTGTGTAATCCATCTCTTACCCTCTCTCTAACCCAGAAATTCATATTCATAACACAAACGCAATTAATTCAATTAATTTTGTATTTTGTCATCATGTTCTCTTATCGTGCTATCGTGTCAGTTACCACTAATTTTTTTAATATCTTGCATTTGAAATACACACACATGTAATTTCAAAAATACACACACATAATTGTGTAATTCCTGAAATTGACACACATATGACAAAATACATACACAAATGTGTATATTCTGAAATACACACACTTCTACATACACATGGAGATTTCAGTACACACATATAACAAAATACACACACATATAACAAAATACATACACACACTTATACACACACAGAATGCACTCATGCACAAACGAAATACACCAATACACACATAATTATACACAGAGAGAATACACCTATATATAACAAAATATAAAACTAATTGGGGGTGGATAGAGATACATGTGTGTGTGTGTGTGTGTGTGTGTGTGTGTGTGTGTGTGTGTGTGTGTGTGTGAGAGAGAGAGAGAGAGAGAGAGAGAGAGTTGATGGATCTATAGAGAGGCATTATTGCGATAGCCGAAGCTAGAGAGAGAATTAGGGTTAAGAAAAAGAGAGAGAGATCATGAAATGAAAAACAGATTAAGGTGTTTATATGCAAAGTATGCGGTCACAGTCCTGGGTCATGACCATTTAATTTTTCACAAGTCACGAATCGAGTCACGATCTAGGACCGTGACCATGTTAGTGACGTGTAAAAAAATAAATGATCACATCCTAAGCTCACAGCCCAAGGCTATGACCAACTCCCATAAAAATTTCAGAGTGTTCATGGCCAATGACTTGAGCATCTGACCCTGACATTTGTCAAGAGTTTTGGTGCCCATTTGGTCGTGGGTGTGGTCAAGTACCAAGACCGTGACCACTAGGGTAATAGTCTATGGCTATGACTACGGCCATTTAATATCACCCTTTTTCTTGGTCATGGCCTTTGTCATGCGCTTTTGTCTCTGGTCATGATCCTGGGTTATGATCACCTACTCACTGTCATGGGCTATGACCCACCTGCCATGACCATTCTCAGTTTGTGGTGTAGTGTCCTCACCATTATCTCCACTAACTATTTATCTCCCTTGATCATTCTAATAAAGCATTTATTCTCTATTTGCCTTCACCAAAAAATATCTTCCAAATACATTTCCCCATCAAAGGTCTTAAACCTTACACCCCTCTCTATCGTGGGACCCCATGTTTCCCTACCTTAAAATATGAAGCAATAGGTTGGGGCCTCTACCCAACTTCCCACATGGACTATTACTTCTAGATCTCTGGTAATTAATGATAAGGATCCTAATTACCCTAACTTCACCGACGAAGCCCAAGTTTCTTCATGAATTTTTAATTAAGACCTGGCGAATATCAGGGAAAAATATTAAATCCTAGATTCCATCACTTTGAGGGTTGCAAAGACTATAGAGAGAACATGATCTTTGATATCCATGCATGTCTATTTCAATGAGTTCTTCTTATTATAGCAGATAAGTTCCCACTTCCTTTATCGATGGTTAGAATTCTGAAAACAATAGGAATAGCCAATCCCCAAATAATGGCAAATTACTCGAGGTCTCCTATGCCCACAGTCTTGGCCTTCTGGTAGTTTTATTCAGGAAAACATGATGTTACTTTAGCCCAGTTCTTCAAACTCTATAGGGTTCAAGAGAAAAGTAAACTCGAGGATGGAGGGCTGAAGTATTTTTCCCCCAAGGCTTTTGTTATTTTTGTTGAGGATAAGCACAATGCCCCTGAGTAATTGAAGGATATGCTCTTATTTATTGGTGGATCTTAGGCCACCCTTTACCACGAGGAGAAATTTGGTTTCCCAACCTTCTGGTGTACTCCTCCAGTCATGGGTAAGTTTAATTTTATCTCTGAATTTGTACTTGAACTCATTTATTAAGCTTATATTATGGCTTTATTGACATTTTTACTTTTTTTGGTGTCTGCTGAGATATACTCGAACTCACCACCATACTTATAAAACAATTTTCATAAAAGTTTAGGTTTTTTCAATTAAGGTTTAGACCTATAACAATGACTAAAATCCTTACAAGACCTCTTGGTTTAAAACATTTATACTACAATTAAACTAGGATAGTATGAAATAAAAGTAATTAATAAGAAATGAAACTATAGGATGAGAATTACATCCCTCACCAAGGATTAGATAGCATGAATAGTTACATGGAAAGGAAAGCGTTTTCAAGATTAATACCCACTTGGACAATTAATAAAACCTAGAGTTGTCACCCTCTAAATTATTATAAAATCTTAATTTGAGTCTAGTGTTAAAAAAATACTCTCGGGATTACACACGAAAGTTCACAAACATGGCACATACGTGATATATCCATTAAGGTCCCTAGTGCGAAACCCAGAACTATTATCCAATCAAAACTAACCTAAACTATCATACCATGGCAAAGGAACCAATTAATCAATGGTGAGTTCCATGTTCTCAAGTAAATTAATCAAGGTAAAAAGGATGGTAAGACTTGGAATTAAAGGAAAGGAGTGAATATATGGAATCAACTAATTAACAAAGCTTGAAACTAAGTATGAAAACTTATATAAACGGAGAAGATAATGAATAGTTACCTTATATACAAAAAATGAATGGAAACCCCGAGAGAGAAAAAAAATAACATCTCCCAAAGAAAAAACCTACTAAAACTAATTAAAACTATCTATCCCCTATAAAGAAAGAAGGAAAAAATTACATAAACCAAAAACATTATGGCACATTTTTAAATAGGGGAAAATAAAATATGAAGGTGAGAATCGATTCTCACATTTTGAGAATTGATTCCCTTTGAAAAATTTACCATTGCAAAAGGTTGGACATGGGTTGAGAATTGATTATCCAAATGTGAGAATCCATTCCCTTTCTAAAATTTCATTTAATTTCTTTCAAGGAGCATTGAGTAGGAATCGACCTAATTTCTTCATTAGGAGTCGAAATGATGTGTCATCGATGGCTAGGCAAATCTAGCTCAAAGAGCGATAACAAATTTTATAAAGAGTTCGGGAATGAAGCCCAAATGTTGAAATTACTAAAATTCCCCCGAAGTTTCACTTTAAAATGAAACTTCCCCAAACATCTACAATTAGCATTCCTAATACCTACAAAATCTCATACAAACCTTGCATAAAAAGGTACAATGAAAATAGAGGTTATCTAGTAAATGAGTATAAGTATCTGGATTAACACATGAGGAATTGCTAGAATGCATAAATATAAGGCATTTTAAACAAAATATTCATGACTAATAAGGTCCCCTACCAAAGGGGGAGGAGGTGGTGGTGTCCCCTTAAAATGGGGTGAGCAGGTGAGTTCTTTTGAGACCTCTGATCGACCTAAGGGGTCAATTGAAGGAGGGAAGTGAGGGTTGTTGTTCTCTAGGGTGGGTGAGTACTCCATACCTTCTTCCACAAAGGATATTATCTTGTGCACCTCATATGTTAAGGCTCTAAGTTCGTTGACTAAGACAAACTGCTCTAGCATGATGGAAATGATGAGGGGAAGGGAGACCTTAACCAATACTGGGGAATTGATCCATCTTATAGTCAATGTATATTTTCACTTAGTTACTTTTTTCAGAAACATATTTCTTTTTAACATGGCTCCTTGTCATACATTCTTTCATTTTCTAGGCTCAGCGCTTAAAGAATGCCTTATGGTTGATGACATTGAGGGGTAGAGAGAATGGAATAAAGCTCAGGTAATGGATGGTTAATGGGAGTTGGCCCGGTTGGAGATAAATCAGATACTCAACAACTGGAATCTAGTGATGAATGCTCTTGATAAGGATCGGATAAGCATGGGGTCAAAAATGAATACTCTAGAGAGGAACTGGATTTTTAATGAGAATACCCTCAGGGATAATGCCTCCTTACTTACTATTGCTCGGGAGTCCCTAGCCAAGGTTAAGTAAGCCAATGTCATGACTTTGATTGAGCATAGAATGGTTGTGTAGGCCCTTCAAGCTCAAATTCTCGACCTCCGAGGTGCCCAGGATAAGCTTTTATACTCTGTTGAGGACATGTAACTTATGAAGTAGCAGATTATGGACCTCAATGTTATGATGGACCAACTAATGTCTCAAGCTCAGGAATTACATAAGGATTACTTTGAGATTGAAGGGAAGTATACTGAGCTTCAAGGGAGGACCCACTCTATTGTGGAGCCAACTAGATGCATACCTATCTTCTGAAGCTTACCAAAAATTTCTTTTTCAGAAGTATGCGTCAGGTTTTGAGGCTTTTAAATCCAAGAATCAAGGGATCTTTCTGGATGTGGATGTCTCTGGAATTTTCCTTAAACCCCCTATTTCACTAACAAAATATCTGACAATGAGAGTATAGCAGTGGGGACGAAGCTGGTGAGTCCTTGATTCTATTACCAAAGGTGGAGTTCAAGATTGAATCCCCTACTCCCTAGTCTACGTAAAGTCCCGAAAAGAAAGAACCCAAAACTACAATGAAGGAAACCCCCGATTACACCAAGCCCTAAGAAGGCTTTATGTATTTTTTTTGGTCATGTGCCTTTTTATGTAATCTCCTTAACTCTCCAGTATTTAAATGAATATCTGTGTTTTTTTTTAATTTTTGACTTTTTCTAATTATTTTTTTTATCTAGTTTTCTTTGTATCTTATTTGCCAAAGAATATCTTTTTTTCACATATGTTTGTCTGAGGCTTTCCAAGTAGGTAGAAATCCCCTTAGCCCTTTAAGATTTCTTGGTAAAGTAGAGAAATTGAGCAGGAACATTATTGAAGCGGAACTGAGGGTCCATAGACCTCTAAAATTGTGACAGCTTATCAAGTAAAGATTGAGGTTCCTAAGTGGGTCATATGACCTTAGAACCATAAATATTGTGGGAGTTTTTAAACTTTCACTTTTCAATACTAAATGTCTCAAAACGTTTCTACAAAAAACTTAGCCCTAAAATTTAAGGAATGAAAATTTAAAAAGTAAATCCGTCAAGGGTCTAGAGACCTTGGACTCACATTTAATTTGAGAGTAAGTTTTTTTAGGTACAAAATTATTTCACAAAGGATCATAACCTCTGAAATATTCTTCATTAAGATCTAAGTACCCTTTCTCGTTCGAACATACTACAAATGACTGATTCGATGAGATTCTAGATCCTGACAAAAGACACGACAATTAATCTCGTTCGAACGAAGTTTGAAGCGTTCTAATGAGGTATAGGAACTCATTCGAATGACATCCAAATTTTGTTCTAAGGATTTAGAGAAATTTTCAAAAAACTTATAAAAACATTTTAAAAAAATAATATAAGTTTTCAAACTCTTTAAAATACTCATGAACAAAGATGTTTCATGGAAACAACCTCATAAACCTTCTCTGATAAATGTAGTGACGATCGATCTTCGATTATTGTATTTTGTCACTCGCTCGTCTTTACTTGAAGTCTTAAGAATGTTCATGATGGTGCAGTGTGGTGTAATGGGATAAGCCAAAGTAAAATAGATAATGAGCAATTATAAATCATGCTCTTATAGTGAGTGGGATGGAGTAACGATATCATCACCCACATTATCCTTATCCTTTACTTTCTCAATTTCCTTCCCCTTATCCTTTCCCCTATATCCAACTCTCATTTTACCTAATCGAATGTATGATTAATCCACTATTTTATTTTATCCAACTTAGACGCCCTCTCAGATTTATGCATGTCGACCTCTGAAGATAAGGAAATTTGTTCACTAAGAAGTAATATCATCTTTAAATTACACATTCTCAAGATGGCACCCCAAGTAATTCCTATTTTAGCGGAGCCCATCACTTGACTCAGTGCATCCGTACACAGAGATGCCTTATCATCATCACTTTAGCTATTATCTACCCCCATTCAACCTCTTTTAAAACAACATACAATAGGTCATTAACCTTGAAAAATAATATTATTAAATTACTAAAATTGATATATAGGTCAAATTCTAACTTAGGGTAAGTCTGAGTGAAGTGAAGATTACCAATCATGACATTCTTTAATCAAACTTGTACATAGGATTCGATCCTATTTTGCTTTCGCCCCAGGTCACTCCCAACCTCCTATACAGATTAGATTATTCATTAAAAATTTATATGTACATTAAACAAAATATGATTAATTTAAACCAATTTACTTACCATGCCATGCTCCACCTCCACGTAAGTTCTCCAGTTGGAGTAGTGCAAATTCACTTTCTTCTTCCAATTAGTCCTCGTCAACTCTCAGGTGGCCAAAAATGTAATATCCCACCCCAATAAATTAATTAAATTATATATATATATATATATATATTATGAGGAGGAACTAATGATAATTATAGGAATTTATGGGTGAAAAATCTGATTAAACAAAGAGAATTATTGGAATATTGATTATATACGGAATTATTGGTTATAAAGTAAATTAAATCATTTAGGCCTCTCCTCGGAATTTGGAAACCAATTTGGGCAAATCTGCAAAAGGTTAAAATTGGTCCTTCGAACGATGATGGATGTTGTTCCAACGAGTAGAGAATCTCGTTTGAACGATGAGGAATTTTGTTCGAACGATGACTGACGAAAGTCAGTTCTCCAGTTTGTTGTCAAGCTCTCGATCGTGGATCTAAAATGGTGCGTCAGCTCACGAAACTGACAGTATGGATGGAACCCAAAATTTACACATGTTTTATAACTTGTGGAATGTTAGTTTAAAATAAGAAAAAGAAAGGGGCATGAAACTCAGACATGCTATGATTTTATGTGTTGTCTTAATGCCAACCGTAGGATCAATTGAGTCGTCGAATTATAAGCTCTCTAAGACTAGATATGGGAACGATTGGGAGGATAAGGTTTCATTATTTTGGTGAAAAATTCATTTTTTATGGATATAAAGAAATAGGTGTATGAGAAGTAGACCACACAATAATCATCTCCTCCCATTTCTCTCAAATACTCTCATCATTTCTCCCACTAGGTATCTGACTTCTTTAGTGTAACAGTTCCACCCACACCCAAAATATTTATTCTTCCCCACTGATTAAAGTAGAGCTAAGATACACACACACACATACACACAGAAGTTGTTAGTTGGAGGTTTTGTCGATGGTGTTCTTGGAGCAAAGATATGTCTAGGAAAGCATTTTTGGAGTGTGTAGGAGCTTACATGGGGGACTTTTTAGTGGATCTTTTGTTATTCCCTTTAGAGTCGATTTTGGAGATGGGGGAGTGTAACAACCTGCCCTTTTGGAGAAATTAGAATTTGGGGAATTTTCCTAAATAGTAATTTTTGGGATTTTCGAGGATTAAATGATTTATGAAGGATGTTGTGATTATTTTTGGGACTATATAGGTCGAAATATTTTAATTATATGTCGCCGTTGAGTAAAGCGACACGAGGTAAGATTTTTAATTGGAAAACCCGCATTTATTTATTTTGGGTTGGAATAGTGATTTGCGGTCAAGTACCTCGGATGGAAATTTCGATTGTGCCATGATTCTCGGAATGGCCGAGATAGTCGAAAAAGAGTGTCCGATTGTCGAAAATGAATTTCCGGAAATTTTAGAAGTAAAAGTAACTCGTAATTGGGTAAACGAGTCGTTTTTGGATTTTAAGGGTTAAAACCGTTTTCTTCCTATATAAAGAGGGAGAGGGGGGAAAGAAAAGGGAAAGAAAGAAATAAGAGAGAGAGAAGAAAGAGAGGAGGAGAGAAAAGAGGAGAGAAATGGAGATCTCGGGCCAAACTCTGCCGAATTCGACTCGAGGTCATCGGATTTTATCCACGAGGCAAGTGTTTACTTGCTTTATTTACTTTTTACATAAATATCTCATATCTTAGTTTGGTATAAACAAGCCCTAAAGATTTCGGGTTGGATTTTCGTGGATAAAACGGGTTTTTGGAAGTTAAAACAAATAAACCCCTAAAATTTTCTAATTGGAGATACCTAGAAATTTATTTGAAATTAATTGGTGGTTTTAGGTTCTAGGATGTTTAGAACCCTTAATATATGTGTATTTGTAGTTGGTTGAGGTTGTAGGACATTGGGTGAGGCGACAAAAGCTTGGGAGAAGCTTTAATGGCCAAAATCGTCTCGGAGAAGTGTAATGCCCCGTATTTTTGGCAATATTTATTTTTGGGATTAATTAATTAAATGAGAATTAATTGGGAATTAATCCGGATAAAATACTAGCGAGATGTGAGTTGGTATTTGACTATATTGAGTATATATGATGATTTATGAATATTGAATTATGAAATTTGTCGTGAGATTGATATACGGCAATTTGGACATTTTATTGGGACGCGGGTGACAGTCGCGTCAGGTTATAATTATTTTATTTATAAAAGTGAATTTAAATTCTATGAACCCTATGGTCATTTTGAGTGCGCCAACGCGTCCGGAAGGGTCGAGATAGTCAGAAAACACTAGCCGGGGGTTTAGTTTGTGTCCCGGTGTATTTTTAGGCCATACCGGCAACATAAAGGGTATTTTGGTAATTTTGTATTTTGGGAATTAAAAGTGACGAAAATTAGGAGTCTTTATCTGATTGGGAATTGATCCACTAAACCCACTAACCAGCCCTTAATGACCCAATAAGCTACGGGGGTTATTAGATTAGGTTTCCAAAACTTCCCAAAGAAAACCCTAGCCACCATAGCCACCTTTGGAGAAGAAAGCTTGTAGAGAGGGAATTCTGCAGAGAGAGAGAGATAACTTCAGCAAATCAACATCAAAATCAGAGATAAACTCAAGGCAAGTGATTTAAATTCGTTTAATTTCAGAGAATGCTTTTCCATGCGTAGGAATTTAATAAAGATTGAATTGTTCTTGAAGTGATATGAAAACCCATGTATTTTGGAACTTAGAACTTGAAATCTTGAAGAGAAATTGCATGTAGAATGGTAGGTAGATGATTATTCTGATGACATTAGAGATTGGATGATATTAAAACAGATTTAATTGGGTAAAATTAATGATTATAAATTCTAGGGTTTATATTCTTGGAAATTGGGGAAAAGTGTAGAGACTTGAGGATTTAATGATATTTAGGATGAATTGATTCCCTAAAATATGTTAGTATGTGACCTAGGTACGTTTAGGGATGATTAGAGAACTTAAAAAATCGTTGGTTTGATGTTTGGATGAGTTTTGAAGAGATAAAAATGGTGAAAAATAAAACTAGGGAAATCTGGGCTCGGAACTGGTCGTTCGTTAGAAGACCTCCCCAGGTCGTTCGAACGAGCTCGTTCGAACGAGCTTCTAACGAGTTGACCAGTCACTTCTAACGAGAGGAAATTCGTTCGATACCTTCATTCGAACGAGATGTCGTTAGAAGGTGCAGTTCGTTGGAATGAACTGAATCTCGTTCGAACATCCTCGTTCGAACGAGACTTCGAACGAATTGACAGTTTAGGCCTTTTTGGCCTGTTTTGATTTTTGGAGTTCCGTAAACTTGTTTGAGGATAGAGATAACATTCCTTTGATGATGTATTGGTATACTTGGGACATTTGGGATATAATGAGGAGTAAATTATAATTGTGGAACGAATCAATTAGACATTTTGGGTTGAGACGTGAGTGCCTACTCCGACGTGAGAATAAATCATGGCGCGTATAAATGTGGACCGGGATTATATAAGCTATATATATATTAAGTTGGTACGAGAATGCGACATTTACTATAATTAAATTACGGTGATTACTAAGATGCGTGTTTACTTAGTATTGGTATATGGTTTGTGTGTATGACATACCTACCATACTTGCTATCACGGGAGGTTTGCGTTCGCTTAGGGCCCTCTAATCCTTGTGTAGCCCGGATTTAGACTGGTTACCTCGATGAACATAGGTCATAGAAAGACTTATTGGGATGTTAATAAGTCCGCTGATCGTGGGAGCGTAGGTATGTGCGTGATCCATGTGATGTGACTGTGTTCGCCTCCATTATTTGTGATGTTGTTATCTGTGAACTATTCCTGAGAGATTCGGAATATGTGATCCTTATGTACGTGATGTACCGGGATGGATAGCAGAGTATGTGTGCACCGCAGCTTAGCTCTCGGGGTGCTTGTATTGTATATTTATGATGTGAATAATATACACTTAATTAATGGGAACCTTCATGTTAATATTGTGAATACAATTACGGTATTGTTTCGAGAAAAACATAACGGGTTAACTGATAGCGAAATATATTACATATTGAGAATCTGAGTTTAAGTGAAGCCCTCTAATTACTTGATAAGGTTAGAATGTTAGTGAACCGAGTAATAAAAGGTAGAACCTATGACAGTCTAGCTAGATATGATGTCACTCAGCTAGTGGGTAGTGTCATTTTAGATGGGTACTTACGTTAGGAGTGCACAGTTAGACGAGAGGTGAGAATTTCATGTGAGTGCACGTCCTAACATGTACTTTGCATTTAATGTTTTAAATGTTTTTAAAGCACTTGCAGGTTTTTAAAATATCTCCACATTCGGGCTCTGACCCGTTTACTTTCAAATCTATTTTTTCTTGTAAAACCATTTTAGGTGCCCAGCCACAAGGACACCATGCATAGGATACTCATTCAGATGACGAGCTGTAGCTGTTTGTGGAAGCTACAGGGATTTGCTTTTAGACGCTTCTATCATTTGGATTCCAGATTCAGTATCTATCAGTTGTAGGGCATGTTGCCCATTTCTATTAGAGACATCTTTCCATTACAGTTTTTCAGACTTTGGCATGTATTGATTCAGTGTTCAGTTTAGTTATTTCAGTTTGTGGTATTGTAGTGAGGAGTTTTCCTCCAGACTTTATTTACATTATGTGATGGTTATTCTATTTACTTCGTTATGGTGAATGGTGTTATTATTGTTGCTTTAAATCTTTTACTGCATGTTAATCAGACTTTAATTCAAATTTGGCAACTTACTTTTTAAATACTAGGTGGTTAGTAATAATAAAATGTTTTCGACAGTGATGCTATTAACTGAGCCAACTTGGCATTTTGGTTTAATTTAATAAAGGAGTAGCTACCCGGTATTTAATTAGTCGGGGTGTCACAAGAAGATGATGAATAGTAACCCGTGACTTTAGGGGGACATTTTGGCCAGGAAAAGAATTGATTTAGCTCTCGGCCAAAACACGAAAGTTGTATATCTTTTCGATACGGTCACGTGGGTACTGACTGTGTATTTTTTTTATTTTTCCTTAATTTGATATAATTTTTACAAGATGGCAGCTCCGGGTTGAAATCATCAACTCGGAAATCAAATCGGGAATTGGAAAAATAAAGGCTAGGATTAGTCGTGTAGATGTTTTGGATGATTTTTGGGGTAGTTTAGAAATCCCGATAATGTATTTGGGTTGTTGGATAATGGATTTGATGAGTTTAGTTTTGGGGACCTGGTGTGACCGGTCGACCTCGTCCCTATGGCCGGTCGACCGCGTCAAGGGAAAAAGGGCCTACTGCTTTGTTTTGTAGGCTTATTTACAAACCGCGGTCGACCGGGGGTCCAGGACCGGTTGATCGGTACCCTGTTTTCAGCCCAAGATTTTTGGAGATTGTTATTCCTTCTCCTTTTTGAGTCTAAAGTTTAAAGACCTTCTAAATTAGAGTATTATAGAGGGTTATGAATTTGGAATATATATATATGTGTGTGTGTGTGTGTGTGTGTGTGTGTGTATATTCACTTAGAGTGAATTATTATAATTGGAGATATCCAATAAATCCTTAAGAGTTGATTAAGGTAATTATTAGTCATCAAAGTAAGAAAATACTTTGGGTTTAGTATCATGCATATATGAATGCATGATTATGATTCTTTGAGAGAATCTTTGGGATTATTGGTCATCGATAGATGGTTTGGCAAATATGGCCATTTTTATATATTCAGGGAGAAATATATGGTATATATATATACTATGTGATTAAGTATATATGATATGATATAAATGATTTTGAAAATATATAGATGAATATTTTCAAAATGGGAAAAGGGTAAATGATTTTCATAATTGATAAATTATGGTTACACACCTCCCTAAATCGCCATCATAAGGGAAGTTGCGTGCGTTATGGTGATGCCCCCTGGCTAATGAATGCAGGGTGGCTATAGTCATATAGGCCATATGGGCGATTATTTGTACTGCGCTGGTTAGGTGATTCTAGGTGTGGTCATGACTATCCCGCAGGCATATGGCCGCTTCCCGACGTTTGTAGGTTCCCAGGTTGTCTTGTATTGATAGGCCCTGGAAGATGATAGCCATTTAGGGGCGCGTCCAGTGGGGAAACCCGGAGGGGCGGTCTTAGTTTTATTAAAGCAATTTATGATAATAAATTGGCTTTATATTTACATTTCCTGTGTATAAAAAGGGAAATGGGATAAATGTTTGGCTTCGGTAACACTCCCGGATGGAAGAAGGGATGTGGAAGCATGTGATTGATCAAAGCATTTTTATGATAATGAAAATGGCTTTGAATACATTTCGTGAGTGTAAAAAGGGAAATGGGATGATATATAACCGAAAAGCATTTTTATGATAATAAAACTGGCTTTTAAAAGTATATGATTTGTTAAAGCAATTCATGATAACGAATTGGCTTTTATATTTACATTTCCTGAGTATAAAAAGGGAAATGGGAAATTTTGAGAAAATGAAGTATTGATAAATACTTGGTATATGAATCCTCAGTCCGGGAGATAGATCCGGATGTTTATGGTAATATGTATATATATATGGATAAATTGAGTACCGAGGGTCTAATGGATCTCGAAGATCGACCTTGTCGCATAGTAGTGTATCGGGGGGGTTCCTTATTTGGATTTCGCTTCGCGAGACACCCCACGCACGAACATGGCATAGTGTTGAGACTGGGGTGAAGTTTAGCCCTTAGTACATTGCTTGGACTATCTAGGATTGATAGTTGGTTGGTGATAGACTAGTTTAGCAGGATAGCTTGACTAGGATGTTTAGAGGGATGCGCTAGGAGTGCACTGTTAGTGGAGAGGTGAGGGGTATCTCATGGGAGTGCGATACCAAACTTGAATATGAGGTAAAAACTTTTTCAAAATAATAAGGCAGTTATGCACTTGCTAAATATTTTCAAAACTCGGGCTCTGACCCGTTTATCTACTTTTCCTTTCTTGCTATATATTATATATATATATATATATATATATATATATATAGGTGTCCAGACACAGGGACGCCTGGATGACACATCTTTCAAGTCAGACGTCAGCTGCAGCAGCTGTGGATGCATGCAGGATTCTCGATAGACGCTTCTATCCTTGCACTCTAGATAGGAGGTATTGTATAAATATTTGGGTCAATGGTCCAATTGCATTTATTTATTCTTTTAGTACAACATTCGATATGGTTGTATATTTTAACCGAGTGTTCGGTTATCTTATTTCATTTCAGTTTCATTTCCGCAAAACTGTGTGGATGTTTTATTTACAGTTGTAAAAAGAGTAGTAAAGTTAAAATTTTGACACCGGCCTAATAGGTTATTAGTAATTAAATGGATTTTCGACAGTGATGCTAAGAATGATCCATATGAGACTCCTATTTTAATTTAATATTGGAGTGATCGCCCGGTATCTTATTAGGCGGGGTGTCACAGGGAGTTAACCATCTTCACCATTACCGCTACCATCTTTCAAGACCTTTTAGGTGGTTAATCTACTCTTTGTAGTTAAAACTCTTTGGTGTGTATGGAAGTCTTATGGTTGTTGAAAGTTAAGGGCAATATTATCATGAAATAATATTAGGTTCCCTAGTAAACTGATAATAGACATTTTTATGGGAATAAAAGTGTAAGAAAATATTATTTGTGTGTATTTCTAATAAAAAGAAATAATAGATATTTTTATGGGAATAAAAATGAAAGAAAATATTATTTGTTTGTATTTTTAGTAAAAAAAAAATAATGGACATTTTTATGGAATAAAAATATAAGAAAATATTATTTGTGTGTATTCTAGTAAAAAGAAATAACAGAAATTTTTAAGGAATAAAATGTAAGAAAATGATATTTTTGTACATTTCTAGTGAAAAGAAAATAATGTATATTTTTATGGAATAAAAATGTGAGGAAATGTTGTTTTAGTGTGTGTATATAGTAAAGAGGAAGAAATGTATATTTTATGGATCAAAATATGGGATAATGTAAAGTTGGTTAAAATATTTGTGAAATAAATATTTCTAAGTTTCTTGCAAAATGGAGACTTTATGAATAGATGAACATTTGTTGAGTTTAAAGAAGTTAGTAAAATGTCCTTTTTACTTGAAACGTATGTTGTCGTGAATAACATAAATTCTAGAATTAAAGGTATGTCTAATCAACTTGATATTAATTTAATATTTAAATCCCAATTTCTATTCATATAAACTTGTAGTATTTTGATAATAAATATGTGAGCAAGTTTAAAGAAAGTCTTGGTTGGTTTTAACATAAAGTAAGACAAGAAAAACTTTAGTCTTCACATTGTGTAGGAAAACGGATATTGAGAGCATGAATAATGTAGGGTTTCTGACTACATGTGTTAAATAAAAGAAATGGTAATTTTTAATAAAGAAAAGTACTCTTGTGTAAAGGGTGTTATTTTATGTATTAAAGGTGTTAAAATGACAAGTGTGAAAGTTGGGCAATGTGTGATATTAAACAAGTGTTAAATGACTAAAGTGCTTTAAATGTTCAGTTAGAAACTTAATAACCATTTTGAGAAATAGCTCTTGTTAAAGGACTAAATTGCATATTTGGTAAATAAAGGGTAAATTGGTAATTTACTTAAAGTGGAATATTTTTATATAATAAAAATGTCAAAGAATGTCTTTATACGACTATGGGTGAAAACTAATTAAGTCCTAAGTGTGAATGATTTTTGTATAACTCATGTGTGTGTTGAATAAGGGACTTAAAGGAGAAAGAAATAATTTTCCAAGTGTCAATGGAAAAACGGATAGTTAAGTCCAAATTTTATCTTCGGCCGGTAAAAGTAAAGAAGTGGAATAATGTGGGCATGTGTAAAATGTTAAAAACATTAATAAGGACTCAGATGTAACTGGAAAATAAGCAATAAGTACCCAAAGCCCTTGGGTGAAAAGTCCTAAATCATTGGCAAAAGCATATGGTGCGCATAGCCGGCAGTGTGGAGACCATAGAAGTATGCGGTATAGGAAGATTTTGAGAAACAAATAAAGGAAATATGGAACATGTTAATAAATTGGTTGTGTGGTATATGTGCTAATACAACCTAACTTGAATGAATGTAATAAATGTTCCGGTAAAGGTGAAATGGATAAGTAAATGTGTAAATCTATTAATGTCCATAAGATAGGGTAAAAAATGGGAAAGTGAGCGGGTAAATGAGTGATTAAGAGACCAAGTTGTTAAACACACAATTTGCATAAGTATGTATTGAAAAGGGTTTCAAATGACAAATAATTATTTTCTAATACGGTGAATGCATGAGTTGAAAGGGTACTCTTCAATGAAAATACTAAAGTATGTTTAAATGAATAGAAAAAAGTGACTCCCCTCATACTAAAGTATGTTTAAATGAATAAAAAAAAGTGATTCTTCTAAAGAAATGGGTTGCATAAATCAAGCATAGTGGCTTTAAATGTTGAAACGGGGGTGTTAAATAAAGTGAAAAATTTTAAATATGAATAAAGTAGGTCTTTATAAGATTAAGGTAAATTAATCTGGATGAGTAAGGTTTTCAGAAGTAAAATGGTTAATGCAATTGAATATGTATTTTTCAAAGGGGTGTGTGTGTGTGTGTGTGTGTGTGTGTATATATATATATATATATATATATATATATATATATATATATATATATATAGAGAGAGAGAGAGAGAGAGGGAGAGGGAGAGGGAGGGAGATACATATATACTTTCGCATGCATGTGGTTGTAACGTGTGAGTTTTCTTTCTTGTCATTCATTTCTATATTGCTTTATATATTCCCACTGGGCATAGGCTCACACCCTCGCTTTGTTACGGTAATTTGGGTGTGGGTTCGTATTTTGAAGGCGTTATACTGGTAAGTATACTTTATTTGTTTACGTTAGTAGCTTTGTTTACTTGGACTTGGGGTGCTCCCCATGGGTCCTACATGTAGTTTATCTTGAAATCGGAATCGCATGCTAAACAAGTAAAATGTTAATTAAAATAAAACTATACTAGCAACAACATTTAGGTTGTTTCATTTCACTTCATACCTAACGCTCAGGCCGAACCGGGTTGACTACGGGTAACCCATAAATCTGGGTCAGGGCAATGCAAATGGTATCAGAGCTCTAGGTTCAAGGTTCCTTTTGGGTGTGACATGGTGAGGTCAGTATTAGATCTTTCAACGTCGATATCGTTTGGGTTGGTCATGCTAGTTTGATGATAGTTTAGTTCGTATCCTTGACGGTAAAGTTTAAGAGATTAGCACGGCAAGTTAGAATAGTGCCAAGTGGCACACGATTTTATTGATGGTTATTAATCATTTTTTCATTTCTAATTAGAATTGTAGTAATTTACGAGTGTCCATGCAGGCCTATAGTGGTGACCCGTAGTTTTTAGTGTGAGGCGCTTACGTTAAAATTTGGTGACATAGAATTAATTAAGATGCCGATAGAACGATATGATGCCCAATGGGCAGGTGGCACGAGTTCCATATAGTCAATGGTAGAGGTTGATGGTTAGGGTGTCTCTACTAGGCAGAAATGATTGGTGATTCAAAGGTATATAACCCTTAGGTACGATGTTTATGGGTAGTTAACATCGGTGATGTAATAAGGAAAATTCGATCCTTGGGGTAGCACCGTGATTGAAGGAAAATTACGATGAGCATATAAATTTGTGTGGGCCAACTCTAGAGGATAAGTTAGGTTTAGTTGATAGAATGATATCCTTACGGGTAAATGCCTTAGTGGTTGTTGGGCGATGAATGTGTTTATAAGCATTAGCTACGTAGTGAGAAAGTATTAGGTTCCTTGGGTGAGGACGCGGATTCAGCATACCACAATATATGTAACTTGACTATAAAGTGGGTTTAGATAATCTTGATGATTGAGGTAGCCTAGATAATCGTGGTGACTTAGTATTAATTAAATGATAACATGGACAACGATAACTCGGTGGATTGGAAGCCTAATTAGGATGGGATATTCACTTTAAAATCCACATGGGACTTGGCTCGTAATAGAAACTGCAATCTTTTCTCTTTCTCAGTGATATGGAATCCTATAATTCTTCCTAAAGTTTCTTTCTTTATGTGGAATCTTCTTCTTCATGCAATTCCATTAGATCCATGTTTGAAGAAACTTCATATATTTTTAGCTTCAAGATGAGGAAGATTTTGATCATTTATTTGGCTCTAGTCAACTTTCTCAAGAAGTTTGGAATCATTTTTCTAGTCTTATAGGGTATAGATTTAATTTTTCCTCTTTTAAAAGATATCTCATGTCTTGGTGGTTAAACTCAAGAGGAAAAAGTATCAAATCCATACTCTCTATAATCCTACCTTGCTACATTTGTTGGAGGATTTGGTGTTCGAGAAATAAAATGGAATTTGAAAGAGGCTATGAAAGCTTCCAAGATTTATAGACATGGTCAATGAAGATGTGATAATTTCTTTAAAAGATAGACCTTACAAAGGTGCTAAATCCAGATATTTGTTAGGCTTCATCTCAAATTTTTCTATCTCATGCTTTGTAAGCCACCAGTAAAGGGCTTTTCTTCACTCCTTGTTTAATAAAGTTCCTTCCTTTTTTAAAAAACGAATAAGACTTCATGTGGCATCATAGGGTGGGCCTCCTCTTGCGTAATTCCCAACGTCATGTGTCCTACCAAAACCTAGTGGGTATTAATTTATAGTTTGGCAATTATAGTGTGGCATTGAAGAGTAGGATCCCTTGAGGCATTCGTGGGCGTGGGCTTTGGTATTTATAGGCAATACCTGATGTCTCGTATCCTACCAAAATATATATTTGTGTTAATTGGTAGATCAACACGTATTATGAGATTTACATCATAAGGCAATTCAGTTATAGTGGATGAATGCATCCAGAGAAAAATAAAGGGTCGCCAAAGTCAAGCTCCCCTAATCATAGAGAGGGATGTTCGAAAATATCCTCAAGTATGGTAAAACCCACAAGTGGACAACGTTGTCGCTCAACGCCACCAGAAATCCCCCTAACACCAGAAAAATAAACAACCGAGCCATCTGCCTCACCTGTAACCCGTCCTCCACATCAATCACCCTACTCAACAAAACATCCATCAGTAGTGACAAACGGATAGAGTCCCCAGATACTATCCTCTCCACATCACCCAGCGCCGCTTGCACCATGCAAAGAACGATCCACCTCTATCTTCTCTCCATCATAATCCATCCCCAGTAGCTGTTGCACATCTATGGGAGTCACAGTCATCTCCCCATATCCAAAATCGAAGGTGTGGGTAGTGTCCCACCACCTCTCCCCCAAAGCGCATAAGACCGTCGTTGAACAAGGCGTCTCATCCAGCACAAACGCCAACCTCCCAAAGCCGATTGACTATACTCCCGAACTTACCACAAGTGGAAGGTGATCCCAGACATCCTTAAGCCCCATCATCCCACGGGCACGCATAGTTGACAAAGAAACATCAGACTGCCAAAGAAAAACCTTGTCAAAATCCAAGAAAAAAAGGAAATCACAAAAAAAGAATGCTAAAAGTCATTATGTACCTACATAACCACCAGGGTTCACCACCCTAGAAGAGAGATGACGTGACAAATCCCGCAGTAAAGTTCTCTCATATGCGACCAGCTTAAATGGATCAAAAGAGTTCTCACTCCGCAATGCAAGAGGCGCCCTGGCCCCCCACTCCACAATCGCCCAGTCATCAACAGCTAACCATTCTCTGTGTGTCGCAGTGCTCACAAAAGCGGCCATTTTTTAGGTTATGTAATGTTAGAATGATTCGCAAAAGCAATTTACAAAGAGAGAGAAGGCAAGAAGTTGTGAAAAATGAGAGGAACCTACCCCTTTTTATAGGAAGCCAAGGGTCATGCCGATCGGCACTACACCCCTACCTACCGATCAGCACTGACCTTTCACCTTCTCGAGGTAGTCCAAAAGTCTGTGCCACTGCTGAATAGCACCGTCCAAGCCATGCCGACGGGCACCCCCTTTAAATTTTCATACAAAAACTCCTAGAAAGTACCAGAAAACCTTGAAAATTCCTCATAAAATTCCTAAAAATCCCGGGGAAGATGTAGAACATTTTCACCAAAGAAAATTCATTTTTCTCTCACACTCCCCCAAGCTGAACCCCTACTTCCCCAGCGGAACCCTCAAAATCCAAGTGGATCTCTCTCCAGAAATGTCCCCAGAGGACCCCTAAAGTATCCCAAACTTCAACTTATCTCGTATTCCCCAATGAAACCCTAAAAAAAACCATTACGATAAAGGTCTCAAATTTCCCCGAGCAAAACTTCCAAAGTCCTAGACCACCTATTTGCTTCCTCAGTGGAATTCACAGCTACTCCCAGCAAAGTCTCCAGAAGATATGAAAGTTTCCCCACCAATCAGCTGCCCAGCTCAAATCAAAATCATGAGGTAATTTCCCCAGAAGAGTTCCCTGAGAACATATCAATTTAAGACCTCAGAATTGTCTTCGACCCACAGAACTGGTCGTCTCAACCTAAGCCCACAGAATTGGCTTCGACCCACAGAATTGTTCATCACAATTTAATCCCTCGAAATTGGCTTCGACCAGCAGAATTGGTCATCTCAATTTAAGCCCTCAGAATTGGCTGCGACCCACAGAATTGGTTATCTTGATTTAAGCCCTCATAATTGGCTTCGACCCGCAAAATTGGTCATCTCAATTTAATCCCTCGTAATTGTCTTCGACCCACAAAATTGGTCATCTCAATTTAAGCCCTCAGAATTTGTTTCGACCCGCAGAATTGGTCATCTCAACCTAAGCCCTCAGAATTGGCTTCGACCCTCAGAACTGGTCATCTCAATTTAAGCCCTCGGAATTGGCTTCGACCCATAGAACTGGTCATCTCAATTTAAGCCCTCAGAATTGGCTTCGACCCGTAGAATTGGTCATCTCAATTTAAGCCCTCGGAATTGTCTTCAACCCGCAGAATTGGTCATCTCAATTTAAGCCCTCAGAATTGGCTTCGACTCGCAAAATTGGTCATCTCAATTTAAGCCCTCAGAATTATCTTCAGCTCGCAGAATTGGTCATCTCAATTTAAGCCCTCAGAATTGTCTTCGACCAACAGAATTGGTCATCTCAATTTGAGCCCTCAGAATTGGCTTCGACCCGCATAATTGGTCATCACAATTTAAGCCCTCAGAATTTGCTTCAGCCTATAGAATTGGTCATCTCAATTAAAGCCCTTTACATTGGCTTCGACCTGCTGAATTGGTTATCTCAATTTAAGCCCTCAGAATTGGATTCGACTCGCAGAATTGGTCATCTCAATTTAAGCCCTCAGAATTGGCTTCCACCCGCAGAATTGGTCATCACAATTTAAGCCCTCAGAAATGTCTTCGACCCGCAGAATTGGTCATAAAAACCTAAGCCCTCAGAATTGGCTTCGACCCGTGGAATTGTTCATCCCCAGCATTATTTTAGGTCCTCGGAATCGACCTCAAATCTTTGGTCGACACTTCCTTGGACCATCCCCAGTATGCCCCTTAGGTCCTTAGAATTAACCTCGACCCTTTGAATCGGTCATTCTCATTCCTTAGGTCCTCAGAATCAACCTCGACCCTCTGAATTGGTCATCCTCGTTTCCTTAGGTCCACAGAAATGACCTCTTTCAAAGGCATCATGCGGTGGATATCATTAGCTCTAAACTCACCCATCGAGGGGCTCTACAGACACCCCATTCTAGCACCCCCTAATATCTCCTTAGGTCCCTAGCGGCCCCTGCATCACTATGAACCTAGGTCATACCCCGAATACTAACCTAAAGGTTATCGGGCACTCCCAGGCTCCGTTTGACCAAAAGTCAAAATCTTCAGCTCGATCGAGACTGAATAAATCTTCAAATATCACTGAAACCCCTTTCCAACGGTCTGCCCCATGTGAATTTCTGACTTATGGTGCAGACGAACAACCCATTTTCCCCCAAAACTTAATTAAGAGGCCAACGGACGCTCCCGGGCTCCATTCGACAAAAGTCAAAATCTTCAGCTGGACTAAGACTGAATGAATCTTCAAAGGGCACTGAAACCCCTTTCCAACGGTTTGCCCTGAGCATGATTCTGACCTACGGTACGGACGAATGATCTGTTTTACTCTGAAAGGTCATCGAATGCTTCCAAGCCCTGTTGACCAAAGTCAACTCCCCAAACTGGGTCAAACCCTTTGAAATGTCAAAGTACATCTCATAACCTTTCCAACGGTCTACCCTGTGTGGGATTCTGACTTACCATGCGGACAAACGATCGATTTGCGTCCGACGATACCCCGTCCAAAGGACCGATGAGCATTTTCGAGCCACATTTGTCCCAAAGACAACTCTCGGACCCGCGAGTAGTCTAAAGGACTTTCGAACATCTCTGAAGTAAATTTCCAACGATACACCCCATTTGTGATTTGGATCAATGAATTGCGTTTTACGGCCATCTTTCTAAGGGAATCTGAATAAGACTGCCAAACGGCAGGTTCAAAATCCTGCCTATCGGTAGTGTGCCTAAAGACACCTGCCGATTGGCAGGACCAGACCTATGCCGATCAGCAATACCCTGGGCCTAAAAAAAGGAGGGCCTGACCTCATTGCAAAAAAATGCAAGATCTGAGATCCATCACTCTCAGTAAACTCAAAAAACCTCCCTCGAAGTCAGCGTGATTTCTACATCCAAATCCCTTTCCAACACTCACTTTTTATCACCTTCTTCATCAAACTTGGTTAATTAACTACCCTTCATCATCACCCAAGTTCAAGGGTTGCCCTCCAATATTCAAAATCAAGCTCAAGATCTTCAAGAAGGTTCAACTTTCTTAAATTCTCCTAAATTCGCATTAACTTGTTTTATTACTTAATACTTTTTTGCTCCATCTCACATATCCTAATACACTTTTTATTTTATTTTAGTGTTATTACACATCTCTTATTTTTCATGTAAATAAAACCCAAAAAAATAAGAAAAATAGGGTTTGCTCATAAATTCCATCGGGAATTCTCACACTTTTCTCACAACTAAAACACCTTTCTTACACGCACACACACATAAGAGAAGTCCCCGTTTGGATTTATGGGATAAATCCCACCTCTCATTTTGCATGCGAACTACGTGAACTTTGATGCCTCTATAGGCTCGTAGGCATCTCAGGGTAAAACCCGAGACTCGAGTCTTACTTTTTCTAATTTTTCTATTTTTTAAAATCTTCAAATTAAGTCTCTTAGATTCTATATATACATATATTTTTTCTTAGTGGCGTATTATTCCATACGCGTTATCGTTCCATAATAACGATCAACGCAAGAATAATTGCGTAAATCATATTTTCTAATATTACTTTTAGGAACATTCCTATGGATGACTTGTTTTATCTCTTCCATGATACAAGTCGATGATTCCTATCTCCACTACATATACACATTCACACATATCACGGGGAAATAGAGGAAAATAACAACAATCCATGAGAGATCGCAAGGGAGGAATGGGCGCCTAACACCTTCCCATTCCGTAACTTAGCCTTCTAACCCTACTCGAATCATTTTTGGTTTCGTATGTATCAATATGTCTTTGAGGCTATCCTCTAGGATGGCTCCACCTTCTTTTTTCTCTTTTGAGTAAAATAGACTAGCGACTCCATCTCTCTAAATTTTTCACCTCACACATCACCGACGACGACCGAAGTGCTCTCGAGAGGGACGCATGGGAACTAGATCCTCTCACTATATACATTCTCTCTCTCTCTCTCTCTCTCTCTCTCTCTCTCTAAGAGGATAAGAGAATAAAGGGGATAGCCACTGTTCCGCGAGGATCAGGGATGACCACAACAATTCCCTTGGAGTTATATACTAAGGTCTATCTAACGATATGTTAATGCAAGTGGTAGTCATTCCCTAGTAATAGCGAACCTGAGGTTGCATACCGTGTATTACCACAATAATAATATCTCTCCTCGAAACATTTGGGAATAATTTTACATCGATATTCTTGTGGTAATATATACTTCGTAGTGGTAGATTCCAGGTTGTGTATCATAGGTCATGGTATGACTTGTAGTTTATTGTGATAGATATGTATGGTTTTTACATAAATAATTGAGTTTGATGTCATCCCTTAAAAGGCATTGGGAATCATTTCCGTATTGAAGTTTACATAAGTGACGATAGACCATTGATGATTGTAGTACGGTTAGATCATGTCGATTTGTGGCAGTCCATTAGAGTTAGTGCCACGGCTATTGTTTATATGCATGTATCATGATATAACCTTCAAGGATAATTTTGAAAATTGTTTGATCAATGCTAGGTGGTGAACCTCGGAGACTTAGAACACAATGAAGTTCATCATGGCTTTGGAGATAGCACTTAGGATGAAGTGTTAGGCATGATTATAGCACCTGCGTGTGCTACCTACATGGTTAGTAATGACTCTGTCGAGTGGTCTCACTAGGCCTGAGTGATGCTAGAAAGTTTAGATGCCATTATAATGTTTATGGTTGGGATCATTTAGGCAGTGCTAAGTGTGGTAGAAATAGTTTATGAGTTGATGGTTTAAACTATGTGAGCATGATGTTCACTTGATAAGTGTAATCTCAAAAATTGAGGGTAGTTATCATGTTGAAATTTTAGAGTCCTGGTTGTGAGAGGTCGGTAAATAATGATAAGTGTCAAGAGAAGTAACTTCGTCTTGATAGTTATGCTTACCAGTGATGGATAGGTAGAATTCGTCCTAATAAGGGAAGCCCAGTATTTTAAATTCCCGAAGAAAATTTAATGTGTATTCCATTCGTTCGGCAAACACGGATGATCCTTGGTAAAGACCATTCAGGATTAACGGGCCAAGATAGGGTGTGTGGCAAGGCTAAAACATTAGAAAATATCGATAAAGAGCTTTAGAATTCAAGTGTGAGTTATGGGTTCACACTTCGTGTGGTTCGATTCATTGTCGAAACTAGGTCATTTTCCTTTGGCGTAATAGTCAGTTGGTTCTTTGAATTCTTGTGCCTTATTTGATCCCACAGATGGGAGGTTGTTGGTATGCTTTAATTATGGAGTAGCGCTACATTAGATCAGTAGTGATGCGGGTTAGCTCGGTTGTGGCCAATACGTCACGGTATGTGAGTGCGCTTTCTTCGAATGCACCTTTATTCTACTCCAGTCTATATGCGCACGTGGCCTCGCGTTCTTACATATATTTTCACATGTTATTTGATCACCTTAGGTTAACATATTTTTTAGTTAATCGGTATAACCAGTTATGACTTGGTCGTGTGTCTGGGGTTGTAACTTAAGAATATTATGAACATTGGGGCCTAATAAACCATTACATGGTGGTGTTGCACTTGGTTCAGAATCTGGGGAAATGAGGAGGTGATCGCTCGTATATGTGTGTTGTGACATCAGGGTGACCTTAGGTCAACATAGTAATCCCGTAGGAGATATAGGTTAGGAACAACTATGGGGTAAGAAGTCATTGATATGTGTGATGAGTAATGTTGGAGTTGTACCATTCTAGGCTAGGCATGATCCAAGATTGATTGAGAAAACGTAGATTGTAAATCCTAACATAGGAATGATCCATATTAATAAGTTTATTGTTGATATTGCGATATTTAATGAGGATCAATCATCTCGAGGTTTTTGCTTAGATAGACATGTTATGAGAGCTTGAGATTTTGTAATAAGACCTTAGGGTTCGTCTTTATTTGATTAACAACGGTGGTTGATTAAAGTGGAATCTTTGGGTTTAGATTATAGTTTTGAGGATCCCTAGGGTTGTGAACTGGTCGGAGGTCATCGGATTATAAATTGTGATATGCAAAAAAATTTGAGGAAGAAATTCCCTAAAGAGGGAAGTTTGTAATATCCCGCCCCGATAAATTAATTAAATTATATATAGATTTTATATGAGGAGGAACTAATGATAATTATGGGAATTTGTGGGTAACAAACTGGATTAAACAAATAGAATTATTAGATTATGGATTATATATGGAATTATTGGTTATAAAGTAAATTAAATCATTTATGCCTCTCCTCGAAATTTGGAAACAAATTGGGGAAAATTTGCGAAAAGTTAAAATTGGTCGTTCAAACGACGATGGATTTTGTTCGAACGAGGGAAGAATCTCATTTGAATGACAAGGAATGTCATTAGAAGACGACTGATGAAATTCAGTCCTCCAATTTTTTATCAAGCTCTAGATCATGGATCTAAAATGGTGTGTCATCTCACAGAACTGACGGTATGGATGGAACCCAGAATTTACACATGTTGTATAACTTATGGGATGTTAGTTTAATATGAGAAAGAGGCGTGAAACTTAGACCTACTACGATTTTATGTGATATCTTGATGCCAACCGTAGGATCAATTAAGATGTCGTATTATAAGCTCTCTAAGACCAGATTTGGGAACGGTTGGGAGGATAAGGTTTCATTATTTTGGTGAACATTTCATTTGTTGTGGATGTAAAGAAAGAGGCGTGGGAGCAGTAGACCACACAATAATCGTCTCCTCCCATTTCTCTCAAACACTCTCACCATTTCTCCCAGTAGGTATCCGACTTATTTGGTGTAACAGTTACACCCACACAAAAAGTATATATTCTTCCCCACTGATTAAAGTAGAGCTATGATATATATATACACACACACACAAAAGTTGTTAGTTGGAGATTTTGACGAGGGTGTTCTTGGAGCAAAAAGTGTCTGGGAAAGCAGTTTTGAAGTGTGTAGGAGCTTCCATGGGGGCCTTTTTGGTGGATCTTTTGTGACTCCTTTTAAGGCCACCTTTTGAGGTGGGGGAGTAACCCATCTTCACCATCACCACTACCATCTATCAAAACCTTTTAGGTGGGTAATCTACTTTTTGTAGTTGAGACTCTTTGGTGTATATGGTAGTCTTATGGTTGCTGAATGTTAAGAGTAGGATTATGATGAAATAATATTGGGTTCCCTAGTAAACTGATAATAGATACTTTTATGGGAACAAAAATGTAAGAAAATATTATTTGTCTGTATTTTTTGTGAAAAGAAATAATAGACATTTTTATGGGAATAAAAATGTAAGAAAATATTATTTGTCTGTATTTATAGTAAAAAGAAATAATGTAAGAAAATGATATTTTTGTGTATTTCTAGTAAAAAGGAAATAATGTACATTTTTATGGAATAAAAATGTGAGAAAATGTTGTTTTAGTGTGTTTATAGTAAAGAGGAAGAAATGGATATTTTGTGGAATAAAATATGGGATAATGTAAAGTGGGTTGAAATATTTATGAAAAAAATATGTCTAAGTTTCTTGCAAAATGGAGACTTTATGAATAGATGGAAATTGTTGAGTTTAAAGAAATTTGTAAAATGTCCTTATTTCCTGAAAAGTATGTTGTCGTGGATAGTATAAAATTCTAGAATTAAAGGTATGTCTAATCCGCTTGATAATAATTTAGTATTTAAAGTCCACTTTCTATGCTTATAAACTTGTAGTATTTTGATAATAAATATGTGATCAAGTTTAAAGAAAGTCTTAGTGGGTTTTAAAATAAAGTAAGACAAGAAAAATTTTAGTCTTCACATTGTGTAGGAAAACGGATATTAAGAGTTTGAATAATGTAAGGTAAAAGACTACATGTGTTAAATAAAAGAAATGGTAATTTCTATTAAAGAAAAGTAGTCATGTGTAAAGGGTGTTATTTTATGTATTAAAGGTGTTAAAATGACGAGTGTGAAATTTGGTCAAAGTGTGATATTAAACAAGTGTTAAACGGCCAATTTTCTTTAAATGTTAAATTGGAACCTTAATAACCATTTTGAGAAATAACACTTGTTAAAGGAATAAATTGCAAGTTTGGTAAATAAAGGGTAAATTGGTAATTTACTTAAAGTGGAAGATTTTATGGAATAAAGATGTCAAAGAAACACTAGTATGCGTGAAAATGAATTAAGTCCTAAGTGTGAATGATTTTTGTATAACTCATGTGTGTTGAATAAGGGACTTAAAGGAGAGAAATAATTTTGCAAGTGTTAATGGAAAAACGAATGGTTAAGTCCGGGTTTTGGTTTCAGCCGGTAAAAGTAAAGAAATGGAATAATATGGCCATGTGTAAAATGTTAAACACATTAATAAGGACTCGGATGCAATTGAAAAATTATCAAGAAAGGCCCAGAGCCCTTGGGTGAAAAGCCCTAAATCACTGACTAGGGTATATAGTGCGCATAGTTGGTGGTGTGGAGCTCATAGAAGTATGCGGTATAGGATGATTCCATGGAAAAAATAAAGGAAATATGGAACATGTTAAGAAATGGAATTTGTGGTAAATGTGTTAATACAACCTAACTTGAATGAATGTAATAAATGTTCCGGTAAAGGAGAAATGGATAAGTAAATGCGTAAATCCATTAATGTCTATAAGATAGGGTAAAAAGGGCAAAGTGAGTGGGTAAATGGGTAATTAAGCGACCAAGTTGTTAAACCCATAATTTGCATAAGTATGTATTGAAAAGGTTTTCAAATGAAAAATAAGTATTTTCTAACACGGTGAATGCGTGTTGTAGGAGGGGCTTAATGATAAGCCTCTCATTAAATTACAAAATGAGATTAGAGATGATTAAAATTGACAAAAGTCCATGTGATTATGCGACTGGAGTATTATTATGCGCGTCAGACATATCACGCCTATTTGTGTATTATTTACATATTAACTAGACAATATTCTAATATTGAGTGTTTTGACATATGTTATGGGACACATGCCACTTAAAATAGGACATGTGTCACCACGGGTTATTCGACATGTGGCGACCCACTTGTATTGGTTTTAGCTATAAATATGCCTCACCCCCATACATTTAAAAAGAGATCTTCCTGGGAGAGAAGAGTGATTTATTTTCATATGAGTTTTTAGAGAGACTTTTAGAAAAGAGTTTTGGAGAAGGGTTTTGAGATGAGTTTTTCTCCACCTTTCACCTCTCGAGTTCCACGATAATGAGTTTTTCCGGCGAATAGTACGAACCCACTAACTACGTTGTCTTTCATTCCGACTAAGACAGATACGTAGGAGCAACCGAAGTTGCTCAAGTCAAACACGTGCTAAAATTCGATATTTCCCCAAAATTAGACTACTCTCTTACACGTGCATTGAAAGGGTACTTTTAAACGAAAATGCTAAAGTATATTTAAGTGAATAGAAATGAGTGATTCCGCTAAAGGAATGGGTTGGGATAAATCAAGCGTAGTGGCTTTAAGTGTTGAACCGGGGTTGTTAAATAAACTGAGAAACGCTAAGTATGAATAAAAGAAGTCTTTACAAGATTCAGGTAAATTAATCTGTATGAGTGCAGTTTTCAAACGTAAAACGGTTAATAGAATTGAATATGTATCTTTCAAAGGTATATATATATATATATATATATATATGTATGTATTTTTGCATGCATGTGGTCGTAGCGTGCGATTTTTCTTTCCTGTCATTCGTTTCTATATTTCTTTGTATATTCCAACTGGCCATAGGCTCACACCCTAGCTTTGTTACAACAGATTGGGTGCGAGTTTGTATTTTGATGGCGTTATACAGGTAAGTGTACTTTATTTGTTTATGTTAGTAGCTTTATTTACTTGGACTTGCGGTGCTCCCCATAGGCCATTCACGTAGTTTATCTTGAAACTGGAATCGCATGCGAGAAAGTGAAATGTTAATTAAAATAAAATTGTACTAGAAACATTATAAAGGTTATTTCATTTCACTTCACACCTAACGCTCAAGCCGGACCGAGTTGACTACGAGTAGCCCATAAATTCGGGTCGGGCATTATAAACAACCTATCAGATTCCTTAAAGTCAATAAACATTTGTTAGTTGGCTAACATCACCAACTCTTTATTCGGGAATTGGTCTCTCCATTTCAAGATGAACTCTTGGTTTTTCCTGAGTTAACAGTTGCATAGATGTTTCTTCCACATTTTCCATTGCTCTCAGATCATGTTCAAGACATTGTCCGAATGTTTGGGGGAAAATTAATAATATTTATGTCAAACACACATATAATACAAAAGTTAGTGAATTAAAATTCAATAAACATATAATAAAATCTTAAATTAAAGTCATATACTTAATATAAATATTGACATTTTAATACCTCTAACGTCCCCGAAATGGCCATCTTCAGCTTTTCGAGCATGTTCCTCCAGTTCTCGTACCCCCAGACCAATTATGGATTTCATTATGTCCAAATACCTAATCATAAATGCCCTTTTATTTTTAACAATGCACTGGGTGGTGCAGAAAACAACTGGGTTTTTTATTTGAGTAACCCTCGTCCCCTCGTCCCCACATCCCCCCCCCCTCCCCCCGCTTTAACCCAGTGTATAATGGCCACCTGCGCCTGAAGTAGTCATATTCTGCAAAAAAAGGATTCATTAGCATATTATGTATAACATAACTCAAACAAAAATTCTCATTCACAATATAAAAATTTAAATAACACAAAACATATTTCTTAGTTTCCTTCCATAACATAAAAATAATATAACACATAATATATGTAGGGTTTGAAATTGAAAAATAATTGACCCAATTATCACCCCGTGAGTCACACGATTATACAAGTTATTTCTACAAGTTAGTTTAGTCACGTGTGATGTGATCGTACCTTTTTTGGGCAGTTTTGTTGTTAAATTGTGTTTTCACACGCTAACGCCCTATTACCAAGATTGTGCCTCAGATATCTAAATTTTTTACCCAATTCTCACCTCGTAAGTTACACAACTATGTGAATTGTTTCTATAAGTTAGTTTAGTCACGGGTGATGTGATCGTACCTCTTTTTGGGTAGTTTTGTTGTTAATTATATTTTCACCCCCGGTGCCCTATTTTCAAGCTTAATCCTTAGATTTAATGTTTTTTACCCAATTCACACCCTCGTGAGTCACACGATCTCATGGATTATTTATACAAGATATTTTAGTCATGTTGTAACACCCAGTGCATTCTGGCACTGGCCCCACCAAAATACGCCAAACATTTATAAATTAAATACCATTCTTAGCATGTGACACATACATTATAGATTCGAAAAAAAATCACAACATATCCTCAAATTTTCAACAAATATAACCATTCATGAAATATTAAAATCTATCACCATTTTATCTCCAAAATAAATCCAACTTAAATTTTATAAAATAATATCCAGTAAATAATCCTACTACAAATCTCAAACTGAATTCCATAAACGACTGTGGAACAGAATGACCCACCAAAAAGCCATAAATAACTGTCTCAAAATAAAACGACGAAATGGAAAGTAAATCTAAACTACTAAAGAAGATAAAATAAATCTCCAACGGCACTCCAAAAATCTTCAATACATCCTATGTAGCTACTCCCGCAACTATACCTGAAATGTTATTCAACGTAATGGGTCAGAGCCCACCTCATGAATACTTGCTACTCCTCCCAATTAGGGTCCGTAAACTCAGGGAATATCATTATACATGATAAACATCACAATATATTATTTTAATTTAAATGAGATATAAATTATCATGCGAGTAAAATAACTACCACTATCTATCCATTTCAGTAAGCCACCCCAATGTTTAAATCCAATTATGATATTTCAACGTAACACTACATCCCATAATTTAATTTAATTAATTAAATTTAATTAATTAAATTCAATTAATTTATGTGACACCAGTATAGTTAGTTCACCCTATTTCAGGTCCTGCACATACTCCTGGCCCGCTTAAGTTCTACACCCGTATAGTCAGTTCGCCCATTTTTTGTTAGCACTGCACATACTCATGAGGTTTCACACACGACACGTCACTATAGTCAGTTAGCCCATATTATGTCATCCCTGCACATACTCATGATGCCACACACACCCACGCCGCTATAGCCAGTCTGCCCGTATTCTCTCAGCTCGGCACATACACGCGATGCAAATTCATTTTTATACCCGCTTATTATCTTAGGCATTAATTATCAATTTTCTCAGGTTCTCGTTATTTTCTATTATCTCCACTCTTTTATCGAGCATAAATTCCTCAACCTACACCTAGTCCCATGCCTAGAGTTATCCAAAACACAAGCGTATCCCATCCTAACAGTTAGGAAGAATACCTACCACTAGTTACCACCTAGACTCGGACCTAGGCTCACAATCCAACGAAAATGACAAACAAATCAGACCCACCCCAGAATCATCCATCCGTATAAACCCGCACTAACTAGTCCCAAACATAGAATGTGTTACCAACACTTAGGCCTACCTACTAGTCCCATACCTAGCAAGAAACCTAAAAATAAGGTGAGAGCATTAACTACCCCAACAATCCCATCGTCCCCACGGTGTCAATTATTAAAAAAAAATAATAAATCACATCAGGCATATTTTCAACCTATAACAACAATTCATCCAATTAAATTTCAATATTCTAATTTAACCAATATACATCCGTTTAATTTTAATTTTAATTAAACACTTTCGATTTTCAACAATTTATAAAATTTTCATACACATGCATATTTCGGAGCATTCAACATTAATTTTATATTATACAAGATACATATAAAAAACATGATTTTATGATGTCAAATTCCATTTATAAAATTCAAACGATTTATTTTAACATGTGAACATCCATATAATCTAACAAAAGCCCAACCTCTAACCTAAACATACAAGGGTTTTGAGTTTGAATTCGTATTAAAGATTTGAATAAAAATAGTCCCAACTTTAAATTTCACTTTCCCTAATTATAGCTATATGAAAATCACTCTAAACTAGAAACAATACTCAAACTTAATCAATGGAACAAATACCTAAAGACTTCCTAAGATCCTTAAATCTAAGTGCAACTAAACATTTAGTGAAAATGTCGGTCAATTAACGTTAGGTACTCAAGAAGCTCAAGGAAACGATCTTCTCCTCAAAAATATCATGAATAAAGTGCTCATGAATCCTAATGGTCTTTTTATGAGAATGTAGGATGGGATTACGAGATATGTGGATTGCACTCGTATTATCGCAAGAAACAGTCATCATGACTTGATCAATCCCATAATCCACCAACATTTTTTTCATCCATAATAGTTGGACCAAATCAAGGGCCAGGATTAAGTTAACCGGTTGGATTTAAATCCAAGGGCTGAGATTGCACCGTCCAAACGTTTTAAACTATTTACAATCGATTAAAGGTAAAAGCACGTGATTGGATAGTTTAAGGGTTACATAGATCAAGTCGAGATTGGTTAACAAGCGTTGATAACATATCATCTACGGTTCTAAATGTTCCTCTATTTTGTGAGTATATATAATAAAACACAACTTTATCCAATGACAGTGAAGCAGGTGGTGTACACATGACAATCTAGAAGCGGCTCTCAAACGAGTGTTTTTAAATTTTCAAAAATCCAACTTTGCTCCCCAGAATTGTGTAGCGGTTTTGTTTTAGGCACAAAATGTTTTTAAGAAGGTTTTGAAAATTCTAAATATGCCCAGAAACTTTTACAATACAATTTTAACTTTTAAAAATTAATTTTAAAATGTTTTAAAGATTCCTATAAATTCTTAAAAATAAATTCAAACACACCTAATGCAATGTGTTCCTATAATGTGTTATTTTCTATCTTTTGACCTTAAATCATTCGTTGGAGCTGGTGAAGTTGTACTTTAAAGGTGAAATTTATTGTACCTTAAAGGAGGGAGCTCATAGCAATTAAAAAATAAATTTTATCTTCATATCCAAACTAGTTGAAACTCCTATATGGTGCAGACTCCTAGTAAGTCAACCATATAATGTGTTCAATCTCCCCCTTTGGATATAGGGAACAAAATCCCTTTGAGTACAATGTGGTACTCGTAGGAACCAAAAAAAATATTCTTCTAATCCGATACAAAGTTATAATCTACCAAACCCATCCAAGAACCAAAAATAAGAGAAATAAAAAATACATATCTTATCTACAATATTGAACATTACCCTATAGAACAATGTGATTCAAGATCTGTATGAGAATGCCTGAAACAAAACACTTGAGATGGCATATTACTTAAAATCGGAAAAAATTATATGAAGTAAAGGTCTTAAGAAGGACTCAAACCTTCCCCTCATTTTGTCTCAAATAGACAATGGGTAAACATATACAAAAGATAGAATAAAAGCAGAATTATTCGACCAATACAAGTCATAACTAAGGTCATATCAAAGGTCTCCTACATTAAACAGATAAATGATACGTATTTGGTCATTTATCAAACAACCATACCCTTGATCCTCGGAAACCAATTATTAGTAAGATATACACCGAATAATATGACTATAGGCAAAATTTTATTCAAGAACTATCATCCCTATGGATTTCCTTAGTGAATAAATACGAATATTATCCAAGGTTTTTGTAAACAAATCAGTCAATTGTTTTTCTTTTCTAGATACTCAATTTCAAGTTCTTTATATTCTACAAGTTCTCGAATGAACATGCTTAGTGTGTGAGTGTTGAATAAGATTTTTAGAAATGTTTATAGCACTTTGATTATCACAAAATAATGTTAGTTTGTCTTCTTTAATGCCATAATCACATAACATTTATTTAATCCAAAGTAATTGAGAATAAAGACTACATGCTGCTATATACTTAGATTCAGCACTAGATAAGGATATTTAATTTTGTTTCTTACTACTCCACCCAACTAAATTACTACCTAGATAATAATAGGCACCAGATGTACTTTTACTATCATTTGATCAACCAGCCCAATCAGTGTCTTTGTACCCAACTATAGAGCTCGTGGTGTCTTTTTTGTACCAAATGCCATAATTAAATGTGCCTTTAACATATTTTATGATTCTTTTAACACACAAAAAATGTCATTCTTTAGGTGTACATTAATAACATGCATAGACACACACGGTATAAGAAATATTAGGTCTGGATGCAGCATGATATAAATAGCTTCCTATCATACTTCTATAAAGTGTTGGATTAATATATTTCTTATGTTGATCTTTAGATATTTTAGTCGTAGTGCTCGTGGGTTTTCGTGTAGTTTTAGCATTTTTTAATCCAAACTTTTTAACCAACTCACTAGAATATTTAGTCTAAGATATGAAAAGGCCATAACTTAATTACTTAACTTGTAAACCTAGAAAACATTATAACTCCCCCCCATAAGGGACCTCTAAAACTCCTCGTGCATGATATTAGAAAAATCCATTACTTGATCAAGGGAAGTGGAACAAGTAATGTCTTGTCATTATCGCCATGCTCAAACCCTTTATTGAAATTTTTTTGTTAAGAGGTGTTCATACGAGGCCCTAGGGGATTTCTTTAAGCCATACAATGCCTTTTTCAATATGTAGACATGGTTCGGGTAAGAAGGGTCAACAAATCCCTTAGGTTGTTCAATGTAAACTTCCTCTTAGAGAATACCGTTCAAAAAAGAAGACTTAACATCCATTTGGAAAATTTTGAATTGCAAATGATAGGAAATAGCTAAGAGGAGACGAATAGACTTGAGCCTTATTATTGAAGAAGATGTCTCGTCAAAGTCTATTCCCCTACCTCAGAATATCCTTTGCGACCAACCTAGAATTGTTTCTAACGATTGCCCCAGATTCATCACTTTTATTTTTAAAAATCCAACGGGTGCCGATAAACTTTTTATTTTCGGGCCTTAGGACATCATGACTTCAAACATGACTAATTCCTCCTATATGGCATTAATCCAGTATAAGTCATTTAGGGCATGATTTACATTTTTTTATTTTACAAGAGAAACAAAACATGCATAATTTTCCACATTTTGGAGTTGGGATCTAGTTTGCACATACTCCGAAGTGTTACCTACAACCTTATCTATGTGATGGTCTTTAGAAACCCAGGTTGGTACAACAAGGATCTCAATTGGCAGTGAGTCAGTTATCTGAGGAAAGTCAATTTTAAAATCATTTTTTGACTCATCCACGATAATTGATATACTATCACTACTCTTAGCACTTGTGACATTTAAATTACATTTATAGACTCCATTATAACTTTGGTACGTAAGTTGTAAACACGATAGGCCTTGCTTGATTGGGAATATTCCAAAAAATGGCTTTGTCACCTCGGCTATCAAACTTAAAAATGTTTTCTCTATTTTTACTGTACTATAGTTCATAGGATGTCTCTTTGGCATTCTTTCTATGGTAGACACGATTGATAATGTGACATGCTATATGGACTGCCTCAACCTAAAAGTATTTTGGCAATCCTTTGTCATGTAACATGACCCGAGCCATTTCTTGGATTGTTCTATTCTTTCGCTCAATAACATCATTTTATTGAAGTTTCTTAGGTGCACTAAATTCGTGTTGACAACAATTACCAAGATAGTATTCTACCACAGTAGAGTCTTTGAATTCGCCACCTCTATCACTCCTTATATGAGATACTTGGTTATCCTTTTCATTTTCAATTTTTAAAAGGATTTTAAGAAATTCACGGAATGTATCTGATTTATTTTTCACAAAAGCAACCCAAGTAATCGTATAAAGTCATCCACCATAACAAGTATGCAATTATTACCACAAAGGCTCAAAATTCTAGAAGGAACCATTAGGTCCATGTGGATTAACTCAATAGGTTTAGAAGTCATGATATCTTTAAATTTCTTATAAGCTGGCCTACTTATTTTCCCCACTTGGCAAGGACCACAAATAATGTTCGAATTATTATTTTTCTTAGGTAAACCTTCAACTATCTCTTGGGAACTTAATCTGCATAAGTTATCAAATTTAGTGTGACTTAATCTGTTGCACCATAGATCAGAGTCATCTGACCTAGCAATCTTACATGATTCATTACTTAGAACCACTGTGTAATATTTATCCAGAGTTCTGTTTCCCAAAAGAATGAAGTTACCTTCTTTGTTTAAATTCTTGCACTCAGTATTAGAGAAGGTAATCGTGAATCAGAATTACAAAATGGCGATATACTAAGCAGATGTAATACCCCGTATTTCTGCATAGTTAAAAATTTAATTAAATGAGTTAATTGAGTAATTAAGAAGGAAAATACATTTTAATTAAATTACGTGAGTAGAGTAATTTAATGTGATACGTTTTAAATTAAATTACGTGAGTAGAGTAATTTAATGTGATGTAATAATAATTATGATTATTAAGTGATTAAATAATCATTATGGCTATTAGACATTAATCAAGAGTTAGATACTTATTAATATGACGATTAAAATTTACTAAGTGTGAATAGTAAATATTGAAAGTTGATATGTACGGCCTAGCGATTTATATGGATGTACTTGAGTTTATCTCAACCGAGTGTCGCGCATAGACAAAATTGAATGTGAGATGAGAAACATATTTTAAGAGACTCAAAAGACAATTTTGAGTCCACAGATGATTCTAAAAAGGTCGAATTAGTCAAAATAGTGTACCCGAAAGTACTAGTTGAGTGTCGGGTCATTTTTGGGCTAAACCGGGACCATACGAGGGCATTTTGGTCTCTTTACATTTAAGGGTGAGGAGACCTACGAATTTTGGAACCCTAAGTCAGATTATAAGAGTTGGAGGCTAGGGTTAGAGAGAAGAAGAACACACCATAGCCATTAGAGAGAAGAGAGAAACAATTTCCTAAGGCAAAAGAAAGAAGTGGCAAGGATTCAAAGGAGATTTTCACTACCAACTTGTTGGGAAGAAGGATTGAAGGATAAAGATCATCAATCATCAACAACAATCAAGAAATCAGACCCTACTGAACATAAGGCAAGTGGTTATTTGCAAAATAAATTGAGTTATAATACCCATATATAAGATTTATGAAGAACATGATTTTTATGATATTTTTGGAAGCAAACACTTGAATATGATACATGATTGATAGGGATTGCATGTAGAATATTTTAGATCTCTAAATAATCTGATATCATAGAAGACTTGAAGATTAAATCGAACTAAAAATATGGGCTTATGGATGAAAATATGGAAAGATTATATTTTTAGGGATCTTGAATAATAGGAAGATTTTGAGTTAATCTGGACGAAATTTGTAATGATTATGTTGTTTTAGATTGTTGGTAATCATCCCAGAGTATGTAGGAATGATTAGAAATTGTTAGTTACAAGTGTGGTGAATTATCATGGGAGATGGATAAACAAAAATGGTGTAACCCGCATGAAGAAGACGATCTGGGTCTGTCAGTGCTCGATCGATCGATCGACCCTTGAATATCGATCGATCGAGCAGTCGATCGATCGATCCAGGCTGTATTTTAAACAATTTTGTGGATAAATTTCTTTTCGATTACCGTCACTTAATGGGAACCTTAGTGATGATATTTTACCCATGTAGGGACTTAATAAATACCAGTCGGTGTACCGTGAGATTTCTTTATAAATGATTGAGTGTAAAATTTAAAAAAATGAACCGACGGGAAGTATCCGATTGAGTCGTGTATCGGGAATGCGAGAATCGAGTTACGAAAAGAGTGAGGGTCGATTCCATAAATATACCAGTAGGTTAGAGATAGATTAACTACTGAATTAATGGAGGGGTAACTAAGACCCTTAGAGTTACGTGAATACTCGAATAAATGTGATAATGAAATAAATCGTAAATTAATAAGTACGGTGAATATAAGGAAAATATATTTCGTACGGGCATGATTTTATAGGTAGGGTGTGTACCTACTAAATTGTATGAACTTTTGGGTTAAGAGAATTATACCTAAATTAATTATGTTAGGGTCGATGAGATATTCCGAACTAACATAGAGTTATTATATGTTTGGGGTCGATGTAAAATGCCGAACCAAACCTTATAACTGGTGTCATGATGAAAGAGTCCCGAACCAGAATATGTGTATATATATAAATAGTTGGGGTCGATGGATCATTCCGAACCAACTCTCACTTGGGGTCGATGAATCATTCCGAGCCAAGGGTCCTTTATGTGTGTTAAAAGGACATATTAGTGATAACTAATATTTAATACATGTTGTGTGATAAATGTATTCCATATTCATAATCTACTGACTTACGATAGTAGATAATAAGATGGATTGATAATTTCTTAGTAATAATTAAGTAGTGTGAAGTAATTATTATAAGAATAAGAATAACAAGAGGTAAGTAAGTTATCTACATTTATAACATATGAGATATGGACTATTAAAATACTGTGAGTATGTTAGGGGGACTTAGCGAGGAGATACATTCAGTGGGGTATTCTGGTTTAGTTAACTTGGGTAGTATAACTAGGTGAACTAAGTACCAACGTTACGCGTGTACTATAGAAGAGAGGTGAGGAAGCTCAAAAGAGTGTGCGAAGTCTTAATATGTGTAATCAATAACTCATAATTGTTATAAATACTTGCAAACTATTTTTAAATGTTTTTGAGTACTAACTCTTTCTATGTAAAAATCTTTTTAAAAACCTTTAAGGTGCCCAGCCACAGGGACACCCAGCATGATTTCCTTCCAGGGATTTGGGAGCTGCAACAGGTGTGGATGTTGCAGGGATTATTTAGACGTTTCTCTTTTTCAGATCTAGTGCAGGATCTCAGTTTTAGTACTCTCAGTTGGGACATGTTGTCCAATCTTTACTTTTACAGTTATTATGATTTTGGATTTTGAGTTAGTTTTCTTGGCCGTGGTTTTCGACAAGACTTTATTTTTATTCAGTTGTTTATGCGAATTGGTTTACTGCTTGAATTGTATTGTTCTGCATGAGTTATATATTCTGTTTAAGGAAGATAAAATTTGGCACTAGATTAATTTCACTTAGGTGGTTAGTAATTAAAAAGCTTTCGTCAGTGATGCTAAGAATGAACCATTTAAGTAACCTGTTTTAAATTAAATTAAGGCTTGATCACACAACGTTTAATTAGGCGGGGTGCCACAGGAGATTGTATTTAAGGCCTTTTACTAGGAAGGCACTCTTCCCAAAGCTTTCCTTATTAATGATCTGGGATGAGACTCCATCTCCAAAAAGGACATTTCATCCTAAGAAGTCCATCTTATTATTTAATTTAGTATCATCCCCAGTCATGTGTTTAGAACACCCAAAATCTAAATACCAACCAGTTGAGGTACATTCAACCTTAAGTGTAGTTATAACCACATTGCACCTAAGTTGGGGCATAAGGTCATCTTTTCTAACATAAATGGCCCTAGTTTTAATTTTTTTGATTGGCTTTTGATTAAGAAAAAGTTTGAGGAGTCTTTCTAAATGATTTCTTTTTAGTGCGACACCCTCCCTTTTTCTTCCTATAGTTAGAGTTTTCGATTGTCTGCCTAGGGAGAACATACGTATTTCAACTCTTCATAGAATAGTTAAAAAATTTATACACTAGTGTAAACAGACATTTTTTAAAACACTTAGTAATGGAGTGACCATAGACATCGCAGTAATTACAGTATTAGTGTGACATAGGCTTGACTTTATCGTCTAAGTCCTTATAAATAGGCTTAGACATGTTTGAGACATGTGGTTTAACTGCAATAGTTTTAGTTATTTGCCCAAAATATCTTTTGGATGGGGAAAACATACTTCGCTCTATTGTCACAGTTCGACTTTGGACTACTCACACTACGTGATGCTTGCGAAACATAAATGTATAAAATTCATTTATAATATTTATCAACATCTTGGCCTAGTTTAAGAGGTAACTTCCCATAGGAAACAAATACGATTTTTGAATCTTAAAAATTTATCTTTGTACTTTTGGGATTTTTATCTAATCCAAGGTCAGTTTGTCATCAGAATTAATTTTACTGGAGCTGATAATTTTATCATAACCTTTAGCATTGGTCTCAAAATGAAGGCATTTTTTGAAAATGGTTGAGATTTTCTTGTTTAGATTCTTTTAGTTCTACCAAAGTATCTTTATATCTTTCCTCTAAAAAAAATTTCTTGCTAAGTTCTTTTACTTTCGAAACATATTATTTCCTTTTTGTCCCATGGGAAACACACTGATTAAGTATTCCTCATCATTCTTCCTAATACTATTACTCATATTCTCAACACGTTCAATTAATTGTTTCACCATTTTTTCAAGTTTGGCACTTCTTTTAAGGGTCTTTGAATATAGTTCTTGTATATCAGGTAAATCATCATTGGACTCACTAAGTGATGTGTTTGATTGGTCCCCTATCGCTTCAATTTGTGTAGTGGAACTCACACACCCATTTAATTTGTCACAAGATTTGTCACTTTGACTGACACTTATGCTAGAAGTATCAGAATAATTTATCACTATAGCACTAGACACTGCATTCACACAAGTAAGGGGCATAACATTAGTAGTACTATCAATAGTAAATCATGCTTTATCATCAGTATACACAATTTTAGCAAAGAAAGACAAGCATGATTCATTTATGTTGGATGACTCAAGTTCACCATCTTCTGAGTCACTAGAGTCATCGCAGATCTTACACATATGGGTATTAACAGTATTCTTAAACTTATTTTTACATTTGTTGGCAAGATGTCCCATATTACAACACCTGTGGCAATGTATGTTGCTTAGCTCCTTCTTAAGTTTGGGTGTGTTGTTAGAAGTCTTCTTATCATTTGTCCTATCATGAGGTCTAGGATATTGAAAACTTTTATAACCAGGTTTCCCTTGTTTAGAATCCATAACATTCCTAAACTTAACAAACTTTTTAAACGTTTACTCATTAGGGTAATCTGGTTATCAATGCTTTCTAACTCACAGTCTTTATCTAACCCTAGGTCATAGTCAAGAAATTTAATTTTAGAAAAAGTCAGTTGAGATAAAAAAAAACTACATTAGATCCATATGATCTTTTACTATTTGAGTTCATATGCTTCTTGTACTCTAACTCCATTTCAACAGTTCTAAGCTTACTAATCAATAATTCAAGAGTCAGATTAGGGTCACCCATTTCCTCAATAGTATATCTCTTATTATCAAACTTAGTAGGTAAGGATCTCAAAAATTTAAGCATAATTTCTTTCATATCATAAACTATCCCATTAGCATGCATTTTAGTGATAATATTAATCAATTTTATATAAAAGACATCAAACGACTCAAACTCATTCATCATAAGGGTATTGTACTGTTGGACCAACATTTGGGTCTTTCCAGCCTTAACATGTCCATCACCTTCATGGACAGTGATAAGGGTGTCCCGAGCTTCTTTGGAAGTCATACATATACATATTCTATTGAATTCATGTTCTTTCACGGGACATAAAGATGCAGTTTTTGTGGACATTTTTTCTTCCTTAGTGAACTCACTAAGATTGTTCTTACTCTTTATGGTACTAGCTTTAGTCAAAGGCTTATTAGGGTAGGTGTAACCATTTTTAATCATTTGCCAGACTTCATCCCCTAGGGTTCCATTAATAAATGAAATCATCCTCACCTTCCTGTAAGGAAAATTGTGTCCATAAAATAGGGGTGGTCTGGAAAGATTACAAAGTTTCTCAAATTTTTCATCCATTTTGAAAGAAAAATTTCAAAAGAAATTTCAATATTTTCAGGATCAAAAGAAATTTTATAAACCTTCTCTAATACCACTTAAAATTACTCAATGAGGTTATTAACCAACATTAATTATTGGGTTAAGTTTTTCGAATAAGCTCTTTGAGGAAACTCCTTTCGATTTCAGAACACAAGATGTTTAACTTTTATAAACGTTGTAAAAAAGCTTAAGATTGTTGGTAAAACTAGTTTTAAGGAACTCCTTATTGAGACTTTACCCTAATCAGTTGCGTAAGAATCAAGAACATAAAGCAGTAAAGTACACAAGATAGTTTTTACATGGTAAAACCGCAAAATTAAGCGAAATATCCACGGTGACTTCTACGCCACAAACCAAAAATCCACTAAAATATATTGAGGTTGCAATGTTACAACTATAACATGAGATCAAGAAAATTCAAGAAATATATTTAATGTTGAGATACACATCCTAGGTACTCTTTTGTTCTGATTTATCCCAGTAGTTGCACTATTCCTCCTTTTAGCTTTACATCGACTCAGTCAAACAGGTCTCTCTTTCAACAACACACTTTGTTACGTGTTGTATGGGTGAAAGGTGTAACGTGTCTGTGTCTAAAATATATGCAAATATGAACTAGAACACACTCACGATTAATGTTACAAAAGATCCTACAAATTACAGAGGGTGACTATATGCTCTTGTTTAAAACTTCAAAAATCATATTACAGTTCTTGAGTATGTTTAGATCTTAGGAAAATACATATCTAAAATCTTCTTTATGTATACAAAATTTTATAAATTATAAATCAAGTTTTTTAAAGCAGATTTAAGACATGCAAAATAATTTGAGTCTATTATTGTGGAAAAATTATGAAAGAATTTAAATCGATCCAAAGAGAGACATAATTTCTACACAAAATATTTAAAATAGAATTTGTAAAACTCACAAAACAACCTGGATAGTGCACAGAATGTATCACTGACTTGGAAACTCTATTTTCTAAAAAGAAGATCAATATTTTGAATGATGTGAAGTTTTTGGGACATAGACAAGTTATCAGAGGGCATGTATGAGATTTTACTCGCAAAATCTCACTTTAAAAACTCACAGAAAACCCTAAATAATTTAATGTAATAAAAATGGGTTTTCTCATAAGTGTTTTAAAAACAAGGAAGGGAGATCCTTCTCTTATTTTTAAAAACCTACACTCACTTTTGAAAGTATGAAAAGATTTTAAAAATGATTTCTATTTTGAAATTTTCTCGAGAAAATCTTTTCTCTCTCACTCTTCCATATACTCTCTCTAAACTGGTAAAAGTCTCCAAATAAAGAGACGAATCGTCCTCTTATATGAGGCTGAGAAAGTTATGGAATAGTTTGACGAAATCAAGGGCCATGATTGAGTTGACTGGTTGGATATAAATCCAAGGGATGAGATTGTACCATCCTAAAGGTTTTAAACTGTTTACAATCATTAAAGGAAAAATCATGTGATTGGATAGTTTAAACATTACATGTATCAAGTCAAAATTGATTAACAAGCATTGATAACATATCATCTACAGTTGTAAGTGCTCCTAAGTAATGTGAGTTTAAGAAAACATAACTTTTTCCAATCATAGTGAAGCAGGTGGTGCACACGTGTAAATCTAGAAGCGTCTCTCAAACGTGTGTTTTTACATTTTCAAAAAGCCAACCTTTTGCCCATAAATAATTGGTTGTAATTTTTGAAGTTATACTTTGAAGATGAAATTTGTTGTACCTTAATGGAAGGGGCTCATAACAATCTAAAAATACATTTTGTCTTCATATCCAAACTAATTGAAACTCTTACATGGTGTTGACCCCTAATAAGTCAACCATATAGTGTATTTCAGAATAACTCCCGATGACGATGTACTCGACCTCCATCATGGACAAAGAAATGGAGTTTTGCTTCTTTCTCAACCATGAGATAAGATCACTCCCAAAGTAAAATAATCCACCCGATATGATTTTACAACCATCAACATTTCTGTCCCAATAGGCATTGGAATAAGATGACAAACGGTCATCGGTATCAAAGGAATACCAAATGCCATAAGAAAAAGTGTCACTCATGTATTTGATAACGTGCATCCAAATGTGACTCTTTTGGGTACACTTGCTAACGTGCATAAACTCCAACATTAAAGGATATATCAGGACGGTTATAGGTAAAGTAGAGGAGACTACCTATCATACTCCTATAGAGTGTTTGCCCTATATTCTTACCTAAAGTGTCTTTGCTAATCTTTTCAAGTAACTCATGGGTGTGCGAGAGTGATTAGCGGAGTCTAAACAAAACTTTTCCACTAGATCCCTACAATATTTAGATTGAGATATAAATATCCCATTCTTAGGTTGATGCACTTGGAGACCTAGGAAGGAAGTAATTTCACCAACCACACTCATCTCAAAATCGTTTTTCATCTCCTCCTCAAAAGTGTGAGCACATTGAGAACACATGGATCCAAGGACTATGCCATCCATAAATACTTGGGAAACCAAGATATCACCACCTTATCTCCTAGTGAACAACGTCATATCAAATCTTTATCTCTTAAATCCATAAGATAATAGATAAGAAGTTAACCTTTTGTACCACGCACGGTGTTCTTGCTTCAAACATACAAGGACTTCTTTAGATAAAAGATGTGTTTTGGGTTCTTTGGATCTTTAAACCCCTTTCTTTGTTCCACGGAAGCCTCCTCCTAAAGAATGACATTAAGAGGGAACTCTTGACATCCATTTAGTAAAGCTTCAAAAATAGATGACATCTTATGACAAGTAATAAGCAGACGGACTCAAGCCTAGCAGTAGGAGTGAATGTCTCATCAAAGGCCGCACCTTTAACTTGTGTGAAACCTTCAGCGACCAACCTAGCCTTATTGTGAATGATGTAAAAGAAAAATTTGTAATGATCGTTATATTTTTTTAGTTTTTCATATTCCATTACAGGTACATCATCGTGTTCTTTCTCAAGATCTTCAAATGAATACAAGCTAGTGACCGAACGCAACAATCGAAGATCAAAGATTTGAGATCGTGACTCAATCATGCGAAGAAGGTATATGAAGTTGATTTTGTGTAATCATTTTTATTCGGGGATGTTTAAAAGTGTTTGAAAACATAAAATATTTTCTAAAATGTTATTAAAATGTTTCATGAAAAAATCGCAAAGTCATTATAACGAAATTAGATGTCGTTCAAACAACTATACGATTCTCGTTAGAACAGCTTCGAATGAGACTTCAAACGAGATAGATTTTGTCAAATGTTGGTCAATATGGAATTTTATTACAAATTTCATTTGATGGATGTTTTAATGAGATGGGGTACTTCATTCGAACAAGATGTACCTTATTCGTATGAGCTGGAAAAAAAATTTACCTGATTTTAAATGCAATTTTTCAAGTCTATCTCTTGGAGATTTTTCTCCCTGTATATAGAGATACAAGCCTGCATTTTCTATCAAGCCTTTTAACAACCTTTTTGTGAACAAACGCTTTTGTTTTTAAAATCCAAACTCCTTAGATGATTTGAGATCACTTTATCAAATCACGAAGAACACAATGCATGTTCATATCCTTGTGAAGTTAATTCTGCATTGTTGAAGAAAGGAAAAGAGTTTCATGAGGTTGATCGATGGACACTAAGGAAAGTGGAGCTTATTGTGGATCGTTACTGGATCTTCATTGCTTGCTATAAACAACAAGGAAGGAAGACATAATTTCATTTCTTAGTGGAATCTAAGTTATGTAAGTCTATTAGTGTCATTCTGTAATACCTAGTTGTAATAGTGCTAAAAAATGGTTTTATTCGAAATGGTTTTTTCCTAATCTTATATCTTCTGTGATTTGTGATTTGTTTATTTCGATTTAGTTTCATATATCTTCCATGTTTAGGTTCACCTAATTAATTAATATCAAATTGGGCTTAATTTAATTTGGCTTGTGTGTGTGAAATAATCTATGATTTCTACATATAACCAGACCACCCTATGAAACCCGTTTTTTATATAAAAAAATGTGCCATTCTTATCCATATTATTTTTATACACCCACATGGTACTGATGACATTATTCTTTCTAGGCTGGGGGACTAATTCCCAAACATCATCCTTTCATAATTGAAGTAATGCATCTTGCATAACATTTATCCAATGATCATCCTTGAGTGCTTCCTTCACATTCTTGGGCTCTACAGTGGAAGTATGGAAAAAGTAGATATCCACATTCTCTAGTTGAGCGTGAGTCTTAACACCTAGTGTGCGATCCCCAAGTATGTCGATAGAGTCATTACTCTTTCAAACCCAAGAGGATGGATCCTCTTTTGCAAGATTCTAGTCCACCGTGGTGGTGTAGGGAATAATGGGATCGTCACAGAGGGTGTATTGTTCTCACATGTAAAATCATGATCAATAAACGTTGTCCATGCATCATCTCTAATCATGATGTTTATCGATTCCATGATCTTAGAGCTTTTAAGGTTACACAACCTATAGTCTCTATTAGTCGATGAATATCCTAAAGGTATTCCCTCATTTCTTCTAGATTCAAATTTCCTTAAATGCTCTCTATCTCTAAGGATATAGCAAGGAATCACCAAAACTCAAAAAATACGACAGCTTAGGTTTCTTACCGGTACACAACTCATATGGAGTGTGAAATGTGTGTGGACAAAGATAAACCTTATTCACCATATGGCATGTAGTGTTAACCTCTTTCGTCCAAAATCATCTAGGCATGTTCCTACCAAGGAGCATGGATTTCCCCATATCTTAGATAGTCCTATATTTCCTCTTAATAATTCCATTCCGTTAAGGCATACCTATCGTTGAAAACTAGTGTTTGATGCCTATACCATGACAATATACACCAACACTGGCATCGAAAAATTCCGTATTATTGTCACTTCTCAATATATTGATGGAAACATTGTATTGATTTTGAAGTAGATGACACTTGGTTATAAGGAACCCATAAGGATCGGGCTTTTCCCAAAGAAATCAAACAATGGAATATCTAAAAAAATCATCTACTATTGCCAAAATGTACTTCTTACCACCAATGCTTATTGTGCGCATTGGACCCATAATATCCATGTGTATCAACTCTAACACAGGTGAGGTGGTAATGGTATTCAAATTCCTATAGGGACAAATGAAGGAAGTTGGTTTTCCAAGTAATAGTAACCCTTGAACTAGGTCTTTTTTAACTAACCTCGCAAGATCTCTAAAATTTACATGGCATAGTCATTTATGAAAAAGGTCCATGGTAGAGACCTTAGAACTATTACAAACCAAAGAGGACATAGGTATGATACTGTAGCAATTGTCATTAGTCCTTACACCTTGTAGCAAAAGTGTACCGGATTGATCATAAACGTTACATTCTGTTCGGTCAAATTTTATAATAAAGTTAGCAACGCAAAGTTGTCTTATGTGTATTAAGTTAGCCTTCAACCCTTTGAAATATAATACATTCTCCAAAAATTCTCCATGCAACCACATCTTAATATTCCAAACCTAATCCTATCGCCAAAGGTGACTTTTCCTTCCTTGCATTCCACAAGGTTGGTAAAATGAGACTTGTCACCATTCATGTGCCTAGAGTACTTACTATCAAAATACCATTGTGAAGTGCCATGAACCTTAATAGCAACATGAACAATAAGAGATTTTTTGCCACTTTTAGGTACCCAATTATTGGTAACTTTTTTCTTACCCTTATCATTGTCGGCACTAGTCATTCTGTTGGAAGTGTTCTCAAAAGGTGTAGACCTCCTTTGAAATTCTTCCATGATGTTTTAGAAGTGTTGACTAGAAACTCAACTTGCTCTCTTGAGAAAGCAAAGGGTACTAAACGGATTTACTTCTATCTTAGGCTAAACACTCAAAGATTCACTTTTTACCAAATTTAATCTTGTTTAAATTAAAGTGAACACGCAACGGTAATATGAAGTCAAATTCCAAAACAAAATAGAATGAGAAGAAAAGAGAGGAAAAATTCCTTTCGAGAAAAACATTTAATTAAACATTGTTGAAAAGTTTGACAGGCACGTAATGACTTACAAACTGATTAGAGATCCATTATGTATGATGCTCAAGCGTCTTTAGTTCTTCAATAGAAAGTGATGCAGTATAGCACAAACCACGGCAAGCAGATCTTACCTCGGTATCCACCGATCAACCTTTGGAATATGCAATTTCGATCTTCTTCATCTGTAGAGCCTCAACTCTAAAACACTGCAGTAGATAATTTCTCTATAAATGTTTAGAACTTTTGACTGTGTTTTTCTTGATTTGGCAAAGTGATCCCCAAAGATCCAAGGGGTTGGATGAAAAAATTATAGAGTTTGATCACAAAAATAGCTCTAAAAGGGCTTCTTGAAAGATCTAATCCCACGTCTCTATTTATAGGGAAAGTTGTTGCAAAGAGACAGGGATTAAAGATTTGACAAAAAATAAAAAGCATATGTACTCATACAAATGAACTTCCACCTCGTTCAGACGATGTACTCCATGTCGTTAGAACGGTTTCCAATGAAACTTCATACGACATTCCAGAGTGAACCCAAAAGGCGATGTTCCAGATCTCATTCGAACATGGGAACCTCGTTCTAATGACATGTACAATCTCTTTAGAACAACATGCAATTTCGTTCTAACGAGTGGGTGAGTTTTTCAAAAATTCTTTAAAAATCATTTTGAAAAAATTTAAATGCAAACACTTTTTTTAAAAATGGATATTTAAATCTTTACCAAACCACCGCATAACTCTTCTTGGGTAAAGTTGTCACGAACGATCTTCAATCTTGTAAATATGTACAACATTTATTCTCCTCAAAGACTTGAGAACGGTCATGAAAATGCAATGGGGTGTAATAGGATAAGACAAATAAAAATAAAATAAGCAATTATAAATTATTCTCTTACAAATCTCCCTCTTCGGCTATTCTGTACAAAACACAAATCGAAGCCAAATTGACCCCTATGAGTAATACAACTAATGTCATCCCAAACCAAGAAATAGAAATTCACCAATGTATAAGTCTTCAACTGAAAGTCTTCATCTTGTGTGGTTCTTGGTGGAATGACCTATACACATGAGATAAAAGAAATACCATGATGTGAATAAGTTTAAGGAAAAAATAAACACACACCAATTTGTTCTCCCTTTTTTGCCCGTAATAGATAAAGGGTTAGAAGATAAGCATGAACCATTAGCATCACTTGTATCCAAATGAAATAGCATTACAAAGATAAAGAGTGAAGCACATGATGAATTTCCAAAAAGCATACATACTGAAGATACCTATATAGAGCACTCCTAGGGTTTGTTTTATGTGTTGTAGCTATATAGACCTTCATCTAGTTGGAATTAAATTTTGACAAGATTTTTTGTGTAATTATGTCCCGTCTAGATGCCTAGGTCAAGCTCTCTAAGCTGTCTACTCAAACCTACATCAAATTCAAAATCCATCCATACTCAGGTAGTCTCATACCTATTCTATTGGCTCATGGGATTTTATTACACATCACGTAGGACACCACAAAACACTACATTTTATCATGACTAATGACTGTGTGGGGGTTTTATTAAAAAAAATAATTGTTTAAAATTTAATTTGGAATTTATATGATTAAACATTTTCGTAAAAAATAAATTTTTAGAATTATTTTGAAAGCTTAAATATTTTTTATTAACTCGTGTGAATTTATGTATAAAAGCATGTATGCTATATTACTTGTGTAGTCTATTATGTATTATATACGTATGTATGTTGTATGATATTTTGTATGTTTTAATATTGGTTTAAAATTTCATTTTAAATAATATAATATATTATATATGTGAGATGTCTTATGTGCGTGGCATTTGTTATGTAAGATTTTTAAACATATATTTATGTCCTCTATTACATATTGTCCCATACTAGTAGGTATTAGCCTTTGTATCATTACCCAACTTCATCTTAATGGTATAGAATATTCTGATAAAGAAGTGTGTGCTAAAATTTTAAGGTCCCTTGCCCCTAGATTTGACCATAAAATTTTACATCATTGAAGAGATTAATAATCCATCTCTCACACCAGAATTGTTAAGCTCAAAATTGAGAACAATGGAACTTGAATTAGCCTTTAGGAAGACTCTTACATCTTATGCTAAGAATGAGTTGACCAGTACTTCTAAAGTTGATTTTAAAACTTCTTGTCCTAATGAAAATAAGCATAAGGTAGTTAAACAACAATCTGAGTCGGATGATGACTCTGATGTGGATTCGGATGAAATTAGTGAGATTGACAATCAACTTGCTGTTATGCCTTTACAATTTAAGAAACTTTTGAAGTACATAAATGTTGTTGCTAAATGATGTACACAAGTGAATAATCAATCAAGTCAGTCCACCCGGCACCATTACAGAAATTCAAAGCAGACTTTTGATTATGATAGTAGAAGTAGTAAGACTGATAAATCTAAATTGGCTTGTCACAATTGTGGAAAACTCGGTCACCTCATTGTTGAGTGTAGGTCGAGGATACGGTCTAAGGATTCTAAAACACTTAAGGCTCACATTACTAAAACATCAGATGACTCTTCTAGTTCTAAATCATAAGATGACCAAGGAGATTCCAAATCAAATTGTCTTTCATATTTAGGAGAAGTTTATGACTGTTGCAGAGATGTGTACTTAGCAGGAATGACTTATTCTGAAGATGAATGTGAATTTGATGAAGTACTTGATTCAATTGATGCTGTTAAATCTTTACTAGCTAGACAACCTTCTATGCTTGAATTCATTGCTCCATTTGATGCAAAATGCGTTGTGTGTGTATGATACTAAATCTGATGAAAGAAAAACTTAGCACATGGTAATCGAGGTTTGGATATGATGATTACTGGGGACTGTATGTCAGAACATTGCCAAATAGACAAGAATTATCGAATCTGGTTAAACTACTTAATCAGCCCTTAGAAAATCAGTATGGGATAGTTAAGCAAACTGAATAGGAGATAATTGGTATCAGATCAAATTTTGAAAAAGAAAGAAGTGATTTTGAAAAACAAAAATCTGATTTTGAAAATGAAATCTTTTATCTTAACGAAAAGGTTACTATATTTAACAAATATATAAGGCCACATTGGTTGATCTTAAAAAATCTAAAGAAATGTGTGTTGATGCTTTTAAAAGGATTAGCGAAATAGACTTAGAAAAATCGAAAGAAGACTTTGATTTGGATAAACTTTTGGACTCTCAGAAATATGATTTTAATACAAAAGGACTTGGTTATGAAGAAAATTTTCAAAAAAATCCTCGTATTAGACCTACCGTATTTGTTAGGAATAGTACCCAAGTCAAACCAAATCTGAGTAGTTCCACATTTGAAAATGGAAAACAGATTTTGAATAAAAGTACTTCTAAAACTGGTTTTGAACTCAATTATCCTTCTGTAATGTATGTTGATTCTCCCAAGTATATTCCACCACCTAAAAGGACAAACGTGACTACTAAACATGAATTAGGTGGCTATAAGTCTAGAAAGTACATTCCTTATGTTAAACAACTTGTTGTTAATTGCTATTGCAGTTTTTGTGATGTTTTTGGTCACCAAAACTGGGAATGCCTTAGTAATCGCAAGAAAAATACTCGTTTTAAAGGCCCTAACCCGAAAGTAAAGTGAATTACAAATTTTTCTAAGCATCTCACTAATAATAATTGGAATCATTTCTTTAATAAGTCTAGGCCTCATATCAACAAGAAAATATTTTGTAAAGAAAAAGTCTATCCTAGATTCCGAAAGGCCCAAAAACCTTTGAAACTTTACCTATTTGGATTAGGACATGTGATTTGAGACCTCAAATGGATTTTTTTAAATTAAAGAAATTCCCAACTAATGTTTGTGATGCATACAAAGTTCAGGAAATCATCAAGTCTCCTCACGAAAAGGTTAACTTAAGCACCACCAAACCCTTATATTTATTCAATGATGGGGGAGGCGAGTCTAATAAAACTGGAGTTAGCAAGTATTGCGAGGCTAATGTATATTCTTACCAATTTAGTGCTCCAAAAACTCCCAAATGAATTGGGGTAGTTCCAACTATTGCTTGTGATTTTCAACTTATTGATATACTTTCTATGTCATTCGATAAATCTTGTTTAGAAATAACTTCCACATATAATTGGAGAGATTATAGTTGAAAACTAGATTGTGTTTATTCTGCATATTGATTACTAGATCTCTGAGGTTTTAGGATAAAGATATCTACTAATAACGGTATCTCTTAAAATCATGTTTAATGTAGGAGACATTTATTTTGAAATTTATAAATATTCATTATCATCTCTTACCATTATCTAATTTAGTCAAAATGGGGGAGAGTTGAGTACATATTTCTGATTAATGTGTTGATATTATTCCGTGCATAGTATCTTGTATTATTCTTTCCTACACATTTATTTCTGTCGTTTAATAATTTGGTAAAGCAAATTCTATTAACTTGATTTCTCGACAGAAAGGTATTTATGTTTTGCAGGTTTTAGCGTCGATCGTCATGAGTCGAGTCTTTTTTTTTCTAGGATGGGTGGGTAGTTAGAAAAAAATTTGTATAGGACATTCTAGGAATCTTTACCTTAGTATATCATTTGATATTCTCAAGGGCCTTGTCAAAATTTCTCCAATAGTGGAGATTGAAGGTACCTATATAGAGCACTCCTAGGGTTTGTTTTTTGTGTTGTAATTACATTGACCTTCATCTAGTTGGACTTAAATTTTGACAAGATTTTTTATGTAATTATGTCCCGTCTAGATGCCTAGGGAAAGCTCTCTAAGCTCTCTACTCAAGTCTACATCAAATTTAGAATCCAACCATACTCAGGTAGTCTCATACATATTCTATTGGCTCATAGGATTTTGTTGCACATCCCGTAGGACACCACACGACACTGAATTTTATGGTGACTAATGATTGTGTGTGGGTTTAACTCTAAAAAATTTTAAAACTGTTTAAAATTTAATTTGGAATTTATGTAATTAAACATTTTCGTAAAAAATAAATTTTCGGAATTATTTTGAAAGCTTAAATATTTTTTATCAACTCGTATGAATTTATGTATAAATGCATGTATGCTATATTACTTATATAGTCTATTATGTATTATATGCGTATGTATGATGTATTATATGCGTATGTTTTAATATTGGTTTAAATTTTCATTTTAAATAATATAATATATTATATATGCGAGATGTCTTATGTGCGTGGCATTTGTTATGTAAGATTTTTTTAACATATCTTTATGTACTCTACTACACATTGTCCCATAATAGTTGGTATTAGCCTTTGTATCTCCTTTCTAACTTGGCATGTTATATCGTAGGGTATAGATGACATATGACCCTAGCGGGTCTAGTGATTTTTCCTTCCTAGGTACCATATATGTATATTTTATATATATATATATACCTGCGTGTACAAATGTTAGGAGACGCCCTTGAATTTATTTTTATACATTACAATGTTTTTGGTTGGTTGATTATAGCTGGCGAGGGTGTTCCTAAAACGTCACCGTATGGGGTTTTTTTCCATAGCCCTTGATTTTTTACTCAAAACAAAAACTGGTTTGTTCCAAAACCATTTACACCGCCCAGAGTTTTATAACATATCCCAAAGCTTGTTTTTGTTTTTCTCAAAACGACACCGGCTCATGCATTTTTATTTTAAACGATATCATTTTAATAAAAAAAACAGCCTTCTATGTTTGTTTAGATTGTTACAGTTGTTAGAAACACGTGTCAAATTTTTGAAGCAATCGTTTGTGTTTCTTTCAGGACCATCGGATCAGATTTAATCAACGGTTGTGTGTGTATTTTTTACAATCCTTGTGATACCATTTTACACCAATCAGACCACACCTTATATCTCTATAAATTAAGGCTTCGAATCTCCTTTTTTAATCCGAGAAAATCATTTTGAGAGCCCAAACTCTGCCGAAATTTAGAGAGAAAGAGAGAGTTTTTACACACTTGCATTTTCAAAGATACATTTTATGTTTGTGTATTCCGTGAACGAAGATAGATTCATTTCAAAATTTTGAAAGACTCTCAAGGTTGTTGTGATTAAACCAAGAATCTCATCTCTTCATTTTGATTTTTTAAGATTAAAAATCTATTGTACAGTAAGTATTCTTTAGTATTATGTGTTCTTACAAATCTGATTTCTTATAAATCTGTATTATATATATTTTGATTGTCTTGATTGGTTCTAAATCCGTGTTTATTTAAAACATTTTGTTTTAAAGTTGAAACTGAGAAATTTTGGCTCATTGTACTCACACGTGTTAGGTTTAGACATTTATACCTGTAGAGGAATAATTTGTAAAAACCTAAAATCTGGATTGTCCATATTCTATTGCATGAACCATATACTTGACCTGTTCCATTTGAGAACTTAGAATTGATTGGACTGAATTAAGAACATTAAAATGTTGTAGTTTTATAATTACATTAATAAGGTGTTTATATTAAAATCTGATTTAATCTAAACTAATTTTTAAAACAGTTCCTTAATATTTTACTTTGTGCTTATATTGTGTATATATTTGAAGTCATATTATTTTTGTGTATATTGTTAAATTGTATATGATTACTTGATCTTAAGTGATTTTTCAGGATCTTTGATACATCATTTGCATATCACTTTTAGAATCACTTTGTACACCACTATTCACAAAGGTACTGATTATTGTGTACATATCAAGAATCAAATCTGATTAAGTTTGTTGAAAGTTGTGTTCAATTAAGACAACTAGATTTAAACAATAAAGAGAGAACATAAGAATTGTTGTTGATATTTAGGATATCAAAAATTGTTATATATCATTTGGGTTGTAACATTAAGGGTAAGTGTGTCATATAGAATAGGACACATCACAAGAGCAATGCACTACCACTAGTCACTATTAAGAATCAATAGGCACTGAGCCAACCAGCACTAAGGAAGCTAGAGGGGAGGCTGAGATGTGAAGAAAGCAAAGTGAACAAGAGCTGCATAGTGAGGATAATTGTGGAAGAGCAACCAGAGCAAAGAGAAGCTTGGTCGAGATAGGTAATAGCTTGTTTTGATTTATCCTTCTTTGAGTCTTGTTTCATGTTTGTGAATCGTTCCTTTTTTATTTTGTTTTAGTGGACTTGGTAGACTTGGTGATCGTAAAGGATCCGTCATTTTTCCTGGGGAAGGTTTTTGCAACGTAAAATAAATGTCGCATGCTTTAATTTCTGCATTAACCACTTAACGTGAAAAGTAGGATTAAAGTCTAGAAACACACCTAAATAAACTCAATTAATTATTATCTTCTGAATCATTTAGTCAAATTAAAGATAATAATTAGGAGTTTTAATAACTTGCCAAACTCAAATCAGTTTTTAGATTGTTATCAATTTAAGTAAAGTTTAAAGTGGTCCTCTCTTGATAATCTATAAAACTCGTAGGTAATGTGGGTTTATTCAGCACTAGTTTACTTTCGCACATTAGTCTATTGCTCTATAGTCTCCCACTCACCAACTATGTTGCTAATTTTTTTAATTTTCTTAAGAATAAGAAAGCATATGTATAAAAAGTACATACATGTACAGAAGTATCACACCATGGAATAACACCAAAATATCCGAACCATTGAAGTGGAATGTAATTGTGTGAACATTATCCGTAGGAAAATCAACGTAGGCATTTATAACATATGTGCACCAAGTCAATGAGATATTTCTAGATAACGAACTTAATTTCAACATTAGGTGTATGAATGGTGAACATAAATAAAATTGACTCAACTTATGAAACATTCCATGAATTTAAATTCTTCTTAAATCAATAACGCCAACTCTGAAATGTTTTTAAGACAGTCCGTTGTACAAATCCATTGATCTTCTACTTTATAACACCCTTAAAATCTCACATATTTAAGAAATTACTCTCAATTTTTTAAAGTTATCAGTGAATCATCAATGAAATAAAATCACCCTTGATATTTCTGTCTCCGTATGCCATTAATATTTTAAACTCTTTTGTAAATTATGTCTTTTAAAGCAAAGGGAATAATGTTCTTTCATAGTCCTATTCCATTTCTTAACATAAAATAGATTTTTTGGGAAACGAAATCCGGCAATGGTTCTTACAAGCACAACGTATCTCTAATATATTTGGTTCATTTTTAGACATTATTAAGATGAGAACAACATATTCAACATATGATAAGCAAGTAAAATGTTCAAAAAGTCCATGCAAGTGTGAATTAAAGGTGATAAAAATATAACACGAAGAAAGCAATCATTAATGAACAACGAAATGCTAGCAACGCATCATTAAGCACACGAAATAAACGAATACATGTATCAAAGCACCATGAAAAAATCACATGAATGGATGGAATGTAGGGTTGATTCGAACATCTTAAATGCACATCCATATATGGTGAAAAAAATTCAAAAATCTTTGTCTTTATCAAAACAATTTATCAAAATAAAATCTTTTGGAATTTTTCAAACTTTTTATTTAAAACTAAAAATCTTTTTAATTTTATCAAGATTTTTCCCAAATAAAAGCATATAAATACAATAGAAATACAAAGAAATAAAATATATTGGGCAAATGATATGAACAAGATATTCACCCTACACTAAATAAAGTACCCAAACTCAGTCATTCGTCTAGGAGGTGTTCTCAACAGAAATAGGCATCCTTTGAAATTCCTCCATCAAACTTTGTGAAGTTTTGATCAAATACTCTACTTTCTCTCAAAAACTCTCAAAATCTCTATGATTGTATGTGGGAGCATGGGTAGGAACACTTATGGGAATGCATGCAGGAACACGTGTATGAACTCGTGTGGGAGAATATCTGGAAACATGCATGTGAGAAACTCTCCCTAGCTTAAATTAAAATTCTCGAAGGTGACGTATTTGTTTGCAATAGGAACAAGAATAAACAGGCTTGGTACTACCGGGTCAAAATGTCCAGGATGCGCTCTCTTTGCTGGGTTAGGTTAAGGCCCATAAGTATCCATCACAAACTAGAGAATCGATTCGGGTGCAACATGAGAACTGTATGAACCATCATAACCTATTTCTCACCTCTCGTTAAAACCTAATGTAGGGCTGAGGAAAATCATTTCATCCTTCTTTGATGTGTCCTCAGCAGTGAACCTAACCTCCCGGGTACATTCGATATCTTTATCGACTTGGTAAACATGGGCTTCATTTTTTTCATGAGTGTCCAATGAAGATCTAAGATCTCTCATAAGATTAGCCACAATATTGGTCAAATCGGCATTTTGCTTACTAACTATAGTCAATTTCTCATACAACGAAACTTTTAACTTCTTAAGTTGACTCGCTAATGTATCATCCTCTCTCAAAACTTTCACCTCCTTCTCTAAATCAAACAACCTAAAAGTCACAATCCTATTTTTCATTTTAGTTATCAAAGACTTTTTGTAAATTTTGTCCTATGTGCATTAAAGTCCACCTTATCCATTACTCAAAATGCATCATCACCCTCACTCTCTCCCGAACGGTTCAACAAAGTGACCAGGCTATCACGTTTATAAATTTCTTCACCCACATGGGATGAACTCGAAGTAATAATGTGACTGATCGTGAATGCAAGATAAGGTTCATGTGGTGATTTATCCCTAGAATCAACCAACTCGACATCACTATCGCTAAGAGTGGCCTTGTATGAAGCTTCACCTTTGCTCTGTATCTTTAGCCTTGTTGGACACTCATGGGCTTTCTGTTCTTTCCCCTTACATTTAAAATATCTCACTTGATCATTCACCTAAATATTATTTCCCTCATTAACATTTTTATTTTTCTCAAAATGTTTGGTTTCATTGGAAGAATTTTCTTTGTTGTATTTGAGAAATATTTTAAAAAAATTTGTAAACAAGGGAAGATCATCAACCTCAAAATCAAACTCGGAGTCAAAATCAAAAACCATTTCCTTTTTCTTATACTGAACTTTCAAAGCAATCCCTATTTCCTTCTTTTTAGTGTTGTAGAACATATATATTTCATAAGTTTGAAGGTCTCCTATGAGTTATTCTAACCTAAGAGTATCTAAGATTCCCAAAGAATTACTTTAGGGATAAAACGAGATGGCATGGATCTCAAAATCTTTTTTACAACTCTCATCTCGGGAATTCTCTTACCCAAATTAAAACTAGTATGGAATATATTAGATAATCTAGAATAAAAATCATCACAAGTCTTATATACTAGCATAGTGATAGTTTCAAACTATGTGGTGAGATTTTGTAGCTTAGAAACTTTCACTACGTCGGTAGCATCATGAGTGAGATGGAAAGTAGACGTGATGTACATTATGATGCAGCAAAACTCGTCAAGGGTGATGGATCTAGAAATTACACTAAGGATGTGGGAGTTAAAGTTACTCCACTTAATATCATCCTCTTTCTAGGAAGTGACATGTTTAAAACTTTTGACATTGTCATTAGTAACGGTGGGTGGAGACCACCTTTTTTCACAAAGAAACCCGATTCTCCCGTTAATCGTATTCAGTGTCGACCTCATTAGAGATTTTTAATATGCATAATTTGACCCATGAAAAATCGGTAGACTATTATATAAATTATCCATATAATCCCAAAGTTAAAAGATCACACAATAATTTAGTGCAACCTGCTCTGATACCAATTTCAGAAAGCGCGGGGAGCTATATAGATTTACATGTATCTTAGGCTAAACACACAAAGACTCACTTTTTACCAAATTTATCTTGTTTAAATTAAAGTGAACATGCAATGGTAATGTGAAGCCAAATTCCAAATCGAAACATATTGAGAATAAGTTAAAGTAAAAATCCCTTTCGAACAAAGCTTTTAATTCAGGATTATTAGAGAGTTTAACGGACACATAATGACTTACAAACTACTTAGAGATCCACTAAGTATGATACACAATCATCTTCAATTCTTTAATATAAAGTGATGCGGTCCAGCACCATCCAGAGCAAGTAAATCTTGCCTCAGTATCCACCGATCAGCCTTTGCAGTACGCAATTTCAATCTTCTTCAGCGGTAGAGTCTTGACTCCACAAATTAGTAGTAGAGAATTATCACACGCTTCTTTTTAGTATGAATGTACAAGAGAGTATATATAAAGAAATGAATTAAAGTTAAGGCAGAAAATATAACTTTATTCATTATTAAAATGGTACACATGGTGTATTATCACCGCAAGGGTGAATTACATTTTATTGCCAACTTGAACTATAAAGTAGAAAATAGAAAAGTGTCACTCCTTGCTCCCATTGGGTAGTCTCCGCTCAAACAGTCACATACACAAAAAGGGGACCGATGTGTGTCTTAAAAGGGGAATAAATACTAATATTTACTATCAAAGAGGTTAAATGACCTACTTAATCGGTAGTTTTGAACTTCTTATGGATCAAAAGATGATATCGAGAGGAGTTGGCACTTGACTATCTGTATAAAAATGTTTGGGTGAATAAGTACTATTGGAATTGAGGTTGGCTTTGGTCAATTTATATCGAAAACTATGTATTTTAAAGTTTTAGTGGTTTAATTATAAATAACTTGGGACTTTAAAATCTTAGGCTTAGGGTTAAATTTGAACTTTGGTGTAGAAAACTTTTTTACTTAAAATATTTTAAAGTATTTATAGACAAAGCTTAGTGTAAAAATTCATAAGTTGAAAAGGTCAGAAGGGGTCAATTTGTAGTTTAGAAAAAGTGTTTCAAACTTAAAACCTAAGTTTTTCATAACTTTGGCTAGGCTTGACCAAGCACAGCCTAACCTTATACCATTTTGAGGAGAAAAAAAAATAGAAGTATTGGAAAAAAATTCAAAACATTTTAATTGGCCACGCGTGGTCAAGGTTTCTAGTAAAATAGTTCATCTTCAACCTCTCGAAGGTTGACTTTAGGGTTTGAAATCTTTAACCTGAGATAAACCCTTAATTTCTAAAACATTCTTGATGATTTCAAAACAAACTCAACCAAAAATTTCTTAAGGAATCCAAACATATCAGTTTTATAAATTGAGGTGCAGTATATATTGAGTTCCATAACTGTGTGTTTTTCAAAAAAATTGACTTAACATTAAAAGCTCTTAAGAGTATGGAAAGGATTCCTATGAATAAGGTTAGGTTTTTTATATGGTAAGGATGAGTTTGGTTTTTATTTCAAGGCTCAAGGTTGTGTGTGAGGAGAATTAGAAGTTTTGAGTTTTTTGAATTAAAAAACCCTTTCGATCAATTGAAGCTTGTTATTTAAATTCATGGGTTTTTATCATTATACTAGAGTCCTAAGGTACTAATGAATGAATTCATTGCTTCAAACTTGAGTTATAAGCATTATAGCGAAGTTCACTGTTAAAGGTCAAGCTTTAATGGTCAAATTTTCATATTTCTTCACCTAGTGGATGTTTTACATGTAAAGTTTTTACTGTTTTGATGGATATAAGTCTAATATCAACACAAAAATCGTTTGGAATTGAAAGAATTGAATGTAATGCATAAAAACACAAGTTACCTGATTTGAGAGAAAATTTGAGATTTTCAATACACTAAAGAGGTGAGTTTTAATGGCTTAGGTCGTGGGGTTTTTATAGTGTATGAGTAGGGGTTTGATTAGTCCGAATGTGTGGTAGATTTGAGCAGGTTTTGAGAGTTTAAATGCTTGGTAAGTTCTACCACACATGTTTTCATGGTTCAAACATGTGATTTTTGGCATTTGGGTGGACAGGGGGTTTTGTGTAAATGTCAAATAATTAGATTTTAGTCCTTGGTTGTTAACGTATATAATTATATAGCCTCAAAAATATTTTTTAGTAAAGTTGAGTGGTATATTTATAATTTTAGAAAGTTATGGCGTCTAAAATTATAATTTCTAGCTAGTTGAAGTCTAGAGGGTCAATTTGATATAAAGTTAGGGTTTAGAAGTTAAGTATAAGTCAAGTCATGGTAGTATGAAATATTCAAGGTCTAATTAGCAATTATTGAAACTTCTAGGATACTTTGTTAATTTAGCCATTTTGTAGGTTTTGTAGAGTATTTTAATCCTTCTTTTGAATATACTTAAGTTTATACAATCTAGGATGGAGTAAATTGAGATTAGGGTATCTTAATTCAAGTGCGGATATGACAATCTACCTACCTAAAAAAGAAATTCGTCCTCGAATTTACCGTGGAAGAGATTAGGATATTGGTCTTTCATAGCCTGTTCTGGTTCTCAAGTGCCCTCTTACTAATTTTGATTTTCCCAAAGTAATTTGACTGAGGGAATTCCCTTATTCCTAATACATTTCACTTGGCGATCGAAATTTTGAATAAGTCGTACTTCACATTCATGATTTGGTTGAATAGAAATTTCTTGCCATGTAATTGTATGGGAGGGATCACAAATATACTAACATAACTGGGACACATGAAATACATTACGAATATTGGATAATTCCACCAGTAATTCTAATTGGTAGTCTATAGGGCCAATACGATTAAAAATAGTAAAAGGTCCAATATATCTGGGGGGCTAATTTTCCTTTCCTTCCAAAGAGTAAAATTCCTTTTCAAGGAGAAGCATTCAAAAATACTCGATCATTAACTCAAAATTATAAGGGCTTTCGACAATGGTCTGCATAACGTTTCTGATGATCTTGGGATATCTTCAATCTTTCACAAATTTCTTGTAACTTTTCATTAGTTTCTTGGATTATCTCGAGACCAAATTATTAACTACTTCTCGATTCTATCCAACATGTAGGTGAACAACAATGTATTTCATATAAAGCTTCAAACGGGGCATCTTTGGTACTCGCTTGATAACCATTTTTATAGGAAAACTCAACAAGGAGTAAATTCCAATTTTCAAGCATATCTAATGTACAAGCTCGTAACATATCTTCTAATGTTTGAATTGTACGTTCCAATTATCCATCCGTCTATCGATGGAATGCAGTATTCAAATGGAGTTTATTACCCATTGTAGTTTGAAGTTCTTGACAAAACATTCCAATAAAATGATAATCTCTGTTTGACACGATGGATAAAGGAATTCCATGTAATTGGATAATTTCTTGAATGTAGGTTTTTTTAAAGTTTTTAGACGAATCGGTAGTTTTCACTTGCAAAAAATGAGAAGATTTGTTAAGTCGATCTACTATTACCCAAATGGAATTATATCCTTGAGATGTACAAGGTAGTCCATTAATAAAATCCATGGAAATATGATCCCATTTCCACTCAGGAATTGATAAGGGTTGAAGGATTCCACTAGGATATTGGTGTCCTATCTTTACTTGTTGATAAGTAAGATATTTCCTTATAGAATTTTCAATATCATTTCCCTCATTTGGCAACCAATATTGCTTCTTTAGGGCATGGTACATTTTAGATCTTTCGGGGCGAATCATATACTTAGAACGATGGGCTTTTTGCAATACTTCTTCTCGTAGAGATAAATGAGTAGGTACATACAATCTATTTTTGAATCGTAAGCCCATTTCCTTATCATATGAGCAGTCATGATTTTTATCTTAAATGGATTTCATAAGAGCATCTTAGGAATATTGGACTAAGATTCTTTCTCTCAATTCAGGATATGCAATGGTGTTGAAATTTTTTATGAAAGGGGGTATCAATTGAAGATCATATTACTCTATAGTAGCAACAATATCATAAGAAATTAAAGTATGGAGTCTTCCTACTGGATTACATCTTAAAGCATCGGCTACCACATTTCCTTATCCTTAATGGTAGTTTAATTTAAATCTCTAATCTTCAAAAAATTCTATTAAGCGTCGTTGTCTTAACTTTAAGTATTTTTGAGTGAAGATGTATTTCAAAATCTTATGATCTAAAAAGACTTGAAAATTTTCACCATAAAGGTAATAACACCAGATTTTCAAAGTAAAAACTACAAGTGCTAATTTAAGATCATGGATAGGGTAATTACATTCATGAGTTTTGAGTTGCCACGATCCATACTTTGCAACTTCCTCATCTTGCATCAACACACATCCTAAATCTTGCAATGAGGCGTCGGTACATACATCATATCTTACATTACTAGAAGTAATAGTAAGGATGGGAGTAGTAGTTAATTTGTCCTTCAAAATTCAGAATGCTCGAGTACATTCGTCAGTCCATATAAATGGCACTTCCTTCATAGTTAGCTTTAAAAGGGGAAGAGCGATTCGAAAAAATCATTCCACAAGAAGATGATAATATCCAGGTAATCCTAGAAAACTCCTTAACTCGGTAATACTGTTAGGATTTTTCCATTCCAAAATGGCTGAAATTTTAGTCAAATCGATTTGGATTTCACTTTCAGAAATCACATGTCATATAAATTTTATTTCCTTCATTGAAAAGTCACATTTGTTCTTTTTAGCATATAACTTATGGTTTCTTAGAGTGACTAATATTGTTTCTAGATGTTGGGCGTGCTCTACTAGATTTTAGGAATAAAAAGAATATCATCACACAAAATGATAACAAATTGGTCAAGGCAATGTCTAAAGATTTTATGCATAATAGTCAAAAAATTAATGGGTGCATTGGTTAATCCAGAAGACATGGCAATGTCCGTAACGAGTTCAAAAAGCAATTTTTTGAATATCTTTTTCTCTTACTCGCAATTGATGGTAACCATATTGTAAGTCTATTTTAGAAAAGATCCTTACTCCTTAAAGTTGATCAAATAGATCTCCAATTCTAGGTAGAGGATAATTATTCCTAAAGTTACATAATTCAACTTACGATAATCTATTCATATTCTAAATCCTTGGTCTTGTTTCTTGACAAATAATTCAGGAGCTCCCCAAGGAGATGAGCTTAAGCGAATAAAGAATTTTTCAAGAATATCATCGAGTTGGGTACATAGTTCTTGAAGTTCTAGAGGATCCATTCGATACGGAGGTATCGAAATGGAAGAGTGTTTGGATAAAGATTTATAATGAATTTTATTTCTTGAGAGGGGGGTGATCCTAGTAATTCTTCAGGGAAAACATTTTTGAAATGTTCTAAAATTCTTGGAATTAAAGAAGAATTTTGAATTTGAAAACTTAATGGTTCAGATTAACCTGATCCTTGAAATACAAAGGAACAATTTTCATTGTTTCTAAAATAAATTTTCCTTGTATGAAAACCAATATAATCATGATGCGTTGACAGAACATCCATCCCGATAATAATAACGAAACCGTAAATATCTAAGATTATCAATATAACAAAGAGTGTACATAAACTAGTTGGTACACTCTCTAAAGTCGTGATATTATTTGCAGTGACCGTGGAAGGAGTCCGGCCTCTTTCACAAACAACCCAAATGCGCTCATCAATAATTGTGATTTCATACGTGCTTTCCAGTAGGCATAATGAGACCCGTCAAAAATGGGCATCCGATTATATAAGTGCTCCATTGGAAAATTTGCAATTTTTCACAAGACAAATTTTTCCGAAAAATCAATATCACACAATTTTTGCAGAAATAGGAATACACAATAAATTTGCGTAGCCTACTCTGATACCAATTTGTAAATGCGTGTGTGATACTTGATTAAACCAAATTCGCAAATTTTCAAGTTAACCTTATTTAATTGGTGTCAATTTTTAATCCAATTTTAATCAACCCTAAAACATGCAACTACACATGGATAAATCAAATAATCATAAATAAATTACTGACATACAGATTTCAGGAAAAAAAAACTTTCGGATAAAACCTTTTATTTCATAAATAATACTCACAATGATTACAAGTGAAATATGAAATGGATTAACCGCAATAAACCCACATAGGTCGCAACCTAAATCAGCAATGGAATTTTGCAACAACTTCACACAGCCCAAGAACATCCACGAGTACTCCCTTTGACATGTAGTCATGTTAGCGCAGCACCTCCCTCAAGTGGCACCTAGATCAGCGATAGCTTATCCTCCCTACAAGAGAAACTCCATCAAAATCGTATCTTGGATTCCAAAATAATTCACTAAAAAAATATTTGGACTTGTTAATTGAAAACAAAAGGATTTGTACCCTAAATGAGGAAGATAAAGGATTCTGCCGATTTGCAGTGTTTGGAGAAACTAAAATGCCAGGTCTTCTTAAAGAAAATGGCGTTGTTTAACACGCTTTATATAAAAAAAACTTAAGTCATCGCATCTCTCGAAAGAGATTGCCTTGTCGCTCGAATAATACCACGTGTCGCTCGAATGAGCTACCTCTATCGCTCGAAGGAGACAGAAAAAAATAAAAAAAATTATTTCGCCAAAAATACTTTGCCCTAACACTTAGAAAAAATTCTTCAATGAAAAACTCCGCACCAACACTTAGAAAATATTTAGAAAAATTATTCCAACACTCTAAGTGAACCATTAAGGTACTTAAACACATCCTTACCAAAATTAATCTCGTGGAGGCTTGAATGTTGAAGAATGTTGATATTCGGATCCGTCTTGACACATGATTGAACTTGAATAAGTCTTCAACGGTTGTAGCAGTATACGACATACTTAATTGTAAATCGAACAATAAAGGAATGTCCTTACAAATCTCCCCCATATTTATGCCAGTAAAAAATAAAAACTTTCTCCAAAAATACTCTGCCTCAATATTTAGAAAAAATTCTTTGACGAAAAACTCCGCTTCAACACTTAAAAAATATTTTAGAAAAATTATTCCAATACTCTAAGTGAACCGATAAGGTACTTAATCACAGCCTTAACAAAATTAAACTCGCGGAGGCTTGAATGTTGAAGAATGTTGATATTCGGATCCGTCTTGACGCATGATTGAACTTGAACATGTCTTCAACAGTTGTAGCGGTATACGACATACTCAATTGTAAACCGACTAATAAAATAATGTCCTTACAAATCTCCCCCTATGTCTATTCCGGTACAAAATAAAAACATCTGAATTATCAAATCAAAATGCCTATACAAATCTAATACCCTCCCAAGATCCCAAAATTGAAAAGGTACTAAACATGTAAGTCTAAAAAAAATTTCTTCAAAATCTTCAAATCTTTAAGATTTTCTCATCAGGATGTACAAAATAATTATCTTCAACTTTGTACCTACACACATGATACAAAGAAAATACCTTTGTGACGCATTGAGTTTAAAAAGATATAAGAATAAATCAATCAATAATCAAATCTCCCCCATAATTCATCCCCCCCCTTTTTATTTGACCGAAATAGACAAGAAAACGAATAAACATGGAGTTGTCACGATAAATATGCATAGTAAACATGGGTCAAACTACGCTCATTCAAAGGAGTAACCCAAAAAATTCCACAGACTATTTTTTTTATACAAAAATGCAAAAATAATTTTACAAAAATCACACACCATGAATTTACACTAAGATAACCTAATCGTGGAAATGGAATGAAGGGGTGTGAACATATTAGATAGGCAAACAAATGCAATCACGCATAACATATGTGCACGATGAATATGTGTACTCCTAACGAATGAATCTCAAAATCGTCCTTGGGTGTCAAAAAATGTGAATTTTGATGGCATCGTCTTAATATAATCGACAAATCAAAGTCAGACATGATTTTCACTCCAATAACATCTAAAACTATGTAATTATTTTTCATAACTTTTTTAAGGATGTGCAAACCCGTTTTATATCCAATCCAAACTATCTCATAAATAATAATGCTTTTTTAATTTTCTTTTGGGGTGATGAAACAAAACTAAATTGTCCCACTTTATGGCATATTTTTTTCTGTTTATTACCTTTAAATTTTTTTGGGCTCGTTTCAACCTCATTGAACCTTGGATTTTATTTTTGTGCCATACATTTTCTATGTTCGATTTAAATGATGGCTTAATTGCAAAGGATAAATGAGTACCTTTCATAGACCTTCCCCATTTTTCAAATAAATCACATAAACTCACAAATAACGGTTCTTACATGCACCACTTTTATTGTCAAGTTTTATCGCATTTGGTTCATTTTAAAGACATAATTGAGATGAAAACACATCGACCAACATGTTATAGACAAGAATAATAGTCAAACAAATTTGTGCAAGTGTACATTAAAGGAACTCATGAGTCAAACATGTAGGTAGTAACGGCAAATCACATCTCAATGACTCCAAACATTATAAAGCACAAAAATGAAATGATAACGCATATCAAAACACTATCAAATCGTCACATGGATATGGAATGAAATTGTGCCTCGGCCATCCTAAATGTCCATCCATATACGGTGAAAAACAAACTATAAAAATCTTTTTGTCTTTTTCTAAAAAAATTCAAAATAAAATCTTTTCGTATTTTTCAATTTTTTTCTCAAAAAAATGAAAATCTTTTTTTATTTTTCCAAAAATTTTCAAAAAAAATCTTTTTGGTTTTTCAAAAAATATATCAAAAATGGAAAACATAACTACGAAAATGATGCACACTAGCAATAGGGATAAAATATCATCATGAAAATCATCCTATGCTAGCAAACAAGTCTAAACCTCACCCGTTAGGTGCAGTGGAGTTTTCCAAAGGTGATATCATCCTATGAAAAACATCGATCAAGTCATGTGAAGTTTTGACCAAAAACTCATCCCTAATATGTGCAGACTCTTTCACGTAGTCATCCGAAGCATCATGCGTAGGTGCGTGTGTTTGAATACGTGTAAATGCAAAACATGACACATTACCCAACTTAAAACAAAACTCCCTAAGGTGTCCTCTCTTCTTGCAATGAGTGCAAACATAAATAGGACTAGGTACACCTCTCTCAAAACGTTTAGGCGCACTCTCATATCAGGCATGGGACGCCTAGGTGGGTTAGGTTGAGAGCTATATGGATCTATCAAGGACTCGGGAACCGGCTCGGGTGTAGCATGAGAAGTGGACGCACCGTCATGATCTATTCCTAATCTCTCAACATCACCCAAAACGGGATTTAGAACCATCTTTCCAACCTTCTTATATGCATTCTCTAAAGGGACTTTGACCTCCCAAGCACGTTCGAGATCACTCTTAAGTTGGGATACACGTGTCATCAAACTAGACACCGTGTTGGTCAAATCACTCTTTATCCAATCTAAAGCAATCAACTGTTCACTCAAAGAAACCTTCACCTTCTCGAGTTGACTTGCTTTCGCCTCAAAAACCCTCAAAACCTCTGACTCTTGCTCTAAGTCTCTCACCCTAAGACCTAACTCCTTATTCAATTTATTAGTCTTTAAGGTCTCGGCGTACAAATCTCTAAATTCAATTTGGAGCTCACTATCACCCTCACTTTGTAATAACCCGTATTTTTAATGATTTTAAGTATAGGATTAATTGAATTAAATATGGGATATTTATTTATAATTATCCTGAATTTGAAGAAAATATTTACTAGCGTGACGAGAGTTAGTATTTATTTATGTGAATTATGTTTAATATTACTTAGTGATTATTGTATTATGTGATTATGAATTTATTGAAATTTTCGTGAGTGAATAATACGACAGTTATGGTGATTAAGTAAGGATGCGCGTGTCAGTCATGTCGGGACGCAATTTAATGAAATAAAAAGTAAATTATTTAAGTCATCCATACAGTCATTTCGAGTGTGACAAAGTGTCTGAAAGGGTCAAAATAATTATAAAACTATATTCGGGCATATGTATAGAGTCTCGGGTCATTTCTGGGTCTACTCGACAAGTGAAAAGTCAATTTTTGACCTTTAAAATTCCAACCTATCAAGAGGTACGGGAATTGACACTTTACAACCAACTCTTTGACTAATAAAATAGGGAATTGAAAAGCTAAAGTGAGAGGAAACCATAGGAGATAAAGTGTGAGATTTTTTATAAGAAGATGAAGAGTTTCTCAAGGAGGTAAAGAGTCTTAGAGGAGGAGCAACCACCTAGAGCCACCTTTTCTCACCACCATCACCGCCAACGTGTAGATCGATATACGAGGAACATGATTATACCAATCTTCACCAAAGGATCAGACCTGCTGCATTAAGGGAAGTATTGTTCTTGCTTAAATTCAATTAGATCAAATATCCATGTTAGGAGAATATGATTTAAGAATAAATTTTATGCATGTAAATGACATTTTTGTGCACTAAAATCATATTCTGGGTAGGATTCATGTTTAGGATTGGACAACTTATATTACAAGATGAAATTATATGTAATGTCAAAAGGATATGTAGAGAAAATTAGAGTTTTAATCATGTTCTTGAAGAAAAATCATAAACTAGGGTTCTTGAGAATTTAATTGGAAACTAGTTGATTTGTTGATGAATCTTGATGATTTAAGGCTTCTTGTATGTTAAAAATCATTATTATGAGTTAGTATAATGTTAGGTATATTGGGTTGGAATTTTGGAACTCTATACTGGAGGATTTGGTGTTGAAAATTGATGAAACTCATAGGCTTAAATTTGCAAAAAATCGTAGACCAATATCTGATCGATCGATCGATCGACCATTTCCTTCGATCGATCGCCTCCTACTGAATTTGTGATTTATTGTCATTTTAAAGTTTGATCTAATTCCAAATTTCAAGAATATCTAGTGATGATCAATTAATCATAATGGGACTTCGGTAAGGCCAGTAGGGTTGTAGTTAAGGCCCGAAAAGGGTGGTTATATAGGGGATTGATCGGTAGATATACAAGTGTTCACCGAGTGAGAGACAGTTGGAAATTATATAACCTAGGATTTAAATCGGATACATGATAACTTAAGGTTAGTACCAGTAGTAAGGGGACATTATAATTACTGAAGTAACCTAAGAAACATATGCGAGACTCAACAACCCTTTGGGATAGGGAAAGGTAATTGAATGTATACGCCGAGAGTTATTGCATAAATTCAATAAAAGGTAGGATATTCGGGAGATAAATATACTACTTATGAGACTTCTAATATGAGACGTGCCTATACCTATATTAAATTTGTAAATACTTAGGTTGTGTGATTACCTAGTATATGGATTATTATGTGTATGACATACCTACCATACTTGCTATCACGGGAGGTTGTAGGAAGAGGACAATCTTATTTTGTGTGCCTTCGGGGGGATTTAGATTTGGAACCTCAAGAACATAGGACTGTGAAGACTTATTTGTGAGTTGATAAGTCACCTGACTATGGGAGCATAGGTATGTGCGTGACCCATAGGTATGTGAACTATATTCGCCTCCAATATGTTTGATTGGTATTGTTACGGTTCCTGAGTGATTCAAAACTCGTGATCCTTACGTGTATGAGGTACCGGTATTCAATAATAGAGTATGCATGCACTACAACTCAGCCCAGTTGTGCCTTATTTATATATATGTACTGAGAGTGATATAAATATATACTTGTGATTGTTCTACTATGTTGCTTGGTATATGAGTTAGAATGCGGCCTATAATATAATGTAAACATGTGGGAATTCAAAATGAGTATTAAGTTACTTGAAATCGATTAATAAATATTGGCAACGATAATCCATGGTATTTGGGTAGTATGTGTGGCACATTAAAGTAATCCATATAGACAAAGATTTTCAACCGAGAAGATAGGTGGGTAGTGTAATTAGGATGGGTTATAAGTATGCGTTAAGCGTGAACAATAGTAGAGAGGTGATAATCTTAAGTGATAGCACGGGACTAACATGTATATCATTATCTGGTATTTATGAAATTAAATACTTGATATTTTTAAAACTATTGCCAACTCGGGCTCTGACCGATTTTCTTCCAAATCTATTTTGTTTTTTTGTACAAACCTTTTAGGTTCCCAGCCACAGGGGCACAAAGCATAGGAGTTCCTTTCAATTGACATGTTTTAGCTGCTGTGAAAGTTACAGGACCTCGGTACTATACGCTTCCATATCTATCCTTGATTCTTGTAGGGTCATTCATATCAGTTAGGGAATGTCGCCCATTGCTATTCAGAGATAGCGTCTTCAGTTATTTATTTACAGTTCAGACTTTGATATTTATTTCTTTCAGACTATTGTATTGGGATCTTATTCTGGAAGTGTTTACTCCAGATTCAGCTTATTTCACTATGTTAGTTTTATTCCTATGACATTGTTTATTGAATGGTGAATGTTTAGTATTCAATTATCTGGTTGTTGTTAATTCAAAAGATAAAATTTAATATCTTAGTTTTTAAATATTAGTTGATTAGTAATTAATAAAAAGTTTTTGATAGTGATGCTAATACTGAACCAGTCTGGATATTCTGTGTTAAATTTAATAAAGGACTAATCACTCGATATTTAATTAGGCGGGGTGTCATAGGTGGTATCAGAGGATCAGGTTCTATTGCCTTTAAGATCTATGCGGATTTTCACGTTTTAGTGTATCGTCCTTTGATATAGAGCCTATTGTAGGATTTTTATATTCCTCTACGTATGCGATTTACGTTCTTCTGCTAATGAGTCAGTGATGTGATTCATCTATGAATTTGGTGGGGCTTAGTACACCGAATAATACAGGACGACCATAGAGGTCCGTTAGAAGGACTGCAGGAGGATAGGCAGCTGGAGCCATATAATATTCAACGATGACTGAGGTAAAAGCCACGTTAATAAAATTTGGACCGTTGGCATGAAAATAATTAATGGAGTGCAGTAACTTCCATGAACCATCATTGAAGACATCGACACAAATTCTGGCTCACCCAGTATAGCTGATAATAAGGGAGAGTCGAAGAAGTTTCCTTTAGAAAATGGCCATCCGTCAAAGTTCAAGGAAAGTATGGAAGGGTGATTCACCAATGGAAAGATGACATTCAATTGGGATCACTTGTGGGGTGGTGTAGTGACACTCGAGATTAAATTTCGGGCAAAATTTTGCTTATTGGAGCAGCGTTATGGTGATAGAACTCTTTCACCACACATAAGGAAGTAGACATGAAATTAAGTGGAAAATTTAGAGTTCGGTTTAACCATAAGATTTTCCATCTGCTGTCCAGACAGAGATACAAATGGAGTTTCAAAATGTATCATAAGTGGACCATCTGTGGGGATCGATTGGGAAAGAGGGTTGACTTATTTAGTAAACTTTATAACCGACGAAGGGGAATAAAAAGGGTCTATAAGTTGAAGATGGACTTGTGGATAGAATACTCAAACGACGAGGGTAAATATAACACGGATGACTGATGCCAAAGTCGTCAAGGGCTTATCCACATTAACGTTTCTATGAGAAGGGAGCAAATGGAGTGGTAGAATCTAACCAAAAGATAAGATAAAAAATTAAACAGTGCTAGTGAAGCACCATAGGAGGGAAAGATACCCAGTAGGGAGGACATGTCTAATTGATTCAGATTAATGTGAATCACCACCAAGTCACGATAGATTAAGTCAAGGAAGTTGAGGTCGGCATCGAGTTCCATGAGGCCAGCCGGGCTAGGGCCAGAAGTAGGAGAGTTTTCCTTAACAGTTGTGACAATTGTGGAAAGAGGGACCACGTGATGAAGTATTGACCAAGGTAGGGCAGGGGAAAATTATAGGAAGAGATACTGATTCTGAACATTTTCGACAGATTCAATCCCAGAACGAGAGTTCTACTCAAGGACTCGTTGACCAGGAAAGTTAGATGAAAAGGGGAGATAAAAAATTTCTCTTTATCCGTATGAGTATAGGGTATGTTTGTGTCATGGGTGAGTCATAAGGTTTTTTTATTAGAACCAAATTCGAGTGCAAGTCGAGTTAGTAGGTGCATTGGCAGCATCAGCCTTCTTATGAATGTGTTTACTATTAAATAGTGAGACGTTTGGTATCACCAGCGAGTGGAGAGGGTGTATACACTAGGGGGTTAATTACATCGTGTAATTACTATTACTACATATTGAGTGATATAAAAGTAGATTTTATTATAATCAATTATAGTGACTGGATACTGAGGGTTTGAGAAGTAGTAGATTATGTGATAAAACTATCGTGCTCTTTATTCCAGGGTGAGATATGTCGTTTCTAATGTTCGAGACTGCATATACATATTTTTGTACATTATACTGTATCTTATATTTCGGTGAGTATGTTGTCTTATTGTATGTGATCCTGGTGAAGGGACATTTAATAACGCGATTTAGGGGGTATTGATATCTTGCAAAGAAAAGAGGTTAAGCTTGTTATTAATTTTGCGATGAGCGCCTAGTGATAGTGAGAGAGCTATATTATATATTGCCTTTAATGAAATGAGGGTAGTCGAGTAGGTTTTAATTTTTGTATGTCAAAGAACGAGGATTTGAGGGTACGTGCCATGGATGAGGGCCTAACGAATGTCGACGACCGGCACTGTTAAGTAGTAGTGTATCAGGGGGGTTCCTTCTTTGGATTTCTCTTTACGAGACATCCCATGCATGAAACTTAACAAACGCCGGGATTTGGGAAATTGTTTGGTCTCTAGTACATGGGCTAGGTACCTTAGTTATGGTATGTATGAATTCAAAACAAGTGTATTTCGTGCAGTTGATTCGTACAGGAAAGCATAGGACATAGGGTGTATGGGCGCCCTAGATAGTTGAGATTTTTAGTAACATTCACGATAAGGAGATGTGGAGAATTTCGAAATTAGACACAGACACAATAGTAATTCGGAGCTAATGATGGAGTAGAACAGGGAGAGAGGAAGTTGTTATGGGACCAAGGCGTGTCACTAGGGACTGAATAAAAGGTGAAAATGGTTGTTAGTGATGGAAAGTATAAGTAATATATCTTTTGGATCTTCGAGGTTATTCAGGAGCTACTATGTGCAAGAGGAGTAATAATATGAAAATCATGAGCGAACCAATTGAAGATGTGGAAGTACAACATAGATAGTCGGGTATGATCGTATAAGATTTAAAATGGGAAAGTTGTCACCTAAGGCTGAAGGGATATTTCCCCAGTATAGTGAATGCTATAGCAGTTAGCATGCAAACCCATCATAAAGGGAAGTGTTGGGCTAATATGTTAAAGTGTTGAATAGTCGCCAAGGCTTGTTGATGAACTAATTGATGAAATGTTTTAGGTGTAAAGGTGGGCCATCAGAAACCAACAGGGTTTATGTAGTCATTCAAAATCCCTATGTGGAATGAAAGATCATCTTCATTGATTGTATGAAGGGGTCGGCTACTTTTTAAAGGAGTCACGGTTTTGTATAGGTGAGAGTGGATCAGTTGACCAAGGGAGTGCATTATCTGCCAGCTCAAACAGATTACACTACGGGATAGTACACCTAGATCTTTATAGCCGAGATAGTGAGACTTCACGGGGTGCCCTTGAGATTATGTCCAATAGGGACAAGAATTTTTGTGTCTCGGTTTTGGTAGAGCTTCCAGGAGTCCATGGGTACTGAGTTATGGTTAAGTACGACCTATCACCCTCAGACTGATGGGCAGACTAAGAGAGCAAATCAGATGTTAGAGGGTATGTTGTGGAGGTGTACCCCAGATTTTGGCAAGGGATGGGAGTAGTAACTTCCACGGGTGGAGTTTGCTTATAATAACTCCTACCAATTTTAGATTATCATGGATCCATTCGAGGCATTATACAGTAGGCCTTATCATTCTCCAGTTCGTTGGATAGAGGTGGGGGACAACAAGTTACTTGGGCCAAAGGTGATTCAGGATACTTTGGCCAGGATAGAGATGATTCAGAGCCGTATGCGAGTTGTTCATAATAAACAGATGTCGTATGCGTATAGTATTATGAATAATACGACAGCTATGACTTTGGCCAGCTATGAATAATACGACAACTATGAATAACAAAGCATAGGACATTAGTACTAACTCTCGTCACGCTATAATATTACTCAGTAAGTATAGTATTATTTTAATTCGTCCATATGGTCGTTTCGAGTGTACCAAATGTTCGGAAGGGTCGAAATAGTCAGAAAACTATATTCGGGCATATGTATAGGGTCTTGGGTCATTTTTGGGTCGACCCGACAAGTGAAAAGTCAATTTTTTACCTTTGAAATTTCAACCTACGAAGAGATACGGGAATTGCCACTTTACAACCAACTCTTTGGCTAATAAAATAGGGAATTAAAAAGTTAAAGTGAGAGGAAACCATAGGAGTGTAATACCCCGTATTTTTATGCTATATTAATTTGGGATTTATTAAATTTAATGTGAGTTATTAATTTAATATAAATCCGAAAATTAATCACTTTATAATTATTAACGTGATGTGAGTCAGTAATTATGGGAAACTTGTTGTTGAATATTACTAATGAGTAAAGTAATATAATATTGGTTCTATTAAATGTCAAGAGTGAATAAAATGACAATTTTGGAAATTTGAGTCGGGACGCGCCCGAGTCGCGTCGGGACTAAATATTGATTAATAAAAGTGAATAAATTATAAGTTGCTTGTATGGTCGTTTTGAGTGCGCCAACGTGTCCCGAAGGGTCGAAATAGTCAGAAAAGTATATCCGGGGGTTTAGTTTGGGTCTCGGGGCATTTTTAGGCCTATTTAGCACCCCGGGAGGGCATTTTGGACATTTTGCATTTTTGGGTAATTAAACCCACGAAAATTATTAGGCTACATTAGCCATTTGGAATAGTCCTTTAGGTTTAGCAGACTCAAAACATTAGAACGGCCATAGGAGAGGGAAGGAGAAAGCTTTCTAAGCAATCTAAGGCCCAAAATCCATCCGGTTGCACCGCCACCACCACCAACGCGTAGATCGCGCGACGGGGAACGCGACAACACCAAATTCGTCCACAAATCAGAACTTTGAAATTTCCAGGCAAGTATTTATCTTTCTTATTTTTGTTAATGCATCGTTCATGTTAGTCTAGGGTGATTAGGATGAGTTTAGTAGAAGAAGATCCATGTTGGAGATAGGAAAATCGTATATAGTAATGATTTGAATGATAATATGGAAACCCCTTCACATGTAGAGGATTAACCACGAATTTATGATGAATTAGGAGTAGAAATTTCTGGAAAAAGACTGATTATAACCATGTTAAAGAAATTCTAGGGTTCTTGAGATTTATACGAGTTTTGGCTTATTAATCTATGGTTATTGATGAAAAATTGCATGCTTTACGTTGAAGATGTATAATATGGGTTTATACCATTTGTAGTACAAATTTTAGGGAGTTTGGGTGTGAAAAATCTGGATTTTATTGAGGTTAGATCATGAAACCTATAACTGTTAATCTGCAGAATTCGTATACCTGTTTGATCGATCGATCGAACCAGGGGTGTCGATCGATCGACGCATCGATCGATCGAGCTCCTGCCATCGATCGATCGACCCCTTATAGCAGACTCACATTTCCCCTTTGAATATAGTTAAACTCAAATTAAATGAGTAGAAATATTTGGGCATCCTTATTAAAATAATTTGGAAGGTAAAGGAGACCAGTAGGACTTATTAAGAATTATGAGACCTTTAATGTAAGACGAGATGTACATTTTTGGGATATTTACATTTAAGGGACGATGAAATAATGCATTAAAGGGAGAGACGCATAAAATAGTTACGTTGGAAAAATAGATGAGCACCTACTGAATTCTACACTTGGGAGGATAGAGTCCATGAGTGTTACGTAGTAAGTTGTATTAATCCCTCAATTAAAGTAAGAGACGAACCATTTTACGTGATAAATAAAGATTTAGAAATAAGGATAAATATTATATTATGGGTGATGAAAGGTACCTAAAGAGATATGGTAATAGTAGTATATTTATATGACTATGTTTATGCATATACTATATACGTGTGAAAATCATGCCCGCGCTACTTGCTATCCCTGAGGTTACCGCGCTGGGACAGTCTTATCTCGATGTGCCTTTATGGGGGATATTGAATCGTACCCTAGAAGATAGATATCCTTGGTACAGGCTATCTGATCGATGGTCAGACGGTCCTAAGAGACGTGAGGGTATGTGCTATCCTCTTAGAGACTTGGAATCTATGCTTCGCCTCAATATTGTTTGTATATGTGTTAATACAGTTCGAGAGTGATTCCGAACTTATATTTCCCTTAGTACGAGTGATACGGGGATTGGATAGCAGAGTATACACGCACCATAATTTTTTTTTGTGGGGTGCTGTTAGAATATATATATATTATACGAGTATTTAATATATCTATTAAATTCTGAAATTTGGAACTTCCTACATTGTTTATCGTAAGTAAGATATGAATAATGATTTCAATTTGGAAATACTTGTTTTGAAAAGTATAATATGATACTGGGAAACTTTATTAGCGAATAAAGTTAAAATGAAAGGTTTGTTATTAAATAGAATTTACCCCTTAAACAGTTGAATCGCCAGTTTGAATCTTATGAGCATATTAAGATAAGATAAGTTAAACCGTTGGGAAGATTAGTGCGATAGGCGTGCACATTAGAAAAGAGGTGAGAGTTTCTCAAGGGAGTGTCGCACTAATATGTTGTTGCATTGGCCTGTAAACATTTTAAATACTTTCTAAACAAATTTTAAATCATTTACACTATCGGGCTCTGACCCGTTTCCATTTTCTTTTCTCTTTTGTATATATATGTATATATTACAGGTGCCCAGCCACAGGGGCGTCTTGCATGGGATCCTTTGGAAGGAACGCACTGCAGCTTAGGTGGGAGTTGTAGGCCTCTTGCTTAGACGACTTCATTTATTTGATTCCACTCCTAGCATATTTATTCGGTTGGGCATGTGTCGCCCGTTTCCATTATTCAGTTGTTTTATGGGATATTATAATTCATTTATTTCTATATTGTCACTTTGGGATTTATTACTGTCTAGATGTTTTACTTTAAGTATTAAATGTTGGATTTAACTAGTTGAATAATTGAATATTGGAATATTTGGATTGTATGTTCCAGGATAGTTGTGGTGTGACTATTAAATTGTGAATTATGCAAAGTTTTAAATGTTGGTTTATTTAATAAAAATTTGGAAAGTAATGTCTAAAATGGTTTTGACACTTAGCTTAATTAATTAGGGTGTTTAATTTGGAAAAGTTATTTTTCGACAGTGATGCTAAGAATGAACCAACTGTTCACCTTGATTTTAATTTAATAAAGGAGTGATCGCTCGGTATTTAATTAGGCGGGGGTGTCACAGGTGGTATCAGAGCATCAGGTTCTAGTGTCCTTAGGATCTGTACGGCTTATTTCGCTTTTAGCTTAGCATTTTTGCTATAGAGCCCTATTTTAGGATTGTTGTATCCTTACTTTTACGTTTACGTCTCCAGCTATTTAAGATTTGATAATAACTGTAGACTAATAAATTTCTTCACATTTCAGATGCCTCTGAGACGTACACCAAAGGATATGCGCGCCCAAGCCGAGCAGCCAGCAGCTCCGGCTCAGGGTACGATGAATGCTAATGAGATAGCCGCTATTGTTGCTCAAGCGGTGAATGTCGTGTTAGCGGTAGTACAGCAGTCTCCACCCCAGATTCAGGCAGTGGCGCCAGTACCTACACAGCTTTCATCATCATGGGAGCAAGTTAAGGATGCCTTTCAGAAGGTGCATCCCCCTGAGTTCTCGGGTAGTTCAGATATCATCATCGTCAGCCAATGGAAGAAAGATATCCAGCGGCATCTTCGTATGTATGAGTGCACAGACATATAGAAACAGTTGTTGACTTCCTTCAGGATAGTGGGGGTCGCTTTGCAGTGGTGGGAATCCACCACCACCTTGAAGGAGAGGGATATTATCCCGATTCAGGTATTCTGGGAGCGGTTTGACCGTAAGTACTTTCCACCCGCCGTGCAGACTTAGATGAGGTGGAAGTTACTGAACTTGAAGCAGGAAAATTCCATCGTTGCTGAGTATGAGGAAGATTTCATGAGACTTCTCACCATAGTGCCAGATGAGGCACCTACTGAGGGTAAGAAGATAATGTTGTTTGTAGACGGGTTAGCTTGGAGGATCCGTCAGCATCTTATAGGGAATTTATCTCTGAGTACCTTCACAGATGTACTCAATGCTGCCTTACTGCACTGCCAGGATCATCGCTTCCATCTGCAAGGAAGCAAGCGAGCAGGAGAGTCCGGCCAGCAGGGCAGGACAGGGGGTAATGGCGCTAGTGGAACACCGACATCCCTGGGATAGACTCGTCAGCATGAGCAGAGTTCCCATCAGGGGGACCCTGCCAAGCGCTTCAGATCAGGTGATTCCAGGCAGGGATTTGCTGGTTATAGGCAGAGTCAGCAGGGCCAGCAAGGCCAACACCGACAGCAGCAGGGCCAACAACATTTTCAGCAGGGCCAATGGCGGGGTGGTAATGGCCAGCAAGGCCGTGGTCAGTAAGGTGAGAGGGGAGGAAATTTCAAAGGCCGATGTTTCGGGTGCGGCAAGAATGGCCATAGGCGCCAGGATTGTCCAGATGGAGAGAGGGCCCCACAGCAGCAAGGCGCCCATAATGAGCCGCAGAGGCCACTCTTTCCAGCCGCCCTCGCAGCACCAGCCCAGGTACCAGCCCTACCAGCCATTCCAGCAGCTCCAATGCAGCAGGGACAGTTACAGTATGGACGTGTCTATAACGTCCACCAGGCAGCAGCTCCGCAGGCACCACCCGCGATTGAGGGTATGTTTCCTATCCATGGTACTATGGGTCGAGTTTTATTTGATACTAGGGCGACGCATTATTTTATAGCTACTCATTTTGCGAAGGCCTTAGAGTTATTAGCCACAGCAGAGAGCACTGTGACGTGTGTAGACTCACCACTAGGAAATGGTTCGCTTATTTTCTTTATATGCCGGGGTGTGGGGGTAGAGATTGGTAGCTTGGTATTACCTGCAGACATGTTAGTCTTAGATATGCATGAGCATGATGTTATTATCGGTATGGATTGGCTCGCTGCTTACAGGGCCATGATAGATTGTTTTGGTGGGAGTATTATTTTTGCCATTCCGGGGCAAGAGATGTTTATAGTGGCGATTCCTCGCCCAGAGGGAGGATCGACCGCTCATTTGTATTACATAGAGGAGGATACCTCTAAGGAGGTTGTGATTCCCTTAGACTCGATCCCAGTTGTTCATGAGTATTCCGATGTATTTCAGGAGATACCAGGCCTACCCCCCAGTCAAGAGATAGACTTTGTCATAGATTTACAGATACTAGACCTATAGCACGCGCTCCATACCGTATGGCTCTGGCGGAGATGCGAGAGTTACGAGATCAGATAGAGAAATTGTTAGGTCAGGGCTTCATTCGCAGGAGTACCTCACCTTAGGGCGCTCCAGTCTTGTTTGTGAAGAAGAGAGATGGTTCACTGAGGCTATTTGTAGACTACCGGGAGTTGAACAAGGTCACGATACGGAATAAGTATCCGTTGCCTCGAATCGATGATCTGTTCGACCAGCTGGGGGGATCAACTTTCTTTTCGAAGATAGATCTGAGGTCGGGGTACCACCAATTACATATTAGGGAGCAGGATATTTCAAAGACTGCCTTCTTGACGAGATATGGGTCCTATGAGTTCAGAGTGATGCAATTTGGCCTAACAAATGCTCCAGCCGTGTTCATGGACTTAATGAACCGAGTATTCAAAGAGTTCTTGGATCAGTTTGTCATCATCTTCATAGATGACATTTTGATATATTCACACTCCAAGGAGGAGCATGCCGAGCACCTGAGGCAGGTTCTTCAAACTCTACGAGAGCATCAGTTGTATGCTAAGTATGAGAAATACGGGTTCTGGTTACGTGAAGTGCAGTTTTTGGGACATGTTGTTTTTGAATAGTGGATAGCAGTCAACCCGAGTAAAGTGTCAGCGGTGAGGGAGTGGGGACACCCACGACACCGACGGAAGTGCGTAGTTTCTTGGGGTTAGTCGGATACTACAGGAGATTCATTCGGGGATTCTCCAAAATAGCGGGTCCATTGACGAACCTGACTCACAAAGGGGTACCATATGTTTGGGATGATGCTTGTCAATTGGCTTTCGACGAGCTGAAAGACAAGCTTACTTCAGCACCGGTCCTTGCTTTACCAAAGCCGGGAGTGGAGTACCTAGTTTACACCGATGCCTCTTTACGGGGACTTGGGGGGGTACTTCAGCAGGAGGAGAAGGCTATAGCTTTTGCCTCCCGCAAGCTTAAGCCGCATGAGAATAATTACCCCACCCATGACCTGGAGTTAGCAGGGGTCGTTTTTGCATTGAGGATATGGAGGCACTATTTATTGGGGGAGAAATTCCGCTTGTTCACAAACCACAAGTCACTGCAGTACATGTTCACTCAGCGAGAGCTGAATATGCGACAGCGCAGATGGTTAGAGTTTGTGAAGGACTATCAGTTCGACATAAAGTACCATCTGGGGAAGGCCAACGTAGTTGCTGATGCATTGAGCCGTAGACCGATAGACGATGTAGCGGATGTTTGGAAAGCAAAGTGGAAGGAATTGGGACACCAAGACACAGTAGCCCGTTCCTTCATATCTGTCATGACAGTGACACCCGAGATTGTTACGAGGGTGATACAGGCACAGACCGCAGACCCATTTTGCCAGGAGCAGATTGTACGACTTTTAGCTGAGGGTGCTGAGTCCTATTCTGTTAGTTCTAATGAGGGTTTGAGGTTTAATGGGAGATTAATGGTTCCAGAAAGAGCATAATTACGTCATGCAGTGATGACCCAGTCTCACGGGTCCCGATTTGTGGTACACCCTGGGGGAGATAAGATGTACCAGGATATGAGGCGACAGTACTAGTGGAGTGGGATGAAAAAGGACATTGCTGAGTTCGTTTCCAAGTGTTCTACCTGCCAGCTGGTAAAGGTGGACCATCAGAAACCGTCAGGGTTGCTTCAGCCATTGGAAATACCCGCGTGGAAGTGGGAGAGTATTTCCATGGATTTTATTACAGGGTTGCCTACATCACAGTGGGGCCACGACTCTATCTGGGTGATTGTAGACCATTTGACCAAGGTGGCTCATTTTCTGTCAGTACGGACAGACTATACCACGGGTCAGTATGCTCAGTTGTTCATTGCTGAGATTATCAGATTACATGGGGTGCCCCTGAATATTGTGTCAGATTGAGACAAGATTTTCGTGTCGCATTTCTGGGAGAGCTTTTAGGAAGCTATGGGTACTGAGTTGAGACTGAGTTCAGCTTATCACCCACAGATAGATGGACAGAAAGAGCGTACTAATCAGATGTTGGAGGATATGCTGCGCATGTGTGTTCTTGATTTTGGAGGAGGTTGGGATCCACATCTTCCACTGGTAGAGTTTGCTTATAATAACTCTTATCAGTTCACGATTGGCATGGCTCCATTCGAGGCTTTGTATAACAGGCCTTGTCGTTCCCCAACTTGTTGGCTCGAGGTGGGGGATAACAAGTTGCTAGGACCAGAGGTAATTCAGGAAACCTCCGCGAGGATTGATATGATCAGGAGTCGCATTCGAGTAGCCCAGGACAGGCAGAAAAGCTACGCCGATGCGAAACGGTTCTTCCGGGAGTTTAATGTTGGGGACCAAGTGTTACTACATGTATCTCCTATGAAAGGAGTGATGAGGTTCGGGAAGAAAGGGAAATTGTCCCCGAGGTACGTGGGACCATTTCCCATTATCGAGAGGATTGGGCCGGTAGCATACAGATTGGGACTGCCAGAGCATTTACATCCATTCACGATGTATTCCACATCTCGTAGTTGAGACGATATCTTCGGGATGATATGACCCATACTCACATCGCGATAGATGAGATAGACTTACAGCCTGACAGCTCTTACGAGGAGAGACCAGTGGCTATCCTAGACCATAGCGAGAGGAGATTGAGGTCGAAGGTAGTTCCACTTGTACGGGTCCAATGGGAGCATCATAATGTGGAGGAATCCACTTGGGAGCGTGAGGCAGATATGTGCGAGAGATACCCAGATTTATTCTTACCAAGTATGCCTTATTTTTTGAATTTTGGGACGAAATTCCGTTATTAGGAGGGAAGTATGTAATACCTCGTATTTTTATGCTATATTAATTTGGGGATTTATTAAATTTAATGTGAGTTATTAATTAAATATAAATCCGAAAATTAATCACTTTATAATTATTAATGTGATGTGAGTTAGTAATTATGGGAAACTTGTTGTTGAATATTACTAATTAGTAAAGTAATATAATATTGGTTCTATTAAATGTCAAGAGTGAATAAAATGATAATTTTGGAAATTTTAGTCGGGACGCGCCCGTGTCGCGTCCGGACTAAATATTGATTAATAAAAGTGAATAAATTATAAGTTGCTTGTATAGTCATTTTCAATGCGCCAAAGTGTCCGGAAGGGTCGAGATAGTCAGAAAAGTATACCCGGGGGTTTAGTTTGGGTCTCGGGGCATTTTTAGGCCTATTTAGCACCCCGGGAGGGCATTTTGGACATTTTGCATTTTTGGGTAATTAAACCCACGAAAATTATTAGGCTATATCATCCATTTGGAATAGTCCTTTAGGGTTAGCAGACTCAAAATATTAGAACGGCCATAGGAGAGGGAAGGAGAAAGCTTTCCAAGCAATCCAAGGGCCAAAATCCATCCGGTTGCACCGCCACCACCAACGCGTAGATCGCGCGACGGGGAACGCGACAACACGAAATTCATCCACAAATCAGAACTTCGAAATTTTCAGGCAAGTATTTATCTTGCTTATTTTCGTTTATGCATCGTTCATGTTAGTCTAGGGTGATTAGGATGAGTTTGGTAGAAGAAGATCCATGTTGGAGATAGGAAAATCGCATGTAGTAATGATTTGAATGATAATTTGGAAACCCCTTCACATGTAGAGGCTTAACCACGAATTTATGATGAATTAGGAGTACAAATTTCTGGAAAAAGGCTAATTAGAACCATGTTAAAGAAATTCTAGGGTTCTTGAGATTTATATGAGTTTTGGCCTATTAATCTATGGTTATTGATGAAAAATTGCATGCTTTACGTTGAAGATGTATAATATGGGTTTATACCATTTGTAGTACAAATTTTAGGGAGTTTGGGTGTGAAAAATCTGGATTTTATTGAGGTTAGATCATGAAACCCGTAACTGTTAATCTGTAGAATTCGTATACCTGTTTGATCGATCGATCGAACTAGGGGTGTCGATCGATCGACGCATCGATCGATCGAGCTCCTGCCATCGATCGATCGACCCCTTCTAGCAGACTCACATTTCCCCTTTGAATATAGTTAAATTCAAATTAAATGAGTAGAAATATTTGGGCATCCTTATTAAAATAATTTGGAAGGTAAAGGAGACCAGTAGGACTTATTAAGAATTATGAGACCTTTAATGTAAGACGAGATGTACATTTTTGGGATATTTACATATAAGGGACGATGAAATTATGCATTAAAGGGAGAGACGCGTAAAATCGTTAGGTTGGAAAAATAGATGAGCACCTACTGAATTCTACACTTGGGAGGATAGAGTCCATGAGTGTTACGTAGTAAGTTGGATTAATCCCTCAATTAAAGTAAGAGACGAACCATTTTACGTGATAACTAAAGATTTAGAAATAAGGATAAATATTATATTATGGGTGATGAAAGGTACCTAAAGAGATATGGTAATAATAGTATATTTATATGACCGTGTTTATGCATATACTATATACGTGTGAAAATCATGCCCGCACTACTTGTTATCCCTGAGGTTACCGCGCTAGGACAGTCTTATCTTGATGTGCCTTTATGGGGGATATTGACTCGTACCCTAGAAGATAGATATCCTTGGTACAGGCTATCTGATCGATGGTCAGACGGTCCTAAGAGACGTGAGGGTATGTGCTATCCTCTTAGAGACTTGGAATCTATGCTTCGCCTCAATAATGTTTGTGTATGTGTTAATACAGTTCGAGAGTGATTCCGAACTTGTATTTCCCTTAGTACGAGTGATACTGGGATTGGATAGCAGAGTATGCACGCACCATAATTTTTTTATGTGGGGTGTTGTTAGAATATATATATTATACGAGTATTTAATATATATATTAAATTCTAAAATTTGGAACTTCCTACTGTGTTTATGGTAAGTAAGATATGAATAATGACTTCAATTTGGAAATACTTGTTTTGAAAAGTATAATATGATAATGGGAAACTTTATTAGCGAATAAAGTTAAAATGAGAGGTTTATTATTAAATAGAATTTTCCCCTTAAACAGTTGAATCGCCAGTTTGAATCTTACGAGCATATTAAGATAAGATAAGTTAAACCGTTGGGAAGATTAGTGCGATAGGCGTGCACATTAGAAGAGAGGTGAGAGTTTCTCAAGGGAGTATCGCACTAATATGTTGTTGCATTGGCCTGTAAACATTTTAAATACTTTCTAAACAAATTTTAAATCATTTACACTATCGGGCTCTGACCCATTTCCATTTTCTTTTCTCTCTTGTATATATATGTATATATTACAGGTGCCCAGCCACAGGGGCGTCTTGCATAGGATACTTTGGAAGGAACGCGCTGCAGCTTAGGTGGGAGTTGCAGGCCTCTTGCTTAGACGACTTCATTTATTCGATTCCACTCCTAGCATATTTATTCGTTTGGGCATGTGTCGCCCGTTTCCATTATTCAGTTGTTTTATGGGATATTATAATTCATTTATTTCTTGTATTGTCACTTTGGGATTTATTACTGTCTGGATGTTTTACTTTAAGTATTAAATGTTGGATTCAACTAGTTGAATAATTGAATATTTGAATATTTGGATTGTATGTTCCAGGATAGTTGTGGTGTGACTATTAAATTGTGAATTATGCAAAGTTTTAAATGTTGGTTTATTAAATAAAAATTTGGAAAGTAATGTCTAAAATGGTTTTGAAACTTAGCTTAATTAATTAGGGTGTTTAATTTGGAAAAGTTATTTTTCGACAGTGAACCAACTGTTCACCTTGATTTTAATTTAATAAAGGAGTGATCGCCCGGTATTTAATTAGGCAGGGGTGTCACAAGGAGAGAAAGTGTGAGAGATTTTACAAGAAGATGAAGAGTTTCTCAAGGAGCTAAAGAGTCTTAGCGGAGGAGCAACCACCTAGAGCAACCTTTTCTCACTACCATGACCACCAACGTGTAGATCGGAAGACAAGAAATGTGATTATACATATCTTCACCAAAGGATCAGACCTGCTACATTAAGGCAAGTATTGTTCTTGCTTAAATTCAATTAGATAAAATATCCATGTTAGGAGAATATAATTTAAGAATACATTTTATGCTTATAGAGGACATTTTGTGGATTAAAATCATATTCTGGGTAGGATTCATGTTTAGGATTGGACCACTTATATTACCAGATGAAATTGTATGTAATCTGAAATGGATCTGTGGTGAAAATTAGAGTTTTAATCACGTTCTTGAAGAAAAATCATAAACTAGGGTTCTTGAGAATTTAATTGGAAACTAGTTGATGAATCTTGATGATATAAGGCTTCTTGTATGTTAAAAATCATTATTATGAGTTAGTATAACGTTAGGTATATTGGGTTGGAAGTTTGGAACACTATAATGGAGGATTTGGTGTTGAAAATTGATGAAACCCGTAGGCTTAAATTTGCAAAAAATCGCAGACCAATATCTGAGCGATCAACAGATCAACTCATGAATATTTATCGATCGACTGGATTGATCGATCGGCCATTTACTTCGATCGATCAACTCCTCCTGACTTTGCGACTTATTGTCCTTTTAACGTTTGATCTAATCGCAACTTGCAAGAATCTTTAGTGATGATCAATTAATCTTAGTGGGACTTCAGGAAGGTCAGCAGGGTTGTAGTTAAGGCCCAAAAAGTGTGGTTATATAGGAGATTGATCGATAAATATGGGATGTGCATATATCTATATTGAATTTTAAATACTTAGGTTGCGTGATTGCTTAGTATATGGATTATTATGTGTATGATATACCTACCATACTTGCTATCACGGGAGGTTGTAGGAAGAGGAGAATGTTATCTAATGTGCCTTTGGGGGGATTTAGATTTGGAACCTCAAGAACATAGGACTGTGAAGACTTATTTATGAGTTGATAAGTCAACTGACTATGGGAGTGTAGGTATGTACGTGACCCATAGGTATGTGAACTATGTTTGCCTCCAATATGTGTGATTTGTACTGATACGGTTCCTGAGTGATTCAGAACTCGTGATCCTTATGTACGTGATGTACCGGGATTCGATAGCAGAGTATGCATGCACCTCAGCTCAGCTTAGGGGTATTGTATTTGTATATATGTACTAAGAGTGATATAAATATATACTTGTGATTCTTCTACTATATTGCTTGTTATATGAGTTAGAATGTGGCCTATAATATAATGTAAACATGTGGGAATTCAAAATGATTATTAAGTTACTTGAAATCGATTAATAAATATTAGCAACGATAATCCATGGTATTTAGGTAATATGTGTGGCACAGTAAAGTAATCCATATACACAAAGATTTGGTACCGACAAGATAGGTGGGTAGTGTAACTAGGATGGGTTATAAGTATGCATTAGGCGTGCACAATAGTAGAGAGGTGAGAATCTCAAGTGAGGGCACGAGACTAACATGTATATCATTATCTGGTATTTATGAAATTAAATACTTGATGTTTTTAAAACTATTGTCAACTCGGGCTCTGACCCGTTTTCTTCCAAATCTATTTTTGTTTTTTTGTAAAAATCTTTTAGGTGCCCAGTGAAAAATGCGTTACTAAAGCCGTTTATTGAAAATAAACTATTTAAGTAACTACGAGTTGTTTTTTGAAGAAACTCTTTTCTTAAATCAAAAAGGATTAACCACAAGAAGTGTTTAATAAAACAGTATCTACGAGATCTTTTTCAAGATTTGGGTAACAAGTTTAAAAGATAGTTTAAACAAGTTTTAAACAAAGCACAACCAAGAGTGAGATGAGAAAATGTAGAAAGATTCTGTTCATAATTTTTTACATGGTAAAACCTCACCAATTGAGGAAACATCCACGACTCTCTCTACGGAGTAAAATGAAAAATTCACTAAAACAAATTTATGAGTTACAAACTATATAACTAACATGCAAACAACTCAGACCTATATAAGTTTAGGAATGTACCCTCTGGTGTCCTTATAACTTCTCTGCAGTTCTGATTGTAGATGTAGTTCTCCCAATTTCTCAACTTTTGATTTGTTCCAGCACTTTACTTCGACTTATGATCACAAGATCTTATTACCAACACTTTTCGTGTTGTAGGGTGTAAGTGTTTGTGGAGGTGCTTTCTAACACATGCATTCACACACACACACTTATTAAGTACAAACAGTCCTAACAAATTACAGTTACACTATATGCTGTGATCTTTTCTTTTCTTTCTTCTTACAAAACTTCGAACTTATTTGACCTTTCAATTAATCCCAGAATCCACGGATACCTTGCTAGGAAGACAGACAAGGTCTTAATCAATCTCAAAATTTAGAGAAACTTTTCGAGATTGAAAACCTCCAAGTGAGATTCCAAACTAGGTCAAAAGTTTAGTTTTACAAGAACAAGAAACAGAAAGCATTTATTGTTGATTTCAAAGTAAGAAAACGTTTTAGAAAATAATCAACAATATATTTCTCAAGATGAGAAATAAAATGAAACCAAGTGTAATGTAACATGAATAACTCAGATCTGAGATTTCTATGAAATCAAAAACTAGATCTAAGTAAAAGTCTAAGTTGGAAACAATATCTCACGAACACAAGGTTACAGCAACAAAAATAACTCAACTCAAACTCTCAAACACTCAAGAACACTCAGGGTAGTGTTTCTGGGTATGGTGTTTGGGTTAGGTTTGAAGAGGATTTAGACGAATGAAGTTAGGGTTTCTAACTTTCTTTCTCTCTCTGGTTTCTCTCTTCTCTCTCTTCTCTCTCTATTCTCTCAGAAGAATGCAAATGGCAAAAGTCCTCGAAGTCTGAGGGAAGGGTCCTTTTTATAGTGAGAGGAGAAGGTTAGAGATATCTGATCAAAACCAATGGCTGTGATCAAGTCAATTTAAATCGACTTGAATCTAAGGGCTCACACAAGGCGGTGCTTAAACGAACGCTGATTGGCTTAAAAAGTTACACGGGGATCCATCAAGGCAACATGCAGACCATTGATAAGAAATGATCCAAGGGCTGATAACACACGCCTCTGTTGTCTCAGTAAAGAAACACACTCTTAACCAATCAGAGGGCAACAGGTGTTGGCCAGTTAAGGGATATAAAATGCGCGTCCAAACTAATTACAAAGAATACCCTGAAGTCTCTGCCGCTTTTGGATTCTACCCAAGGTAACATTAGGCCATAATACACAACAAATGATATTAAGAGATTGACCCCAAAACTTTTAAATCAAGTTTTAATTAATAAAACATTGTTTAAAAAATCCCAAAAAAAATATTAAAAATTAAAATTAGGGATTTAAACACACTCAACACGTGTACACAAATTATAATGCAATAAGGCATGTATGAATTGAATTCTAAGTGTGTGAGTGTTGGCAATAGTCTCTTGATCACTACAAGTAAGAGAGATGAATAGGCAATCCAACTTCTGAGGCTCTTTGGTTTCTAGGATGGACATAATTTTGTCACAATTTCCAAACTAGATGAGCACTTATACAATATAGACTCAAATGAGTCAAAGGTATAAGGGCTTCAATCTCCCCCTTTGGAAATATGAGACAAAATCTCCTTTGAGTCAACTAGGACTCGTAGGGCAACAAAAATAAGAAAAACTTAGTCCTATCAAAATTCTATCTTCCCAAATCCTAGAAATCAAAAACCACATAACTCAACTATTTTCAATTTAATACCCTAATAAACTGTTGAGAATGACTGTACAAAAAGGAATACCTGCAATGAATCACTAAGATCAAGCTGTTTAGTATATGTAAAAGATTAGAAGACTCAAATTTCTCCCCCATTTTGTCTCAAATGGACAAAGGGAAAAACTTGGACAAGCAGCAAAGGTATTACTCAGCACAAACCATACCAATAGATTTCGTAATGAAATGAATCTATTATAATCTAGAGGTTTGGTAAACATATCTGCGAGTTGTAGATCAGTAGGAAGATAATTGATTTCTAATTCCTTAGATTCAACTAATTCGCGTATAAAATGATGTCGTATTTTTATATGCTTTGTTCGCGAGTGTTGAACAGGGTTTTTAGAAGTATTAATCGCACTTTGATTATCACAATAGAGATGCAATTGGTTTTCTTGAATACCATAATCAGTTAGCATTTTTTTAAGCCACAATAATTGAGCACAACAGCTACCAGCGGCTATGTATTCATATTCAGCAATCGAGAGTGATGTGCAGTTTTGTTTTTTACTACTCCATCCTACCAAGTTATTACCAATATAATAACATGCTCCTGAAGTGCTTTTACTATCATCAGTACATCCAGCCCAGTCAGCATCAGTGTACCCAATAATAGTACTTGGTGTGTCATTAGTGTACCAAAGTCCTAAATTCAAAGTGCCTTTAACATATTTAACTATACGTTTAACAGAATTCAAATGGCTCTCTTTAGGGTTGTTTTGATAACGAGCACATACACACACAGCATACATGATATCAGGACGCGAGGCAGTAAGATAGAGTAGTGTACCAATCATACTACGATATAGAGTAGGATCTACAGATTTTCCATTTTCATCTTTTGATAATTTTACCGTAGTACTCATAGGTGTGTTAGCATCTTTAGCACTCTCGAGGCCGAATTTCTTAACAATCTCTAAAGCGTACTTAGATTGCGAAACAAATAATCCTTCTGGATTTTGTTTGACTTGGAGACCTAGGAAGAACTATAACTCCCCCATAAGGGACATCTGAAATTCCTTACACATAATTTCAAAAAAGGATTTTACTTCTGAGGTAGAAGTTTATCCAACTATAATATCGTCTACATATACTTGAGCAATAGTAATGTGTTTGTCAAAATGTTTGACAAATAGAGTTTGGTCATTTCCACCTCTTTTGAAACCTTTATCCAAAAGAAAACTGGAAAGACGCTCATACCAAACTCTAGGAGCTTGTTTAAGACCATATAAAGCCTTTTTCAGACGAAATACATGATTTGGATATTTAGGGTCAATGAACCTTTTAGGTTGTTCTATATAGGTTTCCTCATCCAGTATTCCATTAAGGAACGTATATTTGACATCCATTTGATATAATGTAAAACGCATGTGACAAGCTATAGCGAAAAGCAGACGAACTGATTCTAAACGAGTAACAGGGGAAAAGGTCTCGTTAAAATCAATTCCTTCTATTTGGGAGTATCCTTGAGCAACTAATATAGCTTTATTTCTAATTATTATCCCATTTTCATCAGTTTTATTTTTGAAAATCCAACGAGTACCAACAACCTTTTTGTGATCAGGACGTGGAACAAGATACCATACATCATGAATGACAAATTGTAAAAGTTCATCCTACATAGCAGAAATCTAGTGAGAGTCATTCAATGCCTCATTTACATTCTTTGGTTCCACAAGGGAAACAAAACATGCATAATGTGCATAATTTCTAAGTTGGGATCTTGTACGCACTGGCTCACTAGGGTTGCCAACTATGTTGTTTATGGGATGATCTTTAGAAACCCAGTTAGGTACTTCAGGTGTCTCAATAGGTAATGAATTATCTATTTCAGAAGGGTCATTTTCTAAAATATTTGAAGACTCTTCTTCAATAGGTAATTCACCAGTCTTGCTTTCTACAGTAGTGTCACTAACAATTACATTTATGGATTCCATCATGGTTTTAGTGCGAAGATTATACACCCGATAAGCTCTACTGTTAGGCGAGTATCCTAGAAATATGGCTTTATCTCCCCGGCTCTCAAATTTAGATAAGTGTTCCCTATCTTTGCATACATAAAAAGTAGTGCCAAAGGTTCTAAGATATTTGAGATTAGGCTTTTTATTGTACCAAAGTTCATAAGGGGTTTGTTTGTAATTATTTCTAAGATAGACCCAACTCAGACCTATATAAGTTTAGGAATGTACCCTCTGGTGTCCTTATAACTTCTCTGCAGTTCTGATTGTAGATGTAGTTCTCTCAGTTTGTCAACTTCTGATTTGTTCCAGCACTTTACGTCGACTTATGATCACAAGATCTTATTACCAACACTTTTCGTGTTGTAGGGTGTAAGTGTTTGTGGAGGTTCTTTCTAACACATGCATTCACACACACACACACTTTTTAAGTACAAACAGTCCTAACAAATTACAGTTACACTATATGCTGTGATCTTTTCTTTTCTTTCTTCTTACAAAACTTCGAACTTATTTAACCTTTCAATTAATCCCAGAATCCACGGATACCTTGCTAGGAAGACAGACAAGGTCTTAATCAATCTCAAAATTTAGAGAAACTTTTCGAGATTGAAAACCTCCAAGTGAGATTCCAAACTAGGTCAAAAGTTTAGTTTTACAAGAACAAGAAACATAAAGCATTTATTGTTGATTTCAAAGTAAGAAAACATTTTAGAAAATAATCAACAATATATTTCTCAAGATGAGAAATAAAATGAAACTAAGTGTAATGTAACATGAATAACTCAGATCTGAGATTTCTATGAAATCAAAAACTAGATCTAAGTAAAAGTCTAAGTTGGAAACAATATCTCACGAACACAAGGTTACAGCAACAAAAATAACTCAACTCAAACTCTCAAACACTCAAGAACACTCAGGGTAGTGTTTCTGGGTATGGTGTTTAGGTTAGGTTTGAAGAGGATTTAGACGAATGAAGTTAGGGTTTCTAACTTTCTTTCTCTCTCTATTCTCTCAGAAGAATGCAAATGGCGAAAGTCCTCGAAGTCTGAGGGAAGGGTCCTTTTTATAGTGAGAGGAGAAGGTTAGAGATATCTGATCAAAACCAATGGCTGTGATCAAGTCAATTTAAATCGACTTGAATCTAAGGGCTCACACAAGGCGGTGCTTAAACGAACGCTGATTGGCTTAAAAAGTTACACGGGGATCCATCAAGGCAGCATGCAGACCATTGATAAGAAATGATCCAAGGGCTGATAACACACGCGTCTGTTGTCTCTGTAAAGAAACACACTCTTAACCAATCAGAGGGCAACAGGTGTTGGCCAGTTAAGGGATATAAAACGCGCGTCCAAACTAATTACAAAGAATACCCTGAAGTCTCTGCCGCTTTTGGATTCTACCCAAGGTAACATTAGGCCATAATACACAACAAATGATATTAAGAGATTGACCCCAAAACTTTTAAATCAAGTTTTAATTAATAAAACATTGTTTAAAAAATCCCAAAAAAAATATTAAAAATCAAACTTAGGGATTTAAACACACTCAACACGTGTACACACATTATAATGCAATATGACATGTATGAATTGAATTCTAAGTGTGTGAGTGTTGGAAATAGTCTCTTGATCACTACAAGTAAGAGAGATGAATAGGCAATCCAACTTCTGAGGCTCTTTGGTTTCTAGGATGGACATAATTTTGTCACAATTTCCAAACTAGATGAGCACTTATACAATATAGACTCAAGTGAGTCAAAGGTATAAGGGCTTCACCCAGCCATAGGGACACCAAGAAAAGGAGTTACATTCAGTTGATGTGATGTAGCTACTCTGAAAGTTACAGGACCTCGGTACTAGACGCTTCCATATCTATCATTTATTCTTTTAGGGCCATTCGTATCAGTTAGGGCATGTCTCCCATTCCTATTCAGAGATAGCATCTTCAGTTATTTATTTTCAGTTCAGACTTTGAGATTTCTTTCTTTTAAACTATTGTATTGGGATCTTATTTTTGAAGTGATTACTCCATATTCATCTTATTTCACTATGTTAGTTTTATTCCTGTGAGATTCTTTATTGAATAGTGAATGTTTTAGTATTTAATTATCTGGTTGTTGTTAATTCAAAAGATAAAATTTGATATCTGACTTTTTAAATATTCGATTATTAGTAATTAATAAAAAGTTTTCGACAGTGATGCTAATATTGAACCAGTCTGGATGTTCTGTGTTAAATTTAATAAAGGATTTATCACCTGGCATTTAATTAGTTGGGGTGTCACACACTAGCTCACTCACTATCACACTCGCTAGAAACACTCAAATCATCCTCGGGGTCTCACGTGCACAAGTATCCTCATCATCGTGGGACAAACTATGTGTGCTCACGTGACTAGCTAAAAAAGCAATAAACTTCCCATGTAAAGACTCATCCCCGGAATCCTTCACCTCTTCCTCACTATCGTTAAAAACGGATGGAATGGCAATGTGTTTGCCCTTTCTCCTTAGCCTAGTGGGAAACTCAAAAGATCTATGCCCCTACCTTCACACTCGAAACACTTATCTTCTTTGTCTTTGTCTTTCTCTTTCTCACTCTCTTTTTCACCGCTCTCTTTGGCCTCATCTTTCTTATTATTTTTCTCAAAAAACTTTTTATTGGAAGGATTTTGTTTTGAAAATTTGAGAAACTTTTTTAAAAAAATCGCAAGCATGGCCTTATCAAAATCAACCTCACCCTCGGAGTTGGACTCACAACTTCTCACTTTGTTTTCCTTCTCTCTCTTGGACACTTCCTCTCCCTTCCTATATTGGGCTCTAAGTGCTATCCCTATATCCTTAGGTTTGACATTGTTGGGGAACATGTCAATCTCATATGTCTGGACGTCTCCTACAAGTTCTTCCAATTTTATGTTGCTCAAATTACCCAAGGAATTTAAAATAGTCACTTTAAGGATAAAACGTGTACACAGCTATCCTAAAATATTTTTAACAACTCATGCATCAGGAATGTGCGCACCAAGATTGAAACTAGTGTTGAAAATATCAGACAAACGTGCATAAAACTCATCAAAACACTCACTCTCAATCGTGGTCATTGTTTCAAATTGAGTAGTTAAATTTTGAATTTTAGTCTCTTTGACTGCATTTGTGCCTTCGTGGTTATGTTGTAAAATGTCCCACGCTTCTTTTGATGTGGAACATGTCATAATACGTCGAAACTCCTCAAGAGTGACTGCGCCAGAAATTGCACTCAACCCACGTGAATTAAAAGTGCTTCATTTAAATTCGTCCTCAGTCCAGTCTGTCACAGGATTTAAAGTCATGATATTATTTGCGATGACCATGGGAGGAGTTCAGCCTCTTTCACAAACAACCCAAATGCGCTCATCAATAACTATGATTTCATACGTGCTTTACAAAAGGCGTAATTAGACCCGTCAAAAATGGGCATCCAATTATATAAGTGCTCCATTGGAAAATTTTCAATTTTTCACAACAAAAATTTTTCAAAAAAATCAATATCACACAATTTTTGCAAAAATAGGAATACATAATAATTTTTTGTAAGCTGCTCTGATACCAATTTGTAAATGCGCGTGTGATACTTGATTAAACTGAATTCATAAACTTTCATGTTAGCCTTATTTAATCGGTGTTAATTTTTAATCCAATTATAATCATCCCTAAAACATGCAACTATGTGTGGATAAATCAAACGATCATAAATAAATTATTAACATACAGATTTCAGGAAAAAAAAACCTTTCGGATAAAACCTTTTATTTCACAAATAATACGCACAATGACTACAAGTGAAATCTGCAATGGATTAACTGCAGTAAACCCACATAGGCCGCAACCTAAATCAGCAATGGAATTCCACAACAAGTCCACACGAACCGCAATTCAGTCAGCCCAGGAACACCCACTAGTACTTCCATTGACACACAGTCATGTCAGCCTAGCACCTCCCTTAAGTTGAACAGAGATCAGTAGTAGGTTATCCTCCCAACGAGAGAAACTCTAGCAAAACCGTATCCTGGGTTCCAAAACAATTCACTGAAAAACAATTGGGATTTTTTATTTGAAAACAAAAGGATTTGAACCCTAAATGAAGAAGACAAAGGATCCTGTCGACTTGCAGTGTTTGCAAAAACTAAAACATTATGTCTTCTTAACGAAAACGGAGTGGTTTAACACGCTTTATATAAAATAAAAAAAACTTAAGTCGATGCGTCTCTCGAATGAGATTTCCCTATCGCTAGCATGATGCCACGTGTCGCTCGAACAAGCTTTGTAGGACATCATCCTACCGCTCGAGGGAGCTTCCTCTGAGGCTTGACGAGACAGAAAAAAATAAAAATTTTATTTCAACAAAAATACTTTGCCTTAACACTTAGAAAAAAATTCTTTGATGAAAAACTTCCCTCCAACACTTAGAAAAATTATATCAATACTCTAAGTGAACTGCTAAGGTACTTAAACACATCCTTACCAAAATTATTCTCGTGGAGGCTTGAATGTTCAAGAACGTTGATATTCGGATTCGTCTTGATGCGTGATTGAACTTGAATAAGTCTTTGACGATTGTAACGATATACGACATACTCAATTGTAAACTGAACAATAAAATAATGTCCTTACATTAGCTCGTGGGCATTTTATTTTGTATGAGCATGGGATCTAATTGGTTCAAATGGGAGGTGGATTTGAGTAGGTTTTGAGAGTTTAAATGCTTGGTAACTTGTACCTTACATGATTGCATGATTCAAGCATGTGATTTTTGGCATTATTTGTTTGTGTGGAGGTTGAGGTAGACAAGGGGTTTTGTGTAAATGTCAAATAATTGGATTTTAGTCCTTGGATGTTAAGGTGTATACTTATATAGCCTTAAAAACGTATTTTTAGTAACGTTTAGGGGTATATTTATAATTTTAAAAAGTTGTGGGGGTTGAAAGTATTTTTTTGGTTAGTTGAAGTCTAGAGGGTTAATTTGATATAAAGTTGAGGCTTGGGGTTAGGTATAAGTCAAGTTATGGTAGTTTGAAATATTCAGGTTCTAATTTTCAATTATTAAAACTTCAGGGATACTTTGTTAATTAGCCATTTTGTAGGTTTTGTAGATTAGTTTAATTTTTCTTTTAAATGTACTTGAGTTTATACATTCTAGGAGGTATTAAATTGAAATTAGGGTATCTTAATTCAAGTGTGGATATTACAAGAATTTCTTTACAAGAGTTTAGAACTTTTGATTGTGTTCTTCTTGATTTGGCAAAAGTGATCCTCAAAGATCCTAGGGGTTTGAAATGAAAAAAATCATAGAGTTTGATCACAAAACGAACTCTAAAAAGGCTTCTTGAAAGTCTAATCAAATATATCAATTTATAGGGAAAAATCATATAGTTTGAATGTGGGAACCTCGTTCTAGCGACATGTCCAATCTCGTTCGAACGACATGCCAAGTTGTTTTAACGAGCTGGTGAGTTTTTCAAAAATTCTTTAAAAATCATTTTGGAAACTTTTAAATGCAAACTCTTTTAAAAACAACCCCGGGATATTTAAAGCTTTACTAAACCACCTCACAACTCTTCTTGGATAAAGTTGTGACGAACAATCTTCAATCTTCCAAATGTCACCAACATTTCTTCTGTTCAAAGACTTGAGAATGGTCGGAAAGGTGCAGTGGGGTTTAACGAGATAAGACTAATAAAAATAAAATGACATATTATAAATTTTGCTGCTCTTACATCTCTAAGACTATCTATGTCACTATAGAGGCGTGTGGGAGCATTTGTATGAGAGTCTCTTCCTATAGATTGTAACAAAACTCATTAACATGGCCTTTTCGTTTGAAATGGGTACAAACAGATTTTTTTGGGTCAACATTGGTTAAAATTCCTAGGAAGAGTTCTCTCGTGGGTTAGGTGGAGACCCATAAGGATCTAACACAAACTTGGTGGCTAGTTCGGGTGCGATATTAGAAGTGGATGCACCCTCGTAACCTATGTCATACCTCTATCTAAAACCGTAAGCGGGACCTAGGAATATATTTCCAACAACTTCTTGGATGTGTCCTCTAAGGTGACTTTGACCTCCCCAAGCTTGTTCGATATCTTTCTCGAGTTGGAAAATTTGGACTTTAAGTTTCTCACAAATCTCCAATGATGCTTGAAAATCTCTCGTAAGATTAGACATTTTCTTGGTCAAGTCATTCTTTTCCCTACCCACCGAAATAAATTTCTCACTTAAAGAGGTTCCAAATGACGCCTCTCCATTCCTTAAAACTTCTAACTCTTTTTCTAAAGAAAACACCCTAAGAGTTCATTTTTTATATTGATTTTTAGTTTTTCATGATTTGGTGTAATTTTTTGAGTATGCATATTGAAGACCACATTCTCCCTTACTCAAATTCTCATCCTCACTCTAAAACTTTTCAGAATGATTCGACCCATTAGAGAGGTTATCACATTTATAATCACCCTCATCGGTGTGAGATGTACTTGAAGTTCTAACATGACTAGCCATTAACATTGTGAAGTTATGGACATGTGGTGATTCATCCCTAGAATCCATCGGCTCAACATCACTACCGCTTAGAGTGAAATTATTGGATTCTTCGCATTTTCCCTATCTCTTAAGCCTAGTGGCACATGTATGGGATTTGTAACCTATCCTCTCACATTAATAATACCTCTTCGATTCATCTTTCTTAGGATTTTTGCCTCTAGGTTTCTTTAGATCATTCTCATAAATATTCTTACCCACTTTGTAATTTTTTTTCAAGTTGGATGAACTTTTACTTTAGAATTTGAGAAATTTTTAAATTTTTTTAACAAACGGGGAAAGGTTATCTTAATCAATTTCAAAATCGATGTCAGAAACCTCCTCTTTTTTATTTAGGTTTTAAATCTATTCATTTTTCTTTTCTCTTTTGGGTTTTAGGGAACGTGTCTAATTCGTAAATCTCGAGATCACCAATGAGTTATTCAAGATTAATTGGGTTTTGAATTACCAAATAGTTAAGGATAGTAACTTTGGCATTAAAACGAGAAGAGAGAGCCCTTAAAATTTTCTTAACAACTCTCACTTTCGAAATTTGCTCGCCCAAATCAAAATAGGAATTCACAATATCAAATATACGAGAACAAAATACATCAAATGTTTTAGATTCGAGTCTCAAATTGTGTTATGGGGTTTTAAATCTTAGAATCTTTAAAAACATTGATACCCTCATATGTGAGCAGGAGGATATCACAAGCTTCTTTAGACGTGATACACATCATGATGCGACAAAATTCGTCGGGTGTGATAGCACCAAAAATATCATACAAACCTCGAGAGTTAAATTAATCAGTCTAAAGTTATTTTATGTCCAATTTGTAACTAACTTGAGACTAATGACATTTTCATTAGTCATGGTAAGAGGAGTCCACCCCTTTTCAACAGCAAGCCAAATGCGCTCGTCAATCAATTTTAAGGCATTTTATCTTTCCAAAAAACATAATCGTGCCATCAAAAAAGGGTAGTCTATTGTATGAATTCTCCATATAACCACTAGGATTGATCTAAATAACTTGTAGAAAGATGCCAATTTATAAAACATACATATTGGTTTGGTTGTCTGGCCAAAGCTAAAATCCGTAAATTTCGGTCACAAATAAGCTAAATTCAATTTAATCAAGTTTTATCTTAATTAATTAGGTGAAACATGCAAGTGTTTAATCTAAAATAAATTAAACAAATAACAACATGAAATATGAGGAAGAATCCATTTTCAATACTGTTACAACTAAGGTATTATAGATGACACAAATAAACTTATAGACTTAGACTCCACTAAGTATCGCGGTTATGTCTCCTTCTTTATTGATAACAAAAAAAGATGCAGATCCATCAACGTCCCACAACAAGATCCACTTGTCGCAGTGTCAACCGATCAGCTCGAAAAACTCTTTTTCTATCTTCAGTAGTGAAGAATTAACTCCACAAGGATTAGAATAAGATATTTGTTCTTCAAAGTTTGATAAAGTGATCACAAAATATGCAATGGGTTTGGATTTAGAAAACCAAAGTTTTTATCACGAAATTGGTGAAAAAAAGGCTTCTAAAGATGTTCATACCTCCTAAAGATGGAGGAAAATCCCCAGGAGATAGAATTGAAAAGATTGCATTTGAAACCAAGTAAAAAAAATTGTAGGGTCGTTCAAACGAACTGGACCTCGTTCAAACAACTTATACAAAGTCGTTTGAATGGAATCAAATGAGATATCGAATGACACTCCAGCATGACAATCGTTTGGATTTTCGTTCGAATGCATGATATTCAACGAGTAGAAGAAACTCAATTGAATAACCCTCAATATCTCGTTTTAACAAGATTCCTTAAAAATTATTTTTTCTTCAAAAAAAATTTGAAAAATATGTTATATTTCAAGAATTTTTAAATAACCAAGAATGTAATGTTTATAAAAAAATCAACCTCATATACCTTCTCCGTATATTGTGGTGATGAACTCCTCGATCTTCCATTGTCGCATTCAGTCACTAACTTGTCTTCAATTGAAGTCTTGAGAATGTACATGATGGTGTAGCAGGGTAACGAAATATGCCAAACTATAAACATAATTACAAATTACAAATTTCTATCTTACGCATCCAAAACGAATTGATAGTCGGTAAGATGTGACACCCCGACTAATTAAATACCGGGTAGCTACTCCTTTATTAAATTAATTCAAAATGCCAAGTTGGTCCAGTTAATAGCATCACTGTCGAAAACATTTTTAAGATTACTAACCACCTAGTATTTAAAAAGCAAGTGCCAAATTTTAATTAAAGTCTGATTAACATGCAATAGGTGTAATGAAGAATAACTAATACCATTCACCATACTGAAATAAATAGAATAACCATCACATACGGTAAATAAAGTCTGGAGGAAAACTCATCACTACAAATCCCACAACTGATAAGTAAACCGAAAACTAAAACAATACATGCCAAAGTATGAAAACTGTAATGTAAATGTAACTCTAATAGAAATGGGCAACATGCCCTACAACTGATAGATAATGAAGCTGGAATCCAAGTGAATAGAGGCGTCTACAAGCAAATCCCTGTAGCTTCCACAAACAGCTACAGCTCGTCACCTGAATAAATATCCTATGCATGGTGTCCTTGTGGCTGGGCACCTAAAATGGTTTTACAAAGAAAAATAGATTTGAAAAGCAAACGGGTCAGAGCCCGAATGTGGAGTTATATTTTAAAAACCTGCAAGTGCTTTAAAAACATTTAAAACATTAAATGCAAAGTACATGTTAGGACGTGCACTCACATGATATTCTCACCTCTCGTCTAACTGTGCACTCCTAACGTAAGTACCCATCTAGAGTGATACAAACTACTAGCTAAGTGACAACATCTCTAGCTAGACTATCATAGGTCTTACCCTTTATTACTCGGTTCTAATAACATAATAACGCTCGTAATTAAGTAGGGGTTTAACGCAAACTCAGATGCTCAATATGCAATATATTACTATCAGCTAACTCGTTATGTTTCTCGAAACAATAGTGTAATTATATTCACAACAATAACATGAAGGTTCTCATTAATTAAGTGTATATTATTCACATCATAAATATACAATACAAGCACCCCGAGAACTAAGCTGCGGTGCACACATACTCTGCTATCCATCCCGGTACATCACGTACATAAGGATTACATATTCCGAATCTCTCAGGAATAGTTCACCGATAACAACATCACAAACAATGGAGGCGAACACAGTCACATCACATGAGTCACGCACATACCTACGCTCCCACGATCAGCGGACTTATTATTATCCCAATAAGTCTTTCTATGACCTATGTTCATCAAGGTAACCAGTCTAAATCCGGGCAACACAAGGATTAGAGGGCCCTAAGCGAACGCAAACCTCCCGTGATAGCAAGTATGGTAGGTATGTCATACACACAATTCATATACCAATACTAAGTAAACACACGTCTTAGTAATCAACGTAATTCAATCGTAGTACTATCGCATTCTCGTACCAACTTATAATTATCACAATATATACTATACCGGTTTATAATCATACGTGCCATAATTAATTTTCACGTCGTAGTAGACACTCACGTCTCAACCCAAACCGTCCATTTATTAAAATCTCTCGTATATAATTTACTCCTCATAATAACCCAAAGTCCCAAATCCATCAATACATCATCAAAGGAATGTTAACTCTACCCTCGAACAAGTTTACGGGACTCCAAAAATCGAAACAGGTCAAAAAGGACCAAACTGTCAACTCGTTAGAAGTCTCGTTCGAACGAGACTGTTCGAACGAGGTTCCTCTATCAACTCGTTAGAAGTCTCGTTCGAACGAGGCTGTTCGAACGAGATTCCAGTTCGTTCGAACGAACTGTACCTTCTAACGATATCTCGTTCGAACGAGATATCGAACGAAATCCCTTCTCGTTAGCAGCGACTGGTCAACTCGTTAGAAGCTCGTTCGAACGAGTTCGTTCGAACGACCTGGGTAGGGGCTTCTAACGACCTGCCAGTTTCGTCCCAGATCTTCTTAGTTACGTTTTTCATCCATTTCTACTCCTCAATTCTTCTCCAAAGTTCGTCCCAACAATGTTTTAAGTTCTCTAATCATCCTAAAACATGCTAAGGTCATAAACTAACATCTTTTAAGGCTTTATTGCACCCTATACATCATTAAATCACAAGATTTTATATTTTTCCCCAATTTTTATAAGAACATGAACCCTAGATCTTTATCATCATCAAATCCCCGATTTAAATCCGTTTTTGTTACAACCAACATACATTAATACCAGAATAATCATCTCTATGTAATTCTACATGCGATTTGTCCTCAATATTCAAGTTCTAAATCCAATTAACATGGGTTTTCATTCAACTTTCAAGAACAATTAAAATTCTTCAAATTTCTAACATGGAAAGGACATTCTCTGAAATTAAATGGAATAAAGTCACTTGCCTTGATTGATTTCTGATTTTGATGTTGGTTTGGTGAAGATTTCTGCAGAATTTCTTCTCTCCAAACTTCTTCTCCAATGGTGGCTTAAGGTGGCTAGGGTTTGATTTGGGGAACTTAGAAAACTCTTCTAATAACCTACGTAGCCTTCTAGGTTAATATGGGTAGGTTAGTGGGTTTAGTGGGTTAAATCCACATCAGATTAAAACTCCCAATTTTCGTCACTTTTAATTCCTCAAAATGTAAAATTACCAAAATACCCTTTATGATGCCGGTATGGCCTAAAAATACCCCGGAATCCAAACTACACCCCCGGCTAGTGTTTTCTGAATATCTCGACCCTTCCGGACACGTTGGCGCACTCAAAACGAACATACGGTTTATAGATTTTAAATTCACTTTTATAATCAAAATATTACACCGTGACGCGACGGTCCCACGCGTCTCAACAAAATTTCTAAAATGCCGTATATAAACCTCACGACAAAATTTTCATAATAAAAACATGTATGCACATAATCAAATACCAACTCGCATCTCGCTAGTATTTTTAACCCGGATTAATTTCCAATTAATACGCATTTAATTAATTAATCCCAAAATAAATATAGCCCAAAAGTACAGGGTATTACATACTTCCCCCCTAATAACTGAATTTCGTCCCGAAATTCGAAACTAGAAAGTACCTGCTAAAAACAACTCTGGATAACGTTCGCGCATCTCATCCTCGCGCTCCCATGTGGACTCCTCGACATTGTGATGTCGCCACTGAACACGTACTAACGGAACTATCTTTGACCGCAGTTTCCTTACGCTTTGGTCCAAAATAGCAATCGGCCCCTCCTCGTAGGAGCTATCCGGCTGGAGATCGATGTCCTCCACAGCAATGTGAGAATGAGACAAATTATCTCTAAGGTATTTCCTCAGCGAGGAAATATGGAACACATCGTGAATCCGATGCAAATGCTCTGGTAGTCCAAGTCTATACGCAACCGGTCCGATCCGCTCAATAATAGGAAACGGCCCCACATACCTCTGTGCCAACTGCCCCTTCTTCCCGAAACGCATAATCCCCTTCATCGGAGATACCCTGAGCAAAACCTGGTCCCCCACTTGGAACTCCCTGAAAAATCTCTTCGCATCAGCATAACTCTTCTGCCTGTCTTGAGCCACCCGAATGTGACTCCGAATCAACTCAATTCTTACCGAAGTATCCTGAATCACTTCCGGTCCAAGCAGTTTGTTATCCCCCACCTCTAACCAACATGCTGGGGAACGACAAGGTCTACCGTACAATGCCTCAAACGGAGCCATGCCAATAGTGAACTGATAGGAGTTATTGTAAGCAAACTCCACCAGTGGAAGGTACTGCTCCCATCCACCCCCGAAGTCAATAATGCACATGCGTAGCATGTCCTCCAACATCTGATTTGTGCGCTCAGTCTGCCCATCAGTCTGCGGATGATAAGCCGTACTCAACCGCAATTCCGTGCCCATGGCCTCCTGGAAACTCTCCCAAAACCTCGAAACAAATATCTTGTCTCTGTCAGACACGATATTTAGGGGCACACCGTGAAGTCTCACAATCTCTGAAATGAAGAGCTGGGCATACTGTCCCGTAGTGTAGTCAGTCCTTACGGGTAAAAAGTGAGCGACCTTGGACAACCTGTCCATAATTACCCAAACGGAGTCGTGACCCCTCTGCGACGTAGGCAACCCCGTGATAAAGTCCATGGATATGCTCTCCCACATCCACACCGGGACCTCCAATGGCTGTAGCAGTCCTGCCGGTCTCTGATGATCCACTTTTACAAGCTGACAAATGGCGCATTTCGAAACAAACTCAACGATATCTCTCTTCATACCGCTCCACCAATACTGGCGTCTCATGTCTTGGTACATTTTATCCCCTCCGGGATGTACCGCGAACCGTGAGCCGTGCGACTCTGCCATCACCTCGTGTCACAATTCTTCCCCTTCCGGAACTACCAATCTCCCATTGAAGCGTAATCCCCCGTCTGAGCTAACGGTATAGGACTCGGCTCCCTCTGCTAGTAATCTAACTATCTGCTCCTGACAGAACGAGTCATTAGCCTGTGCCCGTACTACCTTCGTGACAATCTGCGGTGTAACGGTCATCACAGACATGAAAGATCGGGCCACTGCATCCTGGTGTCCCAATTCCTTCCACTTTGCCTTCCACACCTCTGCCACCTCATCTGTTGGCCTACGGCTCAACGCGTCTGCTACCACGTTAGCCTTTCCCGGGTGATACTGGATGTCGAACTGGTAGTCCTTCACAAACTCAAGCCACCTACGCTGCCGCATATTCAATTCCTTCTGCGTGAACAGATACTGTAGGGACTTGTGGTCCGTGAACAGTTGGAACTTCTCCCCCAAAAGGTAGTGCCTCCAAATCCGTAGGGCAAATACCACTGCTGCCAACTCCAAATCATGCGTGGGGTAATTCTTCTCACGAGTCTTAAGCTTACGGGAAGCATAAGCTATAGCCTGTCTCTCCTGCTGCAATACACCTCCCAGTCCTTGCAAAGACGCATCGGTGTAAACCAAATACTCAACTCTCGGTCTCGGCAATGCTAACACAGGTGCTGAGGTCAATTTGTCCTTCAATTCATCGAATGCCAACTGACAGGCATCACTCCAGATGTATGGCACACCCTTACGAGTCAGATGTGTCAAAGGACCTGCTATCTCCGAGAAACCCTGAATAAACCTCCTGTAGTATCCTGCTAGACCCAAGAAACTACGAATCTCCGTTGGTGTCGTGGGCTGTCCCCACTCCCTCACCGCTGATACCTTCCCCGGATCAACAGATATTCCCTGGTCGGAAATAATATGTCCCAAAAACTGGACTTCCTTTAGACAAAACCCGCACTTCTCATATTTTGCATACAACTCGTTCTGACGAAGTGTCTGCAAAACCTGCCTCAAATGCTCGGCGTGCTCCTCCTCTGTCTGGGAGTAAACCAGAATATCATCAATGAAGACAATGACAAACTGGTCTAGGAAATCTCTGAACACTCTGTTCATCAAGTCCATAAACACTGCTGGAGCGTTGGTCAAACCGAAAGGCATAACCCGAAACTCGTAAGAACCATATCTCGACAAGAACGCGATCTTCGAGACATCCTCCTCCCTGATACGCAACTGATGGTATCCCGATCTCAAATCAATCTTTGAGAAGAAAGAAGCTCCTCTCAACTGGTCGAATAAGTCATCGATTCGAGGCAACGGATACTTATTCCGAATCGTGACCTTATTCAACTCTCGGTAGTCCACACACAATCTCAGTGAACTGTCCCTCTTCTTCACAAACAGAACTGGAGCGCCCCAAGGTGAGGTACTCCTGCGAATAAAGCCCTGAACTAACAGCTGCTCTATCTGATCCCGTAACTCCCTCATCTCTGCTGGAGCCATACGGTACGGTGCGCGTGCTATAGGTCTCATACCCGGTAGCAAATCTATAACAAAGTCTATCTCTCGACTGGGTGGTAAGCCTGGTATCTCCTGAAACACATCCGAATACTCCCTGACTACTGGGATAGAATCTAAAGGAATCACTACCTCCTTAGAGGTATCCTCCTCAATGTAATACAGATGAGCGGTCGATCCTCCCTCTGGGCGAGGCATCGCCACTATAAACATCTCTTGCCCCGGAATGGCAAAAACAATGCTCCCGCTGAAGCAATCAATCATGGCCCTATAAGCTACGAGCCAATCCATACCGATAATCACATCGTGAACATGCATATCTAATACTAACATGTCTGCAGGTAATACCAAACCACCAATCTCTACCCCCACTCCCAGGCATATAAAGAAAATAAGTGACCCACTCCCCAATGGTGAGTCGACACACGTCACTGTGCTCTCTGCCGTAGCTAACAATCCTAAAGCTTTCGCGAAGTGTGTAGCTATAAAATAATGTGTAGCACCCGTATCAAATAACACCCGACCCATAGTGCCATGGATAGGAAACGTACCCTCAATCGCGGGCGGTGCCTGTGGAACTGCAGCCTGGTGGACGTTGTAGACACGTCCATACTGTAGCTGCCCCTGCTGAGCTGGGACTGCTGGAATGGGTGGCAATGCTGCCATTTGTGGCGGTGTGGGAAGAGCGGCGGGAAACATAGGCCTCTGTGGCTCCTGGCGAGCACCCTGCTGCTGCTGCTGTGGGGCCCTGCCCCTATCAGGACAATCCTGTCACTTATGGCCAGTCTTGCCACAAACAAAGCACTTCCCTGGGAAGTTCCCTCCTCTCTGCCCCTGCTGTCCCCGGCCCTGGTGGCCGTTACCGTTCCTCCCTTGGCCCTGCTGGCCTTGGTGAAACTGCTGCCCATTCTGCCCCTGTTGGCCCTGATGGCCATTTGGACCCTGATGGCCCTGACGAAAACCTCCTTGTCCCTGTCTGTAGTTCCCTGACCGGAACCTCTTATTATCCCCCTGCTGGGAGCCCTGCTCATTCTGCCTCTGCCCCTGACCAGATTGTGCCCCGCTGGCACCATGTCCTCCAGTCCTGCCCTGATGGCTAGACTCCCCCGACCTCTTGCCCTCGGCCATATGAAAACGGTGGTCCTGGCAGTGTAACAATGCAGCGTTAACCACATCAGAATAGGTGGCCAACGATAGGTTCCCTAGCAAATGCTGACGGATCCTCCACGTCAACCCGTTCGTGAACTTCTCAATCTTCTTCTTCTCTGTTGGTATCTCATCTGGAACGATATTCAACAGATTTGTGAACTCGGCATCATACTCGGCCACAGTCTTACCTTCCTGCTTCAAAATCATCAATCTCCTCCTCATTTCCGTATGAACAGCTGACGGAAAGTACTTGCGGTCAAACCGCACCCAGAAGTCCTGAATAGTGAGAGTATCCCTCTCCTCCGCGGTGGTAATAGACTCCCACCACTGTAGCGCAGATCCAACTAGCTTGAAAGTAGCTAGCACCTGCTTCTGGACGTCCGTGCACTCATACATCCTCAAGTGCCTCTGCATATCCTTCCTCCATTGGCTCGAGACTACCACATCTGAGCTACCTACAAACTCTGGTGGATGCGCTTTCTAAAAAGCGTCACGTACACGCTCCCAAGCAGACGGGAATGCATTAGCCTGTACTGGCGCGGCAACCGACGCCTGAGGTGGTGCCTACTGAACAACGGCAATGGCGGCATTTCCGCTTGGGCTACTATAGCTGCAACCTCAGCGGCGTTCATCATGCCCTGAACTGGAGCGGGCTGGGGTTCGGGCGTTGCATCCCTGGGAACTCGTCGTGCACGTCGTGGAGGCATCTGAAATAAGAACGAAGTTTATAAGTTCGCTGTTATAAACTTAAAATAGCTGAAGAACGAAGCATACACAAAAAGAGTACAACAGTCCTAAAATATAGGGCTCTATATCAAAGAAACTTAGCGGAAACATAATAAGCCGTCAGATCCTAAAGGACACTAGAACCTGATGCTCTGATACCACCTGTGACACCCCGACTAATTAAATACCGGGTAGCTACTCCTTTATTAAATTAATTCAAAATGCCAAGTTGGTCCAGTTAATAGCATCACTGTCGAAAACATTTTTAAGATTACTAACCACCTAGTATTTAAAAAGCAAGTGCCAAATTTTAATTAAAGTCTGATTAACATGCAACAGGTGTAATGAAGAATAACTAATACCATTCACCATACTGAAATAAATAGAATAACCATCACATACGGTAAATAAAGTCTGGAGGAAAACTCATCACTACAAATCCCACAACTGATAAGTAAACCGAAAACTAAAACAATACATGCCAAAGTCTGAAAACTGTAATGTAAATGTAACTCTAATAGAAATGGGCTACATGCCCTACAACTGATAGATAATGAAGCTGGAATCCAAGTGAATAGAGGCGTCTACAAGCAAATCCCTGTAGCTTCCACAAACAGCTACAGCTCGTCACCTGAATGAATATCCTATGCATGGTGTCCTTGTGGCTGGGCACCTAAAATGGTTTTACAAAGAAAAATAGATTTGAAAAGCAAACGGGTCAGAGCCCGAATGTGGAGTTATATTTTAAAAACCTGCAAGTGCTTTAAAAACATTTAAAACATTAAATGCAAAGTACATGTTAGGACGTGCACTCACATGTTATTCTCACCTCTCGTCTAACTGTGCACTCCTAACGTAAGTACCCATCTAGAGTGATACAAACTACTAGCTAAGTGACAACATCTCTAGCTAGACTATCATAGGTCTTACCCTTTATTACTCGGTTCTAATAACATAATAACGCTCGTAATTAAGTAGGGGTTTAACGCAAACTCAGATGCTCAATATGCAATATATTACTATCAGCTAACTCGTTATGTTTCTCGAAACAATAGTGTAATTATATTCACAACAATAACATGAAGGTTCTCATTAATTAAGTGTATATTATTCACATCATAAATATACAATACAAGCACCCCGAGAACTAAGCTGCGGTGCACACATACTCTGCTATCCATCCCGGTACATCACGTACATAAGGATTACATATTCCGAATCTCTCAGGAATAGTTCACCGATAACAACATCACAAACAATGGAGGCGAACACAGTCACATCACATGGGTCACGCACATACCTACGCTCCCACGATCAGCGGACTTATTATTATCCCAATAAGTCTTTCTATGACCTATGTTCATCAAGGTAACCAGTCTAAATCCGGGCAACACAAGGATTAGAGGGCCCTAAGCGAACGCAAACCTCCCGTGATAGCAAGTATGGTAGGTATGTCATACACACAATTCATATACCAATACTAAGTAAACACACGTCTTAGTAATCAACGTAATTCAATCGTAGTACTATCGCATTCTCGTACCAACTTATAATTATCACAATATATACTATACCGGTTTATAATCATACGTGCCATAATTAATTTTCACGTCGTAGTAGACACTCACGTCTCAACCCAAACCGTCCATTTATTAAAATCTCTCGTATATAATTTACTCCTCATAATAACCCAAAGTCCCAAATCCATCAATACATCATCAAAGGAATGTTAACTCTACCCTCGAACAAGTTTACGGGACTCCAAAAATCGAAACAGGTCAAAAAGGACCAAACTGTCAACTCGTTAGAAGTCTCGTTCGAACGAGACTGTTCGAACGAGGTTCCTCTGTCAACTCGTTAGAAGTCTCGTTCGAACGAGGCTGTTCGAACGAGATTCCAGTTCGTTCGAACGAACTGTACCTTCTAACGATATCTCGTTCGAATGAGATATCGAACGAAATCCCTTCTCGTTAGCAGCGACTGGTCAACTCGTTAGAAGCTCGTTCGAACGAGTTCGTTCGAACGACCTGGGTAGGGGCTTCTAACGACCTGCCAGTTTCGTCCCAGATCTTCTTAGTTACGTTTTTCATCCATTTCTACTCCTCAATTCTTCTCCAAAGTTCGTCCCAACAATGTTTTAAGTTCTCTAATCATCCTAAAACATGCTAAGGTCATAAACTAACATCTTTTAAGGCTTTATTGCACCCTATACATCATTAAATCACAAGATTCTATATTTTTCCCCAATTTTTATAAGAACATGAACCCTAGATCTTTATCATCATCAAATCCCCAATTTAAATCCGTTTTTGTTACAACCAACATACATTAATACCAGAATAATCATCTCTATGTAATTCTACATGCGATTTGTCCTCAATATTCAAGTTCTAAATCCAATTAACATGGGTTTTCATTCAACTTTCAAGAACAATTAAAATTCTTCAAATTTCTAACATGGAAAGGACATTCTCTGAAATTAAATGGAATAAAGTCACTTGCCTTGATTGATTTTTGATTTTGATGTTGGTTTGGTGAAGATTTCTGCAGAATTTCTTCTCTCCAAACTTCTTCTCCAATGGTGGCTTAAGGTGGCTAGGGTTTGATTTGGGGAACTTAGAAAACTCTTCTAATAACCTACGTAGCCTTCTAGGTTAATATGGGTAGGTTAGTGGGTTTAGTGGGTTAAATCCACATCAGATTAAAACTCCCAATTTTCGTCACTTTTAATTCCTCAAAATGTAAAATTACCAAAATACCCTTTATGATGCCGGTATGGCCTAAAAATACCCCGGAATCCAAACTACACCCCCGGCTAGTGTTTTCTGACTATCTCGACCCTTCCGGACGCGTTGGCGCACTCAAAACGACCATACGGTTTATAGATTTTAAATTCACTTTTATAATCAAAATATTACACCGTGACGCGGCGGTCCCACGTGTCTCAACAAAATTTCTAAAATGCCGTATATAAATCTCACGACAAATTTTCCATAATAAAAACATGTATGCACATAATCAAATACCAACTCGCATCTCGCTAGTATTTTTAACCCGGATTAATTTCCAATTAATACGCATTTAATTAATTAATCCCAAAATAAATATAGCCCAAAAGTACGGGGTATTACATAAGAGTTGTCAGGTTATCCATGCTACTGATGAGATGCTTGGGCGCGTGTGAGACGACTGACCATTGTTCCTTGTTGATATAGTTTGAGTAAAACACTTTATTGGAATTTTTAAATGCACAAATGAATAGATTATTATTCATATGATCCTTAATATTCATATTGGATAAGTCTACCAATAATAGCATAATTGACTTTCCAAATATTCTTGTCCTAAACTCTTACCCAATCACATAAAACACAACCTCTTTGACATTTACATAGTTTAATTCAATAATAATTGTAATTCAACCATAGTAAAGTCATTCCTTCTACAACGAGATTTTTATATTTGGAACTCGCCTTGAAATATGTAAGAGCCTTATATGAATTTTTTTTTTTTGAAATGAAATATTTTTCTCGTGAAACCTCGACGAGAATACATAACCATTCAGTCGATACATCTAAAACATGTGTGCCATAAAATTGTGTAATCAAGACTTGACGTGGTATCACATATCTTCAATAATTAAAATTATGGATTACATAAGTTAAGTAGATAATTTTAAAAGATTTCAATCATTTGTCATTTAATAAAGGACGTTAGATGAAACAAGTACCTCATCTAACACCCAAAGTCTGAAGTCGCCTTTCACTTTTTATTGTCCATGGATTCATTATATTTTCTACATTGAGTTGTAAAATTTATCAAAAAGGTTATCATGTATATTAGATAAACAAAAATGTGTAGCGTGGTCCGGTTATGAGTCCAAATGTCAAATCCGCAAATTAGGTCACAAACAACCCAAATTCAATTTAATATAATTTTATCTTTATTAATTAGGTGAAACTAAACATCCAAGATATAGAATCTAAATTGAATAAAAAAAATTAAAACATAAGATATGAGAAAAAAACCTTTCGAGAAAAATTCTTTTCAGCATTGTTACAACTAAAATATTACAGAACGACACAAACAGACTTACAGACTTAGACTCCATTAGGCATCGCAGTTATGTATCATTCCTTGTTAATAACAAAAAGCGGTGCAGATCCAGCAACGCTTCACGGTATGCTCCACTTACATCTGTGTCCGCCAACCAACCTCAGGAAACTCCTTCCCTATCTTCAATTGTGAAGAATCAACTCTACAGGGATATGAACATATGATGTGTTCTTCAAGGTTTGATAAAGTTCTCACAAAACATACAAGGGGCTTCGATTTGGAAGTCAAAATGTTTGATCACAAAATTTGTGAAAATTTCTTGAAAAGAAGTGAAAATTCATATCTCTTAAATAGGGAGAAAAATCTCCAAGAGATAGACTTGAAAAGAATGTGTTTAAAATCAAGTCAAACATAATTTTTCAACAGCTCTTTCAAACGAACTTGACCTCATTTGAACGACCTATGAAAATTAGTTTGAATGAAGTCCAATGAGATAACAAGTGACATTCTAGAGCAACAAGGAAATTGATTTATTTGAAGTTTCATTTGAACATTTGTTATCCAACGTGTTGAAGAAACTTGTTTCAATGAATCTTCATAACATTTTCTAACGATATGCCTTAAAAATGATTTATTGATTCAATACTTTTAAAAAAATATTTTATGTATCAAACACTTGTATAATATCCCTGAACATAATATTTACATAAAATCAACCTCATATACCTTCTCCATATGTTGTATTGATGAAATAAACTCTTCGATCTTCAATTGTCTCTTCCAATCACTAACTTAACTTCAATTAAAGCCTTGAGAATGTACATGATGGTGTACTGGGATGTAACAGAAAAGTCCAAGATTAAAAGAGAAAAATTTACGATTACTCATATTTTTATTTTATTTGGTTTGGCATATCCCATTACACAAACATGGCATTAACACAACTTCAGTACTCGAAGACTTTGTTGAAGACCAAAGAGGTTGGAAGATTTTTTTACCTCAACAATCATGGTAGAAGATTGTGATCATGAGTGGTAAAAGGTTTTTGAATATTTCATGGGGTTTAATTATTTTTATGAGTCTATTTTCATATAAAGGAATTTAATTTTTTATAGGAAAAAATAACGACTCGTTCACGCGAGGTTGGTAGTCATTCGAACGTTCGAATTCATTTGAACGAGATACAAATGAGGCGTTTTCCATGGCTCTCTGGAAAGTCGTTCTTACGAGGCGGTGTCATTTCAACGACCGGACGAATTTTTGTTTTTTAAAGATAATCAATCCCAAATCATTTGTGTTTATCTTTTTTATCCAACCTTCTTATAAAAAGGCTTAATTGGGATCAGATACTTTGGAATAACTCTTTTTACAAAGAAAAACACCTTTTTTAATTCTCCTTTTGTGATCA